>JAKEEE010000065.1:0-600000 GCA_021498325.1 Bactrocera minax | reverse complement strand
TTTCTCTTTGCCACATGACATTTCTAATTGCTTTCGAAGAAAAGATAAATATCGCAACATGAAAGGCTTTTTCGTGTGGAATTTATTGATGAATTTTGCACTTTGAACAAAAATTAAAGCCGAAAAATTATGGGAAATGATTTTAATTTCTCTTTTTACTTTCTTTTTCAATATATAGAAAGTATCGGCAGCAACTAAATGGGGAAGCAGCTAAATTTTACTGGTCATTTAAAAAATACTATATTTTGAATGAAAAAAAACCAAAAAACCTCTTTTTGACCTCTTTCCAACTTTCACCACAAATTAAGTGCGCAAATGCCAATTTACTGTTAAATGACAGGTGTCAAAGACGTGTCAAACCACTTACGGGTATTTATTTTCAGCCTAATGATCATAATAACGGTAACAGCCAACACCCACAGCATGCTCTTCGCACACACACACACACACACCACCACTTAACTGTCTGCTGTATTAAGTTGAACACATTAAATCGGGAAAATGAGCCTTCGCTCTTCAGAAGTTTCAAAAGTGTAGCGCTTTAGTACAAATTTAACGAGTTTTAACTTTCCTATGTAAGTAATTGCGTATGTGTGAACACTAGTGGCCTCATAAAGTGTGTTTCTGCGCTACTGAAAGCACTCATTGCGCTTCTAAATGCCTGTCTCTATGAGTAGAATTATGAAAATTGCCTTTTAAATGTGTTTCTGTAATTTAACAAAGTACTGAAATTAAAATGGCGTTCCCATGTGGCGGTAAGGTTTTCTCTTCGCGCTTGGCTGCTTCATTACCATTGCATTGTTATATGATTATATAATTGTTGAAATTAAGTAAAAATCGCCTAAGTATTACGAAATATTAGATATTTTCACATATACCCAGAAAATTAAGTAACTGAGTATGAAAAGTGAAAAGTGAAAAATAAAGTGCCACTATATAAAACCTTGAAAAAAGGTTCACTTATTCTTATCATATTTAACTTAAGTGGAGCTTACTACTCTTATGCTTTTATGTGTTGTAAACGCCTTCCAATTTCCTATGTTACAAAAACACTAAATAAAGTTTAAAAATTCTTATTCCAACAAACGCTCTGCTAGAAATAAAAAGTCCCATAAACTAAAAATTTTCTTTCTAACTTAAGTATTATGGCACAGTATAATATACTGTTGCTAAATCAAATTTTTATTGCTACCAATTTCTCCTTTATTTACGGCAACCAAAGTGTTAATTGAGTGCAATGACCATAACGCAGATTTTAGTGTAGACAAAACTTTCTCGGCATTGCTTCCACAAAAAGTTCACAAATCCGTAGATTAGTTTTATTTTTGGTAAGCAGTAGCTTGTAAATTTGCAAAGCACGCATTTTAGGCGGCTTTTCGGCAAATACTTGGGCTGAAGTCATGTATATTGTAAGTGTCTGAAAATAAACGAACGCATACATGTGTATGTACAGCGGACTCTCATAAATTATAACCACAAAATTACTTATTTTTGAAAAAATTTCAAATTTACATGTAAAAAATAATAATAAAGGTCGCTCGTTAGCACATTACTTCCCTTGTTAACCGAGTTTTTTATTATTATTTTTAATACTTATAATTGTCATATTTAGAGTCTATTTGAGAGAGTAGAATATGTATAGAGTTCAATAAAACGTTTACTTTTAAACTTAGAAAGAGCATTTCTTCAAAAAAATCTCTAGTAAAATAAGCTTTTAACTAAATCAGAACCAACACTACATCTGTGGCACATAAGCTAAAGGAAGGAGCATATCGATCCGCACTTTACCCATGTTAATACTAGTTTTCCCATAATATAAATGATTATCAACCTTGCCTTTTTCTTTGCATAATATTTAAATTTGTACTAGTCCCAATTATTAGGCGCCCACTGTAATTGGTCGCACAGGTTGTATGAGTTATACTGGCGGAAAGTCTGGTAACTTGATAATTTTAGCCTGCTTTTGTTTTTGGACAACAAAGGCGCTGCATTCACCGACAAGTTGAGATACTTAGCCTACGCAACTTCAAATGCTAGTTTCACATTGTGTCCGACTTGACTCAGCAAATTTTTGAGCTCAGACATTGATACATACATATGTACGCATGTGCTTACTAAATTTGCCGAAGTTATTGAAAATTTGTTAGTTTTGAGGTCTAATATTTGTCTGCGCCTTTATTTTTCCTTCTGTATGTTTATTTAATTTTAACTGTAACAGTAAGCAATTATTTCCATTATATTCTCATGGAGATAATTAGTAGAACGATTCTTGCGTTATTTTAAAGGTTCTGTTAACGCATTTTTCAAAAAAAAATTTTAAAGATGTTTTAGCTTTATTAGCATTTTTTCTTGGTGGAAAACTTAAAAAGATATTAATATTTGGTAACATTTAAAAAGAATGTTTAAAGATGTTTTTGCTTGATTTTTTCACTAATTGAATTTATTTACTTCACTAAAATTCTTCTTCTTCAAGTTTCATTACATCCCCTTATCAAACACATAGAGACATTTATGTATGTACATACGCTTCTCAACAACTCCTAATTTATGGTTATTTTAGTAAGATGTTTATCTACGAATCTAGCACCTAAGGGCATCGTCAAAGCACCACACCCCCGTAAAAATGTACCCAACCACCAAGAGCTGACCATTTAGCGCTCTGAAACTTCCCTGTGAAACACACACTAACATTTACTCAAGGTTTGTAAATTCGTTGCAAGACTTTCACATATTCCAACTTCATGTTAGTTTTGAAGAAATAGTCATGGCAAATACTTACACAAACACACATACGTAAATAAGAAATCCCCACTGACCGCCGCAACAACTGCATTGAGTAAATTAACCACGGGTATAATTTGTTTGAGTATACTTATATAGTATATATATAATGCCACATATGTATGTATATCTATATGATTGCCTTATCGTCCAACCCTCTGTTAAAATAATATACTTTTTTCATTTTATTATCCTGTGAAAACTAACTCTGATGATATCATCGAAGTTGTAAATTAGAGCAGATATATGTTATTACTCTTATATAATTGCAATAAGTCCGTATGTTCATAAATGTATGTAAATATGTATGCTTGTTCTCTCTTATATCCTGCATTTAGACCTTCAGTTAGAAAATGCAAGTTTTGCACTGATTTGCCGACCAATTTTGACCTCCAATATTTGCTTTTGCCCATTTTGCTTGATGAATGTTGAAACCCTGCCGGAACCATTGACTTGTCGTGACATAAGTAATCTATTTGCGTTTTTTTTTTGTCAAACACTCACTAAATGCCCTTACAACTTTTCAATTAATAAATGACAATTGGGAAAACTTTCATAGCTCGAGGGTGGCGCATTCATTACAAGTAGTTTCAGTAACAGATTCCAACTCCAGTATGTATGTATGTCAGAAAGGATGTATATGAGGGAGTGTTGAACTATGCAAATGTGGAGCACTAGATATTAGGCCAGAGGGTGTGTTGGTGATGTTGTTGTAACACATTTGTTCGTAAGACTCTCACATTTTATTAACTACTGAAAATGGTTTAATAAATGGTGATGACTTAAAGAGCATTAAACTTTATTAGACTTACACTTTATTTATATGAAGTTTTTGTCTGAGAAGCTGGCTAGTGAAATTCTACGGAGAAATATTATCTAGAAAATCGTTTAATGAACTTATTACCCTATTATTCGTATATTGCTCCAATGAGCTATCAAAATATTTTTTTAAACTTTCACAACAAAAAATCGACCTCTTCTTGGCAGGGTTCAGGGACTTTTATGTTCATGGATATTCATGGAACATGGAGTTCATGGAAAATTACTTGTCCTGAAATTTTACTTTAATCTCTCAAAAGATGTTATATTACACCCAGTAATGAATTTAGACCATCGTAAAAAAATATTTGGTGCTTTATACCGATTTAAATACGTTAACTATGCATAATAGTTAAAAATAAATATTTAGCATTTTTTTTTTTTTTTAATTCCTTACAGCGCCCGATCCGCCCTCGAATCTCTCCGTTCAGGTGCGCAGCGGTAAGAATGCAATAATCTCTTGGTCGCCCCCCACACAGGGCAACTACACATCCTTCCGCATCAAAGTGCTCGGCCTCTCCGGTGCTTCCAGCTCATACAATCGTACATTCGTCGTGAATAACACATTCCAGCACAGCGTCAAGGAGTTGACACCGGGCGCCACATATCAGGTGCAAGCCTACACCGTGTACGACAACAAGGAATCGGTGGCGTACACCAGCCGAAATTTCACAACAAGTAAGTCTCGAAACAAAGGTGAACTGAGACCTAATAAATGCTACTACTAAATGGAAAACGGGACGAGGGTTGGGAGTTTAATTGTAGAAGTTAATAAAATATTGAAGTTTAATAAACACGCTTTGTTGCGCTCTTGCAATTAAAGCTTTAGCGCAAAGCGAAAAAAACAGGTTTTGGTTTTGGTTGCAGGTTTTTCATTAATGGTTCCTACTAAATATGTTATCCCTATCCTTTTATTAATACTTAATCGAATAAAACACAATTGTGACTAAATGACTTAGAATAAATACATCTAAATACATATTTACATAATAATTAATCAATCAATAAACAATAATCAGTTAACCTTAAAATCTATAATCTCTGCTAATACCTACTCACTATGCTGCTAAAAGGTAGAAGGACGCGACATAAAGAGTTGCTGGATATAAAAATTCTCCGAGGTAACAACAAACTTACGAAATATACACTAATTTAT
Source organism: Bactrocera minax (assembly GCA_021498325.1). Lineage (NCBI taxonomy): Eukaryota > Metazoa > Arthropoda > Insecta > Diptera > Tephritidae > Bactrocera > Bactrocera minax. The sequence continues at coordinate 595,244 of JAKEEE010000065.1, read as the reverse complement.
CTGCCTATGGATTATCTACATATACTTATGTACTGGAATGAATGTCTTATAAACTAAATCTCTGTAGTTTAACTATGTGGTTTATGCACTTTTATGCTGTACTATCTGTATGTATATATGTTCTTCTACTAAATTTTAAATATATATACATTGTGTAATACTTTGTGAATTTAAAGATCGCTGAACAAAAATATTATGTTGAAATACTAAGCTTCTTTTGTATACAAAATGAGGTCAATAACTACTACTACTGAAAAAGTGGTGTACAAGATAGAAATAACCAATTGGGATCCACTGCCTGTCAGTTGAAAGACTTCAGCAAAATGCAAATTTTCCCCTGAGTTGTGATGGTATTTATATCTGCTGGATTATAGTTTCGGAACTGGCTCTGTCAAAATTGAAATTAAATGAAATATTATTTCAAAAGAAACAACACTGAATGTCATGGAAAAGCTTTATCCATTTATTGGTAAGACAATAAGCTTATATTAGACCATATATTGTGTCTTCAATTCAAGTTAATTTGTATATCTGGTCCCTAAGCGTAAGTCGAACTCGACATAAACCATTTATCGGCAGTCATAATAGAATAGAATTTTCATTTAAATCGGTATTCTGAAGTTGCTTCTAAATGGTTCATCGCTCCGGTTGTTATGGGGATTATATCGGACCAAAAATATAATACTATTTTAGTAATAATACGACGATGGTGCCATCTAACGCAACAATTTTCTCATACATGCTTCCTTGGCTTATTACTAGTACGTATTATATTTCGAATATGAGCCAAATCAGACCATAAATACGATTTTTGTTAACAATTCGACTCTACCGCCATCTAGTAGGTTTAAGCTTCACAAATTGGAGGAGTATTGCTTATCCGAACTACACGTAGGCAAGTAGTTCCATTTAGCTGGTAACTCATCTCTCCATTATTATCTCCATAAAAATGGCAAAAGAAAATTTTATTTCCAACATCAGTTCAGAGCATTTTTATCATTATAAAAATTTTTATTTTATTTACTAACAATTGTTTAACTAATTCATAAATTACATTTTATCCGAAAAAAAGTATATCAAGCAGTCACTGCACTATATTTTAAGTATGTTCATATATTCGCACTAATGCCTAATACATATTTAATTTCAATCTTAATGCATCTACATCACTTATCAGGCATGCAACAAATACTCAATACCAATATGCATACCACAAATAGTTGAAATGTGTTTGCAAGCCGCTCTGCTTTGCTTACTATTGTAACCGCAAATATTTGCAACCACTTCTGACTTCATGCATATATATTTCGATCATTTCTCACATACTCACATTCTTATTTCCCTCATTGGCTACATCATCCAACACTCGTAATACGCTTCACTCGTTAAACTACAAACGATATCGCGCACAGAGCCCAATACTCCCGGCAAATTCATTGTCTGGTTCCGTAATGAGACCACATTGCTCGTGTTGTGGCAACCACCGTATCCCGCCGGCATTTATACCCATTACAAGGTGTCCATTGAACCACCGGACGCGCTAGAAAGTGTGCTATATGTAGAGAAGGAAGGCGAACCACCAGGCCCGGCGCAAGCGGCCTTCAAAGGACTTGTGCCCGGTCGTGCTTACAATATATCTGTGCAAACAATGTCCGAAGATGAAATCTCCCCACCGACTACCGCACAATATCGCACAGTGCCGTTACGACCACTGAATGTAACATTTGATAAGGATTACATAACGTCTAATTCGTTTCGTGTGTTGTGGGAAGCGCCAAAAGGCATATCAGAGTTCGACAAATATCAAGTTTCATTGGCCGCTTCACGTCGACAATCAACCGTTTCACGAAATAATGATCCGATTGCTTACTTTGATTTTCGTGATATCACCGAACCGGGAAAGACGTTCAATGTTATCGTGAAAACCGTTTCCGGTAAGGTGACATCATGGCCCGCGGCCGGTGATGTAACGCTACGTCCGCTGCCAGTACATAATTTACGCTCATTCAATGACGACAAAACAAATACGATGCGTATCACATGGGAGCCGGATCCAGCGAGCACTCAGGATGAATACCGCATAGCGTAAGCTATTTCGAACTTGAAAAATATATTCAGGACTAATCATAATTTTCTTGCCACTCAGTTATCATGAACTGGAAACGTTCAACGGTGACACAAGCACCTTTACCACCGATCGCACAAGCACTGTCCTGGAGAGTCTGCTACCGGGTCGCAATTATTCGCTATCCGTGCAGGCGGTCTCAAAGAAAATGGAATCGAATGAGACTACAATTTTCGTTGTAACACGCCCATCCTCGCCCATCATTGAGGATCTAAAGAGTATACGCACAGGTCTAAATATAAGCTGGAAAAGTGATGTGAACTCCAAACAGGAGAAATATGAAGTACTGTATTCGCGCAACGGCACCTCTGAAGTGCGTACCATAGACACGAAGGACTCACGTTTAGTCATAACCAATTTGCATGCTGGCGCCGGTTATGAGGTGAAAGTATTCGCCGTTAGTCATGGTCTGAGAAGTGAACCGCACGCATATTTTCAAGCAGTGTGTAAGTATAAACCAAATCCAACTTAAACTAACTTGTGATATATTTATAAAAAAAAAAAAAAAACAATTTATTTGTGCAAAACATGAAGTTCCTAATCCCCCACGCAACATGTCCATCGAAACGGTGCGTAGCAACTCTGTGTTAGTGCATTGGGCGCCACCCGAGAATAGTGATTTCACGGAGTACTCGATGCGGTATCGCACAGAGACTAGGGAGCAGTGGATTAATTTACCCAGTGTGCGTACCACTGAGGCAGACATTACCGATATGACTAAAGGTGAAAAGTACACCATACAAGTGAATACTGTGAGCTTCGGTGTGGAGAGTCCTAACCCACAAGAAGTCGTTTATACTGTACCACCGAATGAGGTGTCGAATATCATACCTTTGGTGGATTCTCGCAACATCACTTTGGAATGGCCCAAGCCCGAGGGACGCGTCGAATCCTATATACTAAAGTGGTGGCCTACAGAAAATCCAAGCAAAGCTCAAACTAAAACAGTGTCTGAGAATAAAGCGGGTAAGTGCAAAGTTTAAGCATTAATATTTTTAATTTTAATCTCCCAATATTTTTAATAGATGAGTCTTCCACTGTGCGTGTATTGATTGGTGACCTAATGCCTGGTGTACAGTACAAATTCGATATACAAACTACTTCCTACGGCATCTTTTCACGCACCACACACCTTTCCACACGCACTATGCCGCTTATACAGTCGGAGGTGGTTGTTGTAAACGACAGACAAGAGGATGAACGCGACACCATAACCCTCTCATACACGCCAACACCACAGTCATCTTCAAAATTCGACATTTACCGTTTCTCACTCGGTGATCCCGATATAAAGGACAAGGAAAAGTTGGCCAACGATACGGATCGCAAAGTAACATTCACCGGGTTAATACCTGGTCGTCTATACAACATCACTGTTTGGACGGTGAGTGGTGGTGTGTCCAGCCTACCGATCCAACGACAAGACCGCCTCTTCCCCGAACCGATAACTCAATTGCATGCCACCAATATAACAGACACTGAAATCTCACTCAAATGGGACATACCGAAAGGCGAATATAATGATTTCGATGTGCAATACTTGACCGCTGACAATATACTTGCTCAAAATATTACCACACGCAATGAAATCACCATCGCCGATCTCCGTCCACATCGCAACTACACATTCACAGTTGTGGTGCGTTCGGGCACTGAATCTTCGGTGTTGCGCAGCAGCTCCCCACTATCCACAAGCTTCAGCACGAACGAAGCAATACCAGGGCGTGTGGAACGTTTTCATCCGATAGATGTGCAACCGAGTGAAATCGTTTTCGAATGGTTACTACCATCGAGTGAGGCCAACGGTGTCATACGCCAATTCTCCATCACGTACATGAATGTGAACAATGCCACCGATATGCGTACACAACAATTCGAGTCTTCCGATTCCACTGGCACCATACGCAACCTTAGGCCGGGCGAAACGTATATTTTTAAAATACAAGCGAAAACATCTGTGGGCTATGGACCGGAGCGTGAATACAAGCAAACCATGCCAATTTTGGCACCTCCACGCCCAGCCACACAAGTAGTGCCCACAGAGGTGTATCGTAGTTCGCAGACAATACAGATACGCTTCCGCAAAAACTATTTCTCCGACCAAAATGGACCGGTAAGTAAATTTATATAGATGTTGAGCTGTTTTGAAGTTTGCGAAGGAAGTTAGTTAGCTAAAGAAATAGCAGTAAAAGGAATTAGTCAGAAATCATTGAAAATCGGGTATTCGCTATAATACTTTAAACCAAAGTTAGTCATAGGGGAAAATTTTCTCCTAAAGGAAAGATCTTGAAGTTGTCGTTGGCTTTACTTAGTAGCACAAGGTATGTATATATTTGAAAAATTTACTTTCGATGCGATCCTAAAAGTAGATGACAAAGAGAAAACACCATACTAAATGATGAAAAAAATTTTGAATGAAAACCATTATTTGTTGTTGTTGTTTTAAGGTCCGTTGGTATACCATCGTCGTTGCCGAGGATGACACTAAAAATGCTTCAGGCCTGGAGATGCCCAGTTGGCACGATGTGCAATCGTATAGTGTGTGGCTTCCATATCAAGCAATCGATCCGTATTATCCCTTTGAAAATCGTTCGGTAGAGGACTTCACTATCGGCACAGAAAATTGTGATAATCGTAAAATAGGCTACTGCAATGGACCTCTCAAATCTGGCACTACATATCGAGTGAAAGTGAGAGCCTTCACAGCGCCTGACAAATTCACAGACACAGCCTACAGCTTTCCCATACAAACAGGTGAGTGATGAGAAATTTAAAGTGATATTTAATATTTTTATAAATAGAAATATAACATGAAATGTCTATTATGAAATCATTAATTCAAATTTGCAAAAAAAAAAACTGTTCACTTTATCTATACTATGTCTTACACTAACAACTATGTAAAGATCTATTAATTTTGCCTGGTAAGTATACGTGTGGACTACACCCGGATAATACTGTTACTTATTTTATGCTAAAGTCTATCTAAAACCCACTCACCTTGACCTAACTTTCCACATATAACAGATCAAGACAACACTTCGTTGATCGTCGCCATCACCGTGCCACTCACCATAATTTTCGTGCTGCTCATCACATTGTTCGTATTTAAGCGTCGTCGCAACAGTTGCCGGAAGGCTACGAAAGATTCACGTGCCAACGATAACATGTCGCTGCCAGATAGTTTAATCGAGCAGAATCGTCCGATTTTGATCAAGAATTTCGCCGAACACTATCGCCTCATGTCTGCCGATTCGGATTTCCGTTTCAGTGAGGAATTTGAAGAACTGAAGCATGTGGGTCGTGACCAGTCATGCACATTTGCTGATCTGCCTTGTAATCGTCCTAAAAACCGTTTCACCAACATTTTACCCTACGATCATTCGCGCTTCAAACTGCAGCCTGTCGATGATGATGAGGGCTCGGACTATATAAACGCTAACTATGTGCCGGGACACAATTCACCGCGTGAATTCATTGTGACACAAGGTCCGCTGCATTCGACACGCGATGATTTCTGGCGTATGTGTTGGGAGAGTAATTCACGTGCCATTGTGATGTTGACGCGCTGCTTTGAGAAGGGGCGTGAGAAATGTGACCAGTATTGGCCAAATGATACGGTGCCCGTCTTCTATGGCGACATCCAAGTGCAAATATTGAATGACAGTCACTATGCGGATTGGGTAATGACGGAGTTCATGCTATGCAGGGTATGTTTTTGTAACTTCGTGTATGCCATTTCGTTGGATTTTGCATTATATACAATATTTGTTGTTGTTTTTTTTTTTTTTTTTATCCCAAACAGGGTAGCGAACAGCGCATTATGCGACACTTCCACTTCACCACTTGGCCGGACTTCGGTGTTCCAAATCCACCACAGACGTTGGTGCGCTTCGTGCGCGCTTTCCGCGATCGTATCGGCTCCGAGCAACGTCCAATTGTCGTGCATTGCAGCGCTGGTGTGGGCCGCTCTGGCACATTCATAACGCTTGATCGCATTCTGCAGCAGATAAAGACTTCAGATTTTGTCGATATTTTCGGCATTGTCTACGCCATGCGTAAAGGTGTTTAAATTTTAATACATTTGATTGAAGGCTAGATTCTATGAGTGTTTTATGGTTTTTAGAACGCGTTTGGATGGTGCAAACGGAGCAGCAGTACATCTGCATTCATCAGTGTTTGCTGGCTGTGCTTGAGGGTAAAGAGAATATTGTAGGTCCTGCGAGAGAAATTCACGATAATGAAGGTTACGAAGGTAAGATTTTTTTCGGTATTTATCACTTTTTTTTGTATTTGAAACTAACCAGTTTTGAAATGTTAATATATACATTTTATTTTTTGGTTTTGGTGTTATTTTTGACGAAAAAATGTAAAAGTGTTTAGATCAAGTGAATTAAAGAGTATTAAAACGATTTGGGGAGTTTTCAAAACGGGATATACTTTATTCATTATTATGTAATAAATTATAATTAATTAAATCAAAAAAATTTGTAAATTAGTGTATTACCATTATATAATGGTAGGTCCTAGAAACGCGTTGTTCTGAAGGAATTCAACAATAAAAAAGGAGTAATCTTTCCGATAATACGTATTTTTGATGAAAAATTTCGACAATTTTAGGCCTGGTCACAATCTACCGCAGAAGAATTCACTTTTACATTTTTTTTTTAACAATTTTTCACTAACATATTATTTAATCAGTTATTTTTGGCGTCAAATTTCTGTTCCAAGAAGATAAGGAGGTGTTGGGTTATTCGCTGTAACTAACAAACAAATCCGAAAATTTCTTCTCTTTCACATCTACGAAACGGGCAACAAAAACCAAACGCTTATGACCACTTCCAACCATGCATACATTTACATAAAAATTTACGCACACACACACACACACACGAGCAACATCAACACACACAAATGTTTTCAATTAACTGCACACCTCATTAATAATAACGATGACACTACAGAGCAACAACAACAGCTAGATGAGAACGGCGAGGTGATTGCAACTATAGAGGGACATGAATTACAACCGGAAGAGGCGGAAGAAATTGATAATGAGAACGCTGCCATCATACATGATGATCAACAGCCATTAACCGGTTTCGGCGGCGCTGCACATAGTGCCTCGATGACATCGTCCTTCAATGGTGCGGCTCATACGTACTCCGATAGCGCCTCTGTGGACAGATGACATTCAATTACCCAAAACGATAACAACAACTCAGTGGTTATCGTTTTGGTGGATAATAAGCCCAGTTCGATGATCTGTAAAGAAGGTGCCATCGATGTTATCAGCATCGGCGGCAATGTAGTACATACCACCAATACGCTCAGAGGAAGCGGTGTAGGAAATTACCACAATACAAATGGTGGCATTAACTCAATGAACGGCCACCACACGCTCCAACACAGACGCAAGTCACAGCTGATCACATTCAGCGCGTCTTCCTGTGATATAAAGAACAGTCTCAGCCATGAGATAATATTGGTCAATAGCAATGTTAACAGCGCCAACATTGGTGGCAGCGGCGTTGGTGGTGTTGGCAATGGGCCACGCGGCAGTATTAGCAATAACAGCGCTGTTGTCATAAGCAATGGCAGTTCGGGTAGTGGCAGCGCAGGTGGCGGTAATGCACGCCTGAGCTTCGCCGAGGAGGATATAATGATTGTGACCACTGGTACTGGTGGTAGCGGCTGTTGTGGTGGTAGTGGTGGTGGTGGTGGCTCAGCTTCAGTTTCCGGCGGCTCAGGTAGCGGTGGCTCCGGCTCGGGTAATGATGGTGACCTCGATGATGATGTTTTCCGACGCCGCTCTCTCGATGTCGACGAGGATGATGAAGATGGAGATGAAGATGAAGATGAAGATGAAGATGAAGATGTGGAGGAGGACGATGGCGATGGCCTCTTCGATGATGTCTATGGTACGCACATTGATGTAGCACATAATGCCAACGACGACAGTGGTGGCGGCAGCTATGAGGATTCGCATGCCATGCACAGCTCGCTGGCAGGTAGTAACCGTAATAGTTTCGAAAAGGACGATGATGACATTGAGGCGGATGTGATCAGTACAGATGTTAGCTGCTATGATCAGTTGTTGGGCACAAGTTGTAATACGCGCAATGATGAAGACGAAATAGCGACACTGGTTGGTGAAGGCGAAAGCTACACAAAACTCTGTAAAACTGGTACTAAGGGCACAACAACATTGAATGGTGTGGGTAGTGGTGGTGTTGGTGAGAACGGTGGCATCATATACGCCAATCCGTTCTTGGGTTTGTAGAACATTCGATTAAATCAGTTGTTTTGGTGTTTATTTACTAATATTTGCTTGTTGTTGTATACATATATTTGTAGAAATATTTTTGTTTGATATTTTTTATATGCAGTATAGACAATTCCATAAATCTAATAACATAAGCTTACACATTATTAGAAAAATCATAGGTTATAATTACACTTTTTATAAAAGTTATTTATGTACTTTCAGATAACGTTTCACAAGGTATAATCGTTTTTTCTCCCACCAATTATTTGATTTAAAAGAGATACACATATATATGTGCATAGTTGTATATATTATATACAAATACATATACATAGTATATATGTATAGTTTTATATAAATGATGAGATAAACTGAAAGGACGAATTGATTTGGTATTGAAACGTATCAATTTTGCAAATGGACATAAACGAACCATTGCCACGCCCACAAAACAAAAATGTCCGTCTTTTCAAATTTATACTTAGTTACTTGTTTAATATTGCCTTTGACGTTTAACAAAAGTCCACCAACGTAAAGTAAATGGACTAGTTTCTGACTAATTGTAATCGTAATCGTATTTATGATTACGAATATAGTAATTCCAGCTAAAGCAATGTAGAGTATTCCAGTAGTCATTAGGTATATTAACACAAAATACAAAATACGTTAGGTTCCATTTAGTTAAAAAAAAATATTGGATTCTTCAATAAAATATATGTAGCCTAGCCTCCACAGTACTCCACAGTACTTTAAAAAAATATTATAATTATTTTATAAAAGTTTTATATTGTTGTCATTGGTATACAGAAGTGTATATATATAGTTTTAAAACTTTATTGTGAATATCCTTAATTGGCCAATCTTAAACTTAAAAAAATATATTTTTAATTCCCAACTAACATTTATTAAAAAAATGTCCGCATGATTATCGTTAATAACCTAACCTATACATTTTTTACAAATATTTATGCCTACTTATAATATTTTGGATTCTTTTTGCTTCTTCCTTACAGATGATGAAGGCATCGCGGAATCGGGAATGTAAAAAATTCTAACTAAAGTCAAATTAATTACTTTAAACTATATTTAGAGCTGAACAAATGAAAATATGACGCTTTACGACCTAAATTGATCAATAAGAGAATGCGATATTGAGCATAACATTTATTTTAGCAAACTAACGGTCAACACCGTTCGAAACTCGAATGTGGAGGAGCAACTCAAAGTGAATGAATATCAATATTGACAAATAAATTAGAAGAATACTAATTTACATAAGAGATAAACATACACATATAAATATATATAGGGAATAAATGGAAAACAGTTAAAGTACTCGTACTGCTAAGAATTACAAAAACAATAAAACAATGATGGAATGTTGAAGTAGTAAACGTAAAAGAAGAATCTCGCCAACAAAGGAACAAATATTTAAAAAAATATTTATACTTAAAAAACACACTTAATTAAATAATTAATTAGTGAATGTGCGAAATAAAGCAATGTGTAAAGTTTTTTACATCAAATCTGTAAAATAATACTATACTTATACATAATATTATGCATAATTAAGTATGCAATTAAAACTAACAAAAACATTGCATTTGACTAAGTGAATGTATCAGTAGAAATCGAATCATTGGCAGCAATAAACGATCTTTTGATTTTTGTTAATATTTTTTAATGCACTTATAACGTTTTTTTGACCACAATCACCATATTAAACCAATTTGTTTACAATTCGAAGTGTGTTGTTTTTTTTTTTTAATTTTTTTTTTTTTTTAATTTCATAAATTCGTAAAGTAAGGCAAGGTGGTAATTAAACATATATTTGTTTATTTTCATTTATTACTATTTTTTTTTTTTACTTTTGCATGCATACGAATAATTGTACAACCGCAATGAGCTATTAACTAATGTGACAAACTTATAAATATGTATATGTAAATGCTTATAATGATATATGTAAATCTTCTTGTTGTATGAAAGTTAGGCAATATGTATTTTATATAAAAATGTTTGTTTTTGTAATGTATGTATATTTAAAAGTTTTGTAATAGTATTTGTAAAAGATGAAGTAAGCAAATCAAAGCATTTTCAAAAAAGCCAAGAACAAGTTACAATAGATTTATATTTTATGTTGACATTAATTTAAATTTATCAAACTTTTATTTTTTAACAATGACCCATATGTTTGATATGAAAAATATTATTTTCTATTGTAAACAAGCCGAAATAAAATATGGATTGGATACGAAATAATAATTACTATTTTGTTTTTCTTTAGTTGCCTACCAACATGAAATTATAAGGTAAACATTTATTTTTTGGTAATTTAAATAACAAGAAACTACATTTCAAGAAACATTTTATTATTTAGTTTTTATTTGTATTTATTTAAAATCTAATTGTCTTGTTGAAATAATTATCATGTATGTATATATGCACGATCTGTATAAAATTTATTTTCCAAGCCACCCCATTAACTCCTAGATTTAAAAAATAGTTTTTGAATTTCTTTTTGTGATTTAAAAAGCATTTTGCCATATATTATTTAGATATTTTTGCTAATTAATTGCGTAATGCACATACATACATAAGGATATATTTTACTAATTTTTTTCTATGTTAAATTTTACCTCGGCCTTATTTTCAGTTCACTTTTTTTTAACTAAATATCATAATTCTAGCCGCAAATCTAATCCGTAACAATTTTTGTATGTTTGTATGGATGTTTTCATTGATAACTGCATTTCCCAACGAAAATAAAAGGTGCGCGACAATATAAAATTATCAACTATTATGAAATGGATAATAAGGCATGCATTCAATTCAAAAATACACATCAACGGAACTTGCAAAATTATACAAGTGTAAAAACATAATAAGAAAAAAATCTGAGAGGAGCTTTTCAATGAATAGTAATGAGTAATACAACAACAATACAGCCGAATTAAGATCATCAAATTCCGTTAAGATGTAAGCAAAGGTGATGTGAAAAACATATTCCAAATATTTCCACAAATTTTATATATTTTAAATTAAATAGCATACATGTTATAATATATTTTAAGGAAAGAAAAATTAAATTCATCGATTAGACGTATACCATGCACGATCATATGATTGCTTTTGTTGCTTATTTCATAGTTGAAATTAAATTTTCCAGATATGATTACGTACTAGCATTAAATACATCTGTATAGTACGCATTATCCACATCTTTAGTTTGTCCATGAATATGAAAAATTTTCATAAGAAACAGAAAAAATTTCCTTCCATATGTTCCACATATAAAAAGTAAAATAATCAAAAAATCACAATCAACCCCACTGGAGATACTGTTACCCACATATAAAATCTATAACTAATTAATAGATTTTATAACATTTATTGTGAAATAACATCTGCAAATATTTATATATGAAAATCGAACATTAAAATACATATGTAAATACATAGACGTTGAAACGATACATTAATCATGAATAGTAATTTTGTTTAGCGAGAGTGGATAAATGAACAATTTGGTGCCAAAATAAATACAATATACCGTAATCGCTTCAACCACAGCATAAACGTTATACTATATTATAAAAAACGAAAATTTAAACTTATAAGTACATACATACATACACAGCATTAAGCCTTTTTTAAGGCCACAAACAAAAAGAAATATCCGGTAAACGGACATTTTTGGTGAAGCCTCTACTGATGAATTACAATTTCAAAACTTTTTTGGAATAATGCAAAAATCCTTAACTTCATATAGAAATAGGTTAATATTTGTATCTGGCCTCCTAATATTCTAAATACTTTATCTAGGAAATTCTTCAATTAACATTGTTTTACATTTCTTTATAAATTTTTGGGTTTCATTCAAACACTAACTCTCGATGGGTAATTTTGTTAGGGCAAATGAATTTAGGTCAGGCATCTGGGGGCGGTTTTTCGCACACACACAAGACTCATTTTACATGAGCCAGAGTCTAGTCTGTAATAGTTGAACATACTAAGAAATTCAGATCTCAATGCTAGAGGCAACACATCCCTTTTCTGCGAGGGTTGTCATTTGAATTCGGTAAAGGTATTCATCGGGAGCTATGCTGTGGTAGTAATCACAAGATACCTACCATATTTACATATGTATGCGGTCTTATAACTATTACTGGATATGTTGACCCTAGAGAGTCGACAATATGTAACAAGAAAAGCCCCTGATACACCATATATTTGGAATGTTCCTTCAACAGCCAATACAATGCAATGCAAAACAATTTGGAGAATATTTTATACTTTTACACCAATAACTATCGGTGAATGCTCTGTTTTGTATGATAGAATGTCTCGCTTGATGTCCCAAGGTCACGATTTTGATTTCTAGTCTGGCTGAATAACTTGTCATGAAGTGGATCTACTTATTCTTCTGTGAATTATGTTGCCTAGAGAAAACGAATTAGCTTGATTACGAATGTCCGAATGTGACGACAAAATCTAAATCAAAACTCTGACCGACATCGGAAAGAGTTCAAGCAACAGATCTTAAATTTCAATTCAACTACTACCTATATAAAAGATTCATAACATTTCATTTTTGGTCTCAAAAAGCTTGCTTAATAAACCATGGGCATACATTTGATAATAGCTCATAACTGCTAACATATATATTATAAACTGTATACAAGAACCTCCAAAACTTTATGCTTGACTCGGACTACAAATTCAACTCAGCGAATACAAATGTCAAAACGACTGAAGTGTGCTTCTGAATGAAGACTTATATTACCCATAGCCTGGCCAATCTGAACGCTTTTAGACCGCAACAGTTCAGCTGTGCTTGTATATAAGCATATCTCTTGTTGTCTTGTTTACAAAAAATGTAGAATAGTGAAGAATCTTTGAGGCAAATGCATTTATAGACCACCTTATAGCGATTATGTGTATATGTGTATACCTCGTTGGATTATTGTGGAATAGTAGTTTCTATTTTATAAATTCTCACTATGTTTTAAGCAAAGGTACTGAACGATAGAAAATGCTTTTTTCACTAAAAATAAACAAGTAATTGTATATACAAATTTATATGTCCTTTTAGCTATTATACATATATACATATATACATATATATATAATATATAAAATTAAGTTTTCATTTTTGATAATTATATGAATAAAGCGGATATGTAATCGCATATTATATTAGATATAAGATGTAATACTTTTTTATTTTTTTATTTAGTTAATATAAATGTAATAATTTATATATTTAGTATACGTTTAGTAAAAGATATTTAAACAATATTATAAAGGAATAAAAAGTAATAACCACAGTAAAATAAAACTTGTTTTGTAATTTAGGCTTACATACATATAAATTGCCACTTATAAGCTGTTGCTACTCTTGCCGTGCTGCAATTTCTATGCAAATCAAGCTTCTAAGACAGTCTAATATACCTAGTTTAACCAATTTCATAAAAAAAAAACATTAAACGCCTTTTATGCAAATATGAGAAGAACCCACAACTCGTCTCTTGAAGCGCCACGAATGTTAGTTGGAAATCAGTATATTTGGTTCAATGGTATGTAAAATATTGAATCCTTTATGCAAGATGCAAACGCGGCTGACTCCACATTCCACTAAAAATTTCGAGAACTGAAAAGGAAACTAAGCTAAGTACCATTACAAAATTTAAGTGGAAAGCTTAAAGGAGCATACCTGCACAGCATGTTCATGTGTATTGCTAATGCATATGACAATGCGACCCTGTATTAGTTCCTCCAGTTGCGACACACCTAACACATCTAGACGTGGTTCTGACAATTGTGCAGCGACAAATGGAACATTAATGCCATGTGGTACGCGCACATGTGAGTATTCCACAGCACTGCGCAAATCCAGCGCACACATATCAGTTGGTGCATAATGCAGGAGATTCGTGAAGTCTTTTGCGCTAATACGCGGGCACATCTCTGCTTGTAAATGCGCCAGCGTAACGTCAGGCGTAATATCCTGCAAATACAAAAATAATCAGTAATTGTTTATGGTTCTTTTCAAAAGTATTTGCCTTACAAATTCTGTTAGAGGCTCTTCGCGTAACACATGCAAACGATGTGAAACGCTTTTCGGTGTGCATTCATACATCTTTTGTGATTCTAAAACACAATTCTCCATTACGATGTCCGGTAAATCGGAGAAGAGTAAAATGCATTCGTTAAAGCCAGAGCTGAGCAGCGTGCTCTTTAGTTGTTTTAGTATAGAGATGCCGATAAATAGTGGATATGAACTATCGCCCAACATGAGCTTGTCCCAAAGATGCATAATCTTGTGGAGCGGGAAAACATCTGCAACGATGAAAAATATTAAAAAACAAACAGCATAAGGAAAATACCAAACAAACTTACGTGAAAACATAGTGAGAAACCAAGGTATTGCAAAAAGCTCGGGTATAAAATTGATGCTTGATAAATGCTTGGCCAAAACTGGTTCATGGAATGCAGTGAGTTGTGAAAATTTGCACAAATATTCTTTGATAATCGCCGAATTGTCTCTAAGGAAAAACCATTGCAGATACTTCGGTATAAATTTGTATAGACTGAGGAACGCCAACTCTAGAGACAATTAGCAAAATAATACATTAACTATTCGGCTAAAAAAATATGCGCATAAGTCACCTTCATTATTAAAGTTGAGATATAAAAATGGCGCTGTCAGTGAATCTAATCCCTGCCAATAGACATATTGTGGATGAGCAGTTACCCAGGCTTTCAAAAGTCGTTTCAGCTTGCAGTGACCCTCCGGCGACGAGAGTAGTTCATCATATTGATGACATCGAGGTATGTCCACTTCGATCTGTTTAAAGATATTAAATGATCATTTTTCAAAATTTCGAAACACTCACTTGACGATCGGTGGAAGTGGTCGTAAACTTGTCGATCTTCTCATAACTGCCAATCGGTATTACATCGAGCAGGCAAGCCCAAATCGGACCACGTAAATATGGTGGTATATCTTTGGCAGCTTCCTTACGTATCATGTCACTCGTGTAAGGGTAACCCTAAAATTGAAATATTGAAATTGAAGTTATAATCACTATATACATAGAGTAAGTATCACCTTTAATAATCTCGAAAAAAGTCGCACCCGGTAAAATTGATATTCGATATCTTTTTCACGTATAACAAGGGGCAATTGTGCCATACTTGCTCCAAAATTGTGTGGAAACTTCGGTGAATGTATTAGGGGAAAATATGCCATGGCTGGTAGATTGCATAGCTTTTCAAAGAGATTATTCAATTTTAGTGGCACCACGCGATCATCCATGAGATAACTCTGGCTGCGCTTTGGGCCTACAATTGCCCCATTGAGACAAACTATTTGCGGTATGGCTAATATTGGTGCCTCGCTACGAATAAGGCCTTCTTTTTTCAATTCACCCTGAACATCACCACCCGCTAATTGCCACCAATAATAAATCTGTTCAAGTGGGCAACGGAATAGTAGCACATTTGATTTGGGTAGTTCACTATATGCGTATGCATTAACATCTTTTGAAAAATGTGGGTGTGAAAAAAGATCCGTTGGCAGTGGGCGTTTTGAGGGTGCAACATTTAAGCAGATTTCAACCAAAGAACGCAATTCTTCATTAATTTGCGCATAGCGTTCCATACAATTGTGTTCTCGAGCAATTTTTTCAAAAACATTTTCTACTTTCAAAAGTGAAAGTATTTTACGCGTTATATTCGAGATTTTCATGTTAGGCCAAAACGTTGTCCGGAGTAAAAGTTCAGCCATAATCATTCCCAATGACCAAATGTCGCTTTTTATGTTATTTTTCGCACCAAGAAATCGTTCCGGTGGCATATAACGAAAGTTTCTGTCGATTTATACAATGTTATAGAAGAGAAATGTCGAAATGATCGAATTTTCTTACTGCTTACCCGATTGGAAAGGGCACATAGTCTCCACACCTAGTCATATGATACAATCCATAGTTGAAAAGTTTTACATTGTTATAGTCATCCAAGAGTATATGTTTTGGTTCCAAATTATGTACAACTAAATTTTGCTCTGCCAATTCTTTAAGTGCACAAACAATTTGGTAAAATATTCGAGCAACCACAGGTTCACGTAAAGCATCTCGCGATTTATCCTGCAAGGTGGTGCCAAAGTATTCAGATACAACAATTGTGCGCTCTACATGTCAAATAAATAAAAAAATTATTTTTTGGTATGAAAATGAAAGTAAGGGGGCGTAACCTGCATACGTACCATGTTTACCACGCACAAAATCTAAATATTGACACAAATGAGGATTCTTCAATTCCTTGAGCCTTTGAGCGCGTCCTAATATTGCAATTGAGTTTGGTGTTAATGGTAAACCATTGCTGCCACATACATCACCAGGATGTGTTTTCGCAAAGAAAGTGATTGCAGCCAAACGAGACTCAGATTTACTTGATGATTGATGCATCTCTTAGCAGATCAGAGCACAAAATACAATGTCCAACCAGCAAATTTGTATTATTCCCAATATCCCAATACTAAAGCAGCGACATTTTATATATATCGACCCAAACTGTCTAAAAAACAAATATAAAATATTTTACTGCCATGCCAAAGCAATTTATTGGACGAGACTATTGGAATGCGGCAAAAAAATTGCATTTGTTTATTTAATCAGCTGATATTCGAGCAAAAACACAGATATGTTATATACATTTTACTGTGTTGTTAAATATTTATTTAATTTATTTATATTTATTATGTCATTAATACTACACACAGCAGTTTTAAGAGAATGTAAGTGTACGTGTATGTAAGGAAACATATATTTTATTAACAAGATTTACTAAAATTCAGTTTGAGAAAATGAGACTAAAAATGAAGATAAAATCCCTAATTTGTTATAGTATTCATATTTTTTTTCTCTGTTATTGTCACGATGATAAATACAAGTAACTGGCAATATTTTAAAGACGGGTTTTTAGATACTATTTATACATACGAAATATGTTTTTGGCGTAGCATAAAAAATTAACTTTATTCTATTAGTATTTTGCTCCTCCTACGGCAGAGCTACAACACGTTAAGATAGATAAGATACGTAAGTTAGTTGCTTTTCGTACTCGCTGCTTTTCACTCGTTCTTCTCGACCAAGGCATACTCTACGAATTGGGTATTAACGCCTGTCTTTTCCTTTTTGGATTTCATCGAGCACACGTGGTGAAATTATGTGGGCTACTGAATCGCTTAGAATCATTTTGAATCGAGAATGGTAATTATTTTTTAATATAGGATTTTTTTTTAAATGTTATAAACTGTTGGTTGATGATACCAGATGACGAGACTGAGTTTTGTATTTTATCGCATATTTCTTTGTATTTTTCATTGAGGTTTGCAATCAAAAAACAAGACAAAAGATTAATCGGCAACGCTGAACAATTGTTCAAGTTTTATATTAATTATATGGTAATTATGTGTAATGTTAATTAATTATTTTTCTTCTATTTTAGGGAAAGAAGATGAAATTCAAATTTGCCAAACGCGTTGTGAAAGTTTCATGATCGAGAAAGGTTCTTTTTGTTTAAAGAGTTTGGAATGGATAAGATATTTCATCATAATTATAAATATAATCCTGATACAAAATGGTACGTAAATTATGCGTACGACATTGGTGTCTTCATATTTTTTGATGAGTATTGCACAGACCTGTTCTGATATAAATCTTGGTAGACATTTTTATATACTGATCAAAAAATCAAAGTTGCGAGATGCAAAAAATGGAAGCACATATTTCTAATATGTATTTTTTTTTTATTTTTAGGTGCTCGTAAAAACGATACGGGGTTAACCGTAGTATAGCATTAGCGCGCAATGCAGCGAAAGAGTTAAAGGTTAGTAGTTTCATATTTAAATGTTTTACGTCGTTCTTTTATGATGAAACTCTGCGTCTGAATATTTGTTGACGATTATATCAATACAAGCTCAACAGGACTGATTATTTTATCACTGTTAACTTTTTAAATTAACTATTAAATGCTTATATAAGATTTATTCTTTCCAGTGCATTTACCCATGAGCATTGAGAATCTGCTTGGCTGCATGGCTTATCCTGGATTGTGGAAAAGGTAATTATTAAAATCGGTCGAAGTAATCGTAAATGTAAGTGATGATAATACATGGCATTTCCTTTTGCGGTTTCCACCGGAAGTTTACTAATGACGGTTAGGACGTCTGATACTCAGCCTTCTATTATTCCTTTTAATTTGATGAACAACAACTGACCTTCGTTTTTTTCATTTTCAGATGTTTTCAACTTTGGAAAGCCGTTTACATATAAAGATATCGGAAATTACAGACTAAAGGTTCGTGTTGTACAATAATGTTTTTTTTTTATATTAAATTTTATATGATGAAACCACATGGCTTTTCCTTTTGCGGTTTCCACCAGAAGTTCGCTTATGATGGCTAGGATTGTCTGATTAAATAAAAATAAAACAAATTGATTTAAATATTTATGTACTAGCGCTAATAAATTGTTTCCTTTAATTTTCAGGTTTTGTATTTCAAAAACTAAATAAAATTATTTCAATAAGCAAATTTTCGTTTGTATTTTCAGTATTAAGAATGGGATAGGAATATATATAGAAAGTAATGGTATTGGAATAATAAGATATTTTTCAAGTTATTCTGAGAAATATTATGACGTTTATCGCAAGAGAACGGAGGTCTAGCGACAGAAAACATTCCCCAAGCAATTGTAACATAAACCTGATGACTGTGAAAACGTTGGTTTTGTTCCTTATTTGTTTTATATAATTGATTAAACGTTCGTCATAATACACGCGCTTTCATTACATAAATAATAAAATTTTCTACCGCTATAACTTAATTTTTTTTATATACCATGTTTCGCGGGATGCTGTACATTTGGACCTATAAAAATCTTCCCTCCCTCCGACTGCAAATCATTCTTCGAAAATCACCTTATTGCAAAGTTCCACCTATATATTACGTATTTTTCTATAATTAAAAAATATTACAAATCTCCCCAGATACTGTTCAATAAAAAGATATGTTTGACTTCTTTTCAAATTTATTTATTGGTTCTTAGTTAATTAAAACTTTCATTAGCATTTATGCTTCGACTTGGTGACGAGGGGCACTTCCTGGCTTCTCAGCCAAGAAGTCAGCAAATTCTTGGTATGGAGTAGCACCCAAGGGCATTTCTTTCCACAAATCAGGAGTCAAATATGCGTATGTCTTGGCAATTGCAGCGTAGGTGGCCTTGGCAAAGTTACCCAAGGTACCAGTGGAACCACGTGCTGAAGTATAACAATCCTCAATACCAGCCATAGTCAAAAGTTTTTTCGGGACAGGAGCCGAAACAATACCAGTACCACGAGGAGCTGGGATCAAACGTACCGATACGGAACCGCACTTACCAGTAACCTTGCATGGCACGGTATGGGGCTTACCGATCTTGTTACCCCAGTAACCTCGACGAACGGGAACAACAGATAATTTAGCCAAGATGATGGCACCGCGGATAGCTGTAGCTACTTCCTTACTGCATTTAACACCAAGACCAATGTGTCCATTATTGTCACCGATGGCAACAAAAGCCTTGAAACGGGTACGTTGACCGGCACGGGTCTGTTTCTGCACAGGCATGATTTTCAATACTTCATCACGAAGAGCTGTGCCCACAAAGAAATCAATGATTTCAAACTCTTTAATTGGTAGAGAGTAAAGGTAGATTTCTTCCAATGAGTGGATTTTTCCATCACGCACTAAGCGACCCAATTTGGTAACTGGAACCCATTCCTTGGAATCTTCCTTGCCTCCACGACCACGTCCACGGCCACGACCGCGACCACGTCCACGACCTCCACGGCCACCACGAGAACCAAATCCTCCACGGAAACCACCACGGGCTGGAGCTGCGTCCGCCATTCTGTTTAAACAAAAAAAAAAAAGAAAAAAAACAAATTTCTATCAGTCACATATTTGAGGTTATGTACTGCGAGTTGACGAGTTTGTTAATTAAAATCAGACACCTTTAAACCATCCTTAAGTTACTAAGCTCATGCCAAATAACTTTCTGGTGGAAACCGCAAAAGGAAGATAAATAGTATCATCATATTAGTAATATTTCTTAATTAACATTATTCGGTAAAGCCACGTGGGCTACCCTAAAAACAAAGATTTGAAGGTATAAGAACAAACTAACTGTTTTATTTAGTAGCCAATTAATTAAGCTATAAAATTTTACACAACAGATCCTATAGTTTAAAGAAAAATAATGTTTTTGCACTAAAAATTATAACACTTACCTGTAGTTTAAATCAAGTAATATCGGTGAAGGGAAAAAACCGAATGAACGAGTCGACGGATTTCGCTTTCTGAGGAACCATTTTGATAAAAACGGCGAATTGTAATTAATCGTTCGTTCGATACCGAATGCTCAAAAGGGTTCGTTCTGAAAGAAGATTCAAAAATTAAATAGTGAAATTAGAAAACAAATTTATTTAGCAAAACTCATAGCTACTAGTTGCTGTTAATGAAAGATTTAACTTTCCGTTTAACAATAAACTAACAGATTTTTTTTTTCAAATTCCTTAAATTTTTCAATTCATTCAAGCAGTTTCGAAATATTTTATGAAATTTTCGTTAACCGCTATATTATGCGGTCCATGTGAACAATTTTTTTTATAAATACATGATAAAATCTAAAATTTCTATTAGAAAAATTATAATAAAAGCAATCATTAAGTTAAATAAGTTCTATCACCCAATAAAAACTAATTTTTATGTGGCGAAAAGAAATGGCGGCGGGCAGGTATATTCGAGCTATATGCATGTTAGAGGTTCTAACATAACCCTATCTTAAACCGTTTAGATACTTCACGAGAGTGGTAAAAATTTATGTTAAGAATGGAAAAGGTAGAAATCTACTATTTTCGACAAAGGTATATTTGGAAAAATAAGGTTTAATGTTTTATATGGTTCTAGACTTAAATAATGTTTACCAGTTTAAGGATACTAAATTCAATAATAAAATATATGAAAAAAATATATATAATAATATATATATATATAGATAGATATATACATATGCTTACAATTGCAATTAAAATAATAACT
The DNA here is from genome assembly GCA_021498325.1 of Bactrocera minax. Classification (NCBI taxonomy): domain Eukaryota; kingdom Metazoa; phylum Arthropoda; class Insecta; order Diptera; family Tephritidae; genus Bactrocera; species Bactrocera minax. The sequence continues at coordinate 573,704 of JAKEEE010000065.1, read as the reverse complement.
CAACAGTTAAGTACATCTGTATTTAATTTCTATTTCCATATGATGTTATAATTTTTGTTTTTAATCTCACTTTGCTAAATTACAATTTGCGTAACAAAACTTAAAAATACCAGGCCCGAGTATTTTTTCTTTGCTGACGTCATGCGACATAAACTTTATTCATCTAGACTCTAAAATAAAATTCCTAATTTCAATCTATTGCCTGCCGAGATGCCCGATAAAGTATTTATATCATTTCGGTACCCCTGTGTTAAACCATCAAACAAATGCCAAATTAATTAATCGAAAAACCGGTGTCTTTATTTCGTGTTCTATTAATGAAAAATTTTGTGTAAATTGCTAAAACATATTTATTTCATCCTAATAATACCGTCACATATACAATAATCGCAATTGTTTGAATGCAACTGAGGATATTGTTGCAAAAATATCGAATTAGCAAAAATGGCGATCACTGACACTTTGCATTACATTACCATTGGTAATCCCGTGAGTAAAGCTGTGATTTCCAAAACAACATCATTGTTTTCTCGAGGAACGGTATATGGATAATTTTTACCTTTGTTTGAATTGTATAAAAAGTTAATTTATATTTTTCATTTAGACTGCTAGCACTAGTGCGCCGTCCGTAAAAGCGTCAACTGAAGTAGTCGCCGCAAAAGTTATGGGGACCGCAATTCCTCCACTATGGAAATTGGTAGGACGCAACCACCATTTCGTGCGTTTAGCAGGCTTAAGTGGAGCCTCAGCAGTTATACTTGGAGCAATTGGAAGTCATAAATTGCATCCAGCACACGAAAAGGATGAGACGAAAACAATTTTTGAGACGGCCAACCGATTCCATTTCTTCCACTCCTTGGCGCTTTTGAGTGTACCGTTTGCTAGATATCCTGCTGTGGTAAGAAAGCAAAGTAATTACAGGCTGATTTATGTATAAACTAACTGAATTATTTTAATTAAAAGACTGGTAGCCTATTGTTGGTCGGAACACTCCTATTTAGCGGCACTCTTTATTATCGTGCATTTACTGGTGATAAACAGTATGCCCGTTTCGCACCTTTCGGCGGATTTTGTTTGATTGTCGGCTGGCTGACGTTATTGCTTTAAATATTGGAAAAATTAATGGCAGAAGGATGAAACCAAATAAACAAGAAACAAGAAGAAGATTTTATGTTACATAAGCAAATCTGAACTGAATTTCAACTAATATACACATATGCATGTATATACTTATTTTAATAATGAGAGAATTAAATGGTCTTTGATATGAGGCACTGTGATATGGTTTCAAGTTTTTGCAGGTTGATGTATTCAAGTAATGGTCGTGTTGAGAAAACAAGCGTGAGTATACTATTTGTTCTGTAATACATAAGTATCCGATTCGTATGTGATTTTTGACCACAATTATAAACTCTATATGATCTTATTTCACAAATTTAGTTTACTGATATTAAGACTTTTGTTTTATTTGAGAAGAAATAGTAAAATTAGTGTTTTACTGCAGAATTTTAAGTTTTGGAAACAGTTCGTTCAATGTAAAGAGAAACACAATTTTAATTCTTAAAAAAATTGTATTAAATGTATGGTTTAACAGCTTCGACTTATTTCAAAACGCAAAATCAGTTCTTACCCACATAGGTTTGAATCATAGGTCACTGGGCAACGATGCTTGATAACAGTACTTTGTGTTTATTGTGTATTCTGTTCATTTTTAGAATGCTACGTGAATGCTGTTGTTGTTTTTGTAACGGTAGAAATGTTCCTGAAATAATTTTGAGGAATGCTGCCGAGTTTATAATCCTTGGCCGGATAAAAATCCGGGTCCGTTCCGCTTACATAAAAACAAAGCTAAACAATTTATTACTTTTAAGTCTGTTTTTGATAAATTTTAAAAAATTTTGCAATTATTAAAATTCATAAAGATTAAATTAACTTAGTTCTCCGGGTCTTAATCCCATAGAGCACCTTTGCAGTGTTCTAAAGCGGTCTTTAGGGAGTATACAGTTGCACAAATAAGAACCAAATATGGGACAAAATACAAAAAGCTTGGTATAGCATTCCGAAGGAATAACGCGCCAAACTAGTAGCATTCATGTTTCGAAGATGTCGCAAAGTGCTTTATTAAAATTTTACTGTAGACATTGAATATCAATACTTCGTTCCCTGTCCATATTTTTTTCGGCTCTTTATTAAGTATTTGAATTTTTTGTTATGTTAACATTGATAATATTGTTAAATTACAATAAAGAAAGAAAGAACCTATAAAACGTTAAATAAAATGTATGTTAAATGTTAGTTAAATTATTTTTTACTATTTCTTAACACAATTTTTACAATACACTAATATATAATAGTATTGAATGCACTAAATGATCTTGTACATAATCAACCTTATTTTTGATTAGCTAACCTTTAGCTGAGATTTAAAAGTACAATTTTTCTGAGAATATTTAACTTGTTTCTATATTACACTTCACAGAAAATACAGCTTATCAACTTAGGTTTTACATATCTTACGTTTGGAAATCTTATTTAAACGTTTTTAATTTGTTCACCTGAAAATTCGATGCAACAGTAGCGCACAAAATTGACTTAACGTTAATTACACTCACGCATACATATGTAAATACATTATGCGCATGTTGAACCCAAAACAGTAAATAACGTTGAATTTTCAACCAGTTCTATGCAACGTACTTTATTTTTGTTATTTCAATTACGGGAAACCCCATGTAGCTGACTGCTTTGATTGACTATATTTGTGTTCGTAAGAGGCATGAAATAAAATGAAAATTATTAACAAAAAATTTGGCTATCGACATTCAGCCGGCTCTCACATTTAGTAGCATAGCTTATAAATAAGAGTAACAACTGCCCAATGTGGTTTAAAATTCTAGTTTCCAGAGTTTTTGTTGTTGTACTAGCCGCTTCACTAGCCCAGCAGTGATTAGTTTCTGTGTGGAGGTTAGTGTCTGGTTGCATGCATGGTATTGGGTGTCGGTATGTCCGGGTGAAGTCTGGATTGGTTTAACCCACCCTACCAAAATATCCGGAACGCAATTTCCGGTTTTCATTAGCTTTTCGTATGCAATTTTGGTGTTTTGATTCCGAGTACATCATTAAAGGGTAAACAGATTTGTATTGATCTGTTGATTGATCTCCTGTAAATGATATCGAGCGCCTGTTTGTAGGAAATTGTCTCCGAAGTACGTTGCATTTGCGCTTCCCGAACTGCAGATTTTTTGCATGGCTTCCATGTCACCTGGCCAATTGTCATGTTGCCAGAAACATTTATTTTTAAGCCGCCGTGGTTCTCGTGAAAAGGTAGGATTCAGTGAAGAAACGTGAAATGGAGAGATAGTTTTTTACATTTTTGAGAAATTAAATAGAAATAGAGAGTTGACAGCACCCTGCAGAACCTCTTTTTACTTAGTTTACAATTAAGAATATCGAAAGCAATTGTGAAATTGTATTTTCACTTCTAATTTATTCATTTAAATTTGTGTTTACTTATAATACAGTCCTGCACGTATGACGCTTACAGATGTAAGACCAGATGGAAAGAAACAGCAACAGACCAGAAGATGGACAGATGGGCAAATGGACAGATGGAAGGACATATAGTTCCACCCCACTTTTCCTACACTTAAATAAAAATAAACCTAGCTGGTAGCAATAGGTATACAAACAAATAACATTTAAATCACAAAACCAAGACTATATTTAAATGATAAATTCAAATTTTTGAACAAAATGAAAGTATTTATGTGTATGTACACATGTGTAAATAATAAAAACAAAGATTATAAGCCACCGAGATACCGAGATACCAGTACGTTTCGTACATTCCAGTTTCGGGTAATTACGCCAAATAAATACACGCATACATATGTATGTACATCGTCCCAAGTTGTACATAATGGCGCACCGCGACAATGTGCAATACTTCGCATCTCGTCTTTGTGTTGATAATCTCCTCAACGTACCTGAGAGATAGCTAGTAGATGCCTACTCGGCATATCTACGGTGCTGTATCTAATGTGAAAAACAATATCATTTTACAATGTGTCCCGAAATAAAATGTTTTAATGGGGAAAAGGAGAGAAAAAACTGAAATATATGGTATGAAGCTTCCATAGCTATAGTCAAGGTTTCGTTTGGATGTTACACTTGTGTGACGCTTTTGCGACAGACGAACCAATAATATAAATGGAAATGAACCTGACAACTTTATTGCGCACTTCTAGAAAGTACTTAATAGCACAGCCATTGGACGGACACGATGTCAAATACACAAATCGTATATATAAATTGTTGGAATGTTATGTTAATACATTATTAGCCGTTATTTTCCATTAACCGGGGTTCTAAACCTGATAATTCTATTATGGAATCATAAAGTCGTACGTAATGTACTACGTAATGAATTAATTAATTACTTGTTAAGTTTAAAATGATTTCATTGGTATAGAAAAAAAAGCCGAAATCGAAATGTAGGGGTTTCTTAATAATAAACATATTTTTAAAGAATAAAATTATATAGAAATGTAAAAGTGAGATTATGTTTATAATTCTAAAAGTTTATTTCAGGATTGTCACTTAAAATTTTAATAAAAACCAAGCTGCTTAAATTCTATTTAGATTATAAGCTTTTGTGTTTATGCCAACATAATTTCCTTAATTATGTCATAATAATTGGTCAATTGCTTGTGGAAAGGTTAAAAAGAAAAAAAAAAAACAGTTCTGTGATTACCGGCCAACCATTTCCATTAGATATGTACAAAAAATTTAGCGTACCACTACCACAAACCACTACCACAAACTATAGAGTAGCTGTCAGGTGAATTCGAAAATATCGGTCGCGTGCCAATCTATTCTTATTTTGCATTCGCAAATTTGTACAACCCCCAGCAGTGCCTCATAAAATGTAAATTTTAACCTAAATGCCATAGGTATTATGAGAAATATAGTATAGCATGTACTGGAATGAGTCGTATATATCTACAAAGCAATATTATTGTTAGCGCCATCTGTACTATAACCACATAGGAAATACTCGTAAAACACTGAGTCGCGCGACTTGTTGCTAAAAATGATAAAGCCAAGTTGTCTCCTCAAATTCCAAATGCATGAGCGAGCGTGTATTATGCGCGAGACATCGACCGGCATGTGTAAATATTCAAAGCGAAATTTTATGGTTTTATGATCGGAGCTGAGCGCTAACTTGCTAAATAATATAATATACAACGATGACAACAACTCGGGGGTGGAGTAGCGTTCTAGCGTTGTTGCCTAATGATTCGAGTTGGTTGGTGGTAGTAGATGTAAATTTTTAAGTATTTGCCGTTGTACATACGCTTATACCTATGGTATTGTATATAGTCAGTTGTTTCTGCGCTGTTGTTGATAAACACAAAGTAAATAACAGAAATCCCTAATATCATATTTTAACAGGAAAGTGACATATTTGATGGAAAAATTAAATTTGTTTTATTACTTAGTTTAAAAAATATTTTTATTGAAATTCATATTATTCCGTATTTCTAAAAATAACTAACCTTTTTGAAATAATATTTTTTGTGTAACTATTAGAAATTGTAATTTTATATTAATACATTCTTTAAACACTTCCATAACATTTGGTTAGTGGTTGGATTTTATTCTACAAATGTTGAGTTCAATAGGTTTAAAATCTTCTATTGCGCAGCCACCTTCTACCGCATTGATCAAAATATCTATTTAAATATTGACAAAATTGATAAGTATTCGTACACATATTTCCAAATGAATAGAGCTTTAAGATGTTCAAAATACTCTTATTTGGAAAAATTGTGCACTGCCAATATTTGGTAACAGATTAACGTACATTTCATATCATAAGTTATATGCCCACTTAGTTTAAGCAAAATATCTTACATTATCTAAATCTACATCGAAATATCTAAATATCTTAGTCAACACGCCTAACTGAAGTCACTATATTCACAATATTACCGATTGTCGGCTTCGATATTTCTTCGATAATCTCTGTTACGATTTGAAGTGAAGTTCAATGGAAGGTGAAATTGGTTGCGGTTATATGTTATAGGAGTATTTCACAATTGTTAGAATCGGAAAATAAATAGAATAGAATAGAATAAATTCGATTTGTTAAAATGAAATAGGTGATGTTAGCATGGAACTAAAGCAATTCAAATGAATAGCCAATCTAACAGTATAATAAATATACATACTTTGAAGGCATTAGAAGCTGTAAGAATTGTGTGTCGCCCCATGTATTGGATAACATTTAAGCAATCAGAGCTGTAAACGCTAAGTACATACACACACAGTTTAAAATCTCTTTCAATTTATCCAAATAGTTTTAAATACATAAAGTGACCGTTGAAATATCCAAAAATAAAAAATGAAATAAAATACCTGAATAACCAGCGAGTACTAGAATCTGTGATTCTTTCATCTAGGTATGTAATAATTATATTATTTGTTTGGCCTACATTAAATATGAAAAAAACTAGTTTTTAGTTGTTTCTAGGAAATTCATAGGATATAATGAAATTGGACTAATTCAGCCCTACTCTTCTAGATCAATCTATTAACGAATTACAACAACTAAATTAACTAAAATTAGTTTTATATAGTCACGTAGTAATTTGTACGTGACAGTCACACGAACCTGATACGAGCGCGCTCGGCATAAAAATTAACAAAATCCTTAGCACCAACACAGACCTACATACTTACATATGTAAAGCCTCTTTCCTGCACGATTGGCGCCCATACACATAAATATCTGCTCACATACCACTACACACATACATATCTGCATATCTACATATGTGTGCAAGTACTTGCTGAATATTACTCTCATCTCTCACACTTCGCTTGCTGTTATCAGCAAAATTGTCGATCACTGGTTGGTGGCGCCGCTGCTGCTGGCGTTTTGGCCCACTGCCGTGAATGTATAAAACTCCGTTGTCCGTCGTGTTCAACATCAGTAAGTTTAGATGAGATCTTCCAATTGGTTTGTCATTTCGGCTAACGGCTTAAACTGCCTTAAATATCTTAAATAAATACCATAATTGATTTTAGCTTCGGCTGCTGATCTCGTTTTATGTAGCGACGTTCACTGACTTCATTGTGCCTTGGACATACATACTCATGTATGCAACGTAACAATATATAAGTGTAGTGTACTAGTGAAAATTAATTAAAGCTGATTGTGTTGATCATTAGAGGCTTCCTTTCGTGCGACTCGGGCATTAAGATTTCAGTTGTGATTTAGCCGTTGAAGTGAATTGTCGGCCAAATTCTTTTCAAGTCATTTCTGAATTCTGTAGAAGTATATGTATTGAGTGCAAGTTTAGTTTAATCGCGATCTACGGAAAATTGTGTAACTTTTACGCAGTATTAATTTTTGTAAAAAATGTGCGAATTCAAAGCCATGCAAAACAGTGGTGCGCCTGGTAAGAACACATATACAATTTAATAATATAATTTAAAACTATAAATTTTTTTAGTTAAATGTTTTATTTTGAATATATTTTTAATAAAAGTTAAGAAATAATTATAAAAAAAATAAATAATTGTAAATAATAAAACAAAATATTGAGTTGTAGCGAAAAATATTCTTGTAATTTTAGATTAAATATAATATTATTATGTATTAAATTAAATTATTAAATATATTTATATATATATATAATATATAATATAATAATAATATATTGTTATTAATATATAATAATATAATATATATAATAATAATATATTAATTATATATATATAATAATATATTAAAAACATTAAATATGTAAATATTTATAACTTTTAACATTTTATTTAAATAAATAATGTTAATAATTTTTTTTTTTAAATTAATAGAGATCAATATATTATTATGTCCATAAGTTTTGAGAATACAGGTGAAAATCATTTTATAATTTTTATATAAAGATAATTTAGTAAAAAAATTACAGGAATTTTATTGTGATTCCCGATTCAAGAGAATAAAAGTAATTTTCTTTATAATTGAGTATCACGTTCATAATTGCAAGTTTCTCCAGCTTTTTTTCTTTTAATTATTACAAACATTCTTATTTCCCACGCAAGATGTGGGTTTCTGTTTAACTCATTTAGTAAGTGCGAACAAATTATTTCCTGACGAACAATTATTCGCAATCACGTGCAATATTTAAGAGTTTAGTATCTCTGACAGTTATTTAATTTTTATCAATTCGATTTTTATCGTTACACAACAGAGGTGACCAAATAAAAGATAATGATTAAAAAGGTCAATGTGCATACAATTTAAGGATGAAAAACCATCGAGTGCTTAAAGTCAACCATTTTCAGTTCCCAGTTTGAAATTGGGTTCCTATGTATCGTTCAGACAGACTCTCGTCCCAATGAGAAAGACAAAACTCTTTTATTTTTAGATCAGGAGCAACTTGATGACATTTTACAAGATTTAAAATTGACCAAAGATGAAATGAGGTAGTATTTGTTTGAACAGGGAAAAGGATGTCAAGCTGGTTGATTTTCTAAAATTACAGTCTCGTTTACAGCAGTGACATTAACCATCTTTTGTTTAAATTGGGTCAATTATAATCCTATATAATGTGGAGCTTTTGCCCAATTAGAAATAATCTCGCTTTATTAGAAACATATTTCGGCACTCTACCCTAGTTTTTTCTCTCAAAAATATAAGGATGAGCGATAAAAAAAAGCGGCTCCACCTGGATATTGTCACATTTTAGTCCAAAAAAAAGTATACTTTAGAAATTCATAATATTTTTCCGGAATAAAACTTCGGGAATTTCTTTATTTTTTATTTTATTCAGTAATTCAGTAACTCAGTAACTCACTATCTCCTAGATTTCAAAAATCAATATTTTGTTCAGATGGGAGATAAAAAATACAACAATAAATAAGACATATATTCACACATTTTTCTTGATGAATACAATATCAGTAAATTTGGTTAAGTATTCTTGAAATATTTAATATTTATGAATATGTAGACAGTAATTACTGCCACTATACATACATACATACGTATCCCACGTTTATAAATGAAGCCTGTATGCACATACATAACGTCGTATATAAGTGCGAAGAATGTAAAGATAATAAAACAGTAATCTAAATTAAATGCAATAAAACTCAACTTGCCGCTTTCACCCAAATATTTATAAAGAATATACCTGGACCTGGGCTTTTTGCTGTGATTCACCATTGTTTACATTTGAATCCCCATACGTATGTGCGTGTATCTATGTGTATGTGTATTTATTTGAATTCTTATACGAATAATTAAGACTCGGCAAATATGATCGGTACTTATGCTTAGAATTACGAGTATGTGCTGTAATTTGAAGTTTTTTGCTACACTGCTGCAGTTTCAAATGAAAACGGAACCGACTACGAACAGGTATGGGCTTATCAAAGGCCTTTATAGTTGGGTGTAAAATTACTTTAAAATAGGTCTACATGTAATGACATCTGATACGTGAAGTTGTGAAGCAGCGATGTTTTTGTTTACTTGTAATTTTCCAGATATTTTTTTGAATTTCGGTCTAAAAAAATTAAATTCAAGTACTTTGAAATTGAAATTTTTATTGATATATGCTTTTTGGTATCAATAAATTACACCGCTAGTCAAACTTAGAAAAAAATTACTTGTAATCGAATTAATACTACTAAGTTGTAATTATGTATTTATTCTATGATTAACTTATGAAAGACTCTTGAAATCTAAACATTTATTTTCAATCACAGAAAGGGCAATGATCTAAGATGTAGAACAATAATTTCTTCTTCAAATGCTTTGTATACTTTTATTCATAGTAAAAATTGCTGGCATCATCGTCATTTTTACATTTTCACTAATGAACTAATTTCACAAAGATGCACCAAGTAATTAATTAATTCAACCCATTATTAAATTATTAAATATTATTGAATAAAATGCAGCGCATATGGTTTGCTACATTTCAAGTGCTTAAAATATGAGGGACTTTGGAAAAGTGGATAGAGGGGAATTTGAACAAAACCAAAAAAGCTGTGCGTCAAACAAAAAATGCGCTACACGCGACAATTGTATTTATTTTATTTTTTAGTTAGTTGGGAATTACAATTACTCGATCAATAAACTAATAAGATACATTGTCTGGATCGATAGCAAATATATATCATATATTTATGGACAGAGTGAGTAAACAAAAACAAAAAATAAAATCTTATATGCCTCACACTTCAGAATAAACTGGTGCTTGAGTAATCAAAGTCGTAAACGCTTTGATTAGGGATTACTACTTTCCGAAAGGAAGAGTGCAGTAAGTGATATAAGCGCATAGGCATACCACATGTAAAGTTTTAAATCGTTAATGGCAAATACAGAAATGTGTATAATCTTTGTAATGCATCAGACAACTTTTCATCTTGGGGATCAAATGTTTAAGTGGTTCAATGACCGAATGAAATAGAAAAATTATGAATAATCAACTGATTAGATAAATATACTAGAAATATGTGCCCAATCATTTTAGGACGGGAATTATTTTAGCCACTGACTGCAGTGATATTATTGCAATATACGTGTATTCATCTCTTTTACGCTAAGAATCAAAGAGTGCACCGTCGAAACATCGATTACTTGTAGAGAAATTGTAAAACTATCATAAAAGAATGCTATATTACTAGTATATATTTATATACATATATAACTGAGCATATAAAAAATAAAATTGTAGATAACTATAAAAGTGAAAAAAGAAAATTTGTCGATAGAATTATGTGTAAGAATATGAGGGGAAAATATTAAGAATAAAAGAAAACTTTAACTTTATTAATATACTAAAATAATTATGGAGATTTGAAGCTCGATACATAAAATGCTGCTTAAGAAGATTTTATTTGATACTTGCATTGAAATATTAAATTTTTTTATCAATTTCTGACCAACTTTCTAAACCCTCTTCAAAATGTCTTCGACATATGTTTTTCTTAAAACTGTTTATATCGTTATTAAAACATATATTGTAGTGTCTTTTTGTCTTCAACATTTTGTTTCCTGAAAATACTCAAACTCTTGCTTAGTTTAATGATTGCAATATTTAATTTATTAATTTATTTGTAAAAAAACTTTAAACAGGTGGCAAGCTTTCTCAAAAAATTTTTGCAAATTTAAGCATCCCTGAATCTCTTCAATTTCATTCTCAAATTGCATTTCATCTTTTTCTTACCCATTTTTTCAGTTACAGCTTTAAAACAAGTGGTAATACTTCTCAAAAAAAATTTTCAACTTCCTCCTTAAACTTTTTTAGTTTCTATATACGATATTTGCTATGTATTTACCTTATTTTTTTTTACTAAAAATTGTAAAACAAATCCTTCACTAACAAGAACATTCGAACTTTTTTGTAATAAACCATACAAGTTTTACACCCAATGTGCCGCATGCGTTCTTAAATTACTTGGATCAAGTATGAAATATATTGAAAATATGAAACAGCTTTCGAAAATAGAAATGTCTGCTGGAATGCTCTACAAAACTATGGAGATATTCCAGTTTCATTTGTGAGAGACTTAGCAAAGTCTATTACTGTGCTATTTGCTATCTATGTTCATACAACGTGACGCCGCAACGATGCCGATCCAGAAAGAAGTATCAAACGTTCCAAACTCTCATGATAAGCATTTTTTTAACCACATATATATATGTACTTTTATATGCAATATGACCATTCATAGCCCACTCCTTTTTCGTACTTAATTTAAAATAAAAGCGCAATGCACTTTCGTATTACGCTTAATTTGTTTGTCCAAAGCAGTCGATGCCTTCTCAATTAATTGACTAACAGAAGATTCACAAAGAAGCAAGAGAAACCGATATGAACATCGCATATTCAAATGCACATTCCTGTATACATTCCTATATTACATATATACATATGTATGTAATTTTCTGGTTACAAAACAATTAGAATATGATGGTGCTTATTGCTATGATTGGAAGACCGTTGTATATGTATTTGTAACCGAACACGTTGGGCTACTTAATATCTTAATATTTTGAAGTAGGTCATTTTATTTTTACTTCATAGTAATTGGAAAAAATTTATTTATAATGTTTCTTAAATAAAATGAACTCATCTGTAAACAGATAGCGTAGCATGGAAACCAACTGATGGACTTATTAAATGCATCAATTCGAAGAAACTACTCAATATGCACGCATCGGTATTAATTACTGGTTCTAATGAAGAAATATACACATATTTTGAATGTTAATGTGGAATCGGTCAACAGTTTTTCATTTATATCATACATTTTATGAAGAAATTGAAAAATAATTTAAAGTATGCAATTACCTTTCTTTTTGCTTTCGAGAATGGCGAATCGAACAAATAACTGGTCTAAATCGAAAAGACTGTTGTAATCCAAAGGAAACATATTATAGTAACAAGCGGCGTTTTAACGTTATTAAGGTATCCACATACTAAACTCTCTTGTATTGAATTCGAACAGATAACGTTGTTGTTGCTTTCTCAAAAAAAAAATTGTTTTCGACAAACATAGTGAGCAAAAAATGATGAATCAAAAATGGTTAGAGGGAACACCTCGATAATATTTTAGTACTTTAAGTACGTGAAAGCTAGAGCTTCACATTGCCACAACGTAGGAACTGTGTTCGATTACAGTTTTCGAAATACTTAATAACTTTTATAACAATGCGTTATCAATACAGCCTGATAGTTCGTTTTCATCTTATTCGAAGTTAGTTCGAAGAAATCAAATACCGAAATGTAATTCCCGAATTGATAAAAAATGTGTTCTAAAATAAATTGGTATTTCATGAATCTTTGAAAAAGAACTGAGAAACACATACAAAGCTTCGATATATGAACGATTTTGAAAACATAAAGATGGAGTAAAATGTTTGGTACAAAATTATTTACAATACGACACCCGATGAAATATTGAAACTTCACCTATCTTATAAAATAATCCTGCAACTTCTTTTAAAACTTGTGAGAACAAGAGAATTAGAAGTTGTTGGAATATAATATGCAGACAAGCAAAGATTCGAAATGAAATTTTAGTTTTTACAAATTGAATTCAATAGGTCTTAGAAGTCAGGGTCTTTAAATAAAAATTATTTAAAATAAACACATTACAATTCTATTTAAACTGCCATCCTAAACGTGATCATTTGCCACTAATTTGTTTATTGGGTGGTTCGCTCGATATACTATGTACACCTAGATACATATACTGGTAACATATGCATGTAAATATTTATTGTATAGACCAAGTACATGCCTAAGGGCCCAATTGAATTGTTTGGAAGCCGATTAATCGTTTTCTTCAAATGGCACGTGGCCATTGTCTGTAAGCAATAGGTGAAAAGCTTGAGATTAATTGAAATTGAAGCAAACATCTGGACTCATTTAAATAGCGTTCTGGTGCACGCTTTCATCTTTTCGAATTACTGAAGTATTTCTGGCAATTGAAAGGAATTCTAGTAATTTTATATCCGGGAATTCGGCGAATGTCAATATAGTTAACTGAGTTTTTATTTGTAGGCATTTCCGTTCGTGAAATTGGAAATATTATTTTAAGATGCTTTTTAATTATAATTAAAAGTATTTTTTTAGAACAAATACTCTTTTATAAAAGTGTGTGAGAAGAATTTTTTTTTAAATTATTTATAAATTCTTGAAAATAAATATATATAACTAAAAATCGCTGATATTGTTTAATTTTATACATGGAATAATAAGAAAAATATTAGGACACCTAAAAATATTGTTTAAATTATTTTTGTTTTTGCCATTTTTATATTTTCAGCCGAGAGTTCGAAGCTTACCGTTTCTACAATTGAAGGTGGCAATGCCAGTATGCCTGAACCTGGAAAAGGTGCTGAATATTTTGAGAACGCTTTAGAGGCGACGAGTAAGTGCACTAAACATTTTTAAATAAATATTTCAAAGAACAAACTATGAATCTAAAACAACTAAATTCATTAAGTAATTTTTTATTATACCGACCAATATTTCTTTATAGCATTTGGAAAATTCAATTACTTGCTCATATTAATATCCGGCTTGATACTGGCCAATGTGCTACTCGAAACACTAGGCATCAGTTTTGTATTACCCGTCTCACAATGTGATCTAAACTTGACGATACAGGAGCGTGGCATACTGAGCGCAATCGGTTTTGCGGGCATTATTAGCAGTTCTCATCTTTGGGGATTCTTGGCAGATACCACCGGCCGTAGAAATATTATTCGCCCGACCTTGTTTTTGGGTTTCGTGGTAACGGTGCTTTCAAGTTTCGCCACAAATTTCTGGTTAATGGTCATATTGCGTTACATTAATGGCTTTTGGTAAGTCAATAATCATCTCGTCCATAGGAATTGTTGTAATAATAATTTTATCTCTGCTAATGCAGCATTTCCGGTGGTTCGGCAACTATTTACGCATTCTTGGGTGAATTTCACACAGCAAAAAATCGTTCACGCGCCATTATGGGTTCAGCATTCATATTTGGTGTTGGTTCCATGCTGATGCCCTGCATCGCTTGGTTGGTTATTAATCAGGAATGGCGATTTGTAATTCCCTACTTGGGTATCACCTACAAACCATGGCGTTTCTTTATGGTGGTTTGCGGCATTCCCGGTTTCCTGTGTGGCTTGGCCTTGTTCAAGATACCAGAGAGTCCGAAATTCTTACTCAGTCAGGGACATGACGATAAAACACTTGAGATACTACAGACAATGTTCCACGTTAATACTTGTAGGCCACGTGATGAATACCCGGTAAGTGCTAATACGCTAACATTGTTTTTGAGAGTTTCAAATTTATTATTTTTCAATATTCATTTAGGTTTCTCATGTTGTTGAAGACATTGACAATGCAATGAGTCCGAAAATCAAGCGTGAGCGCATTTCAAATCCTACAGTTGCTTTGCTCCGCTCTATGTGGGACCAAACACAGCCGCTCTTCAATCGCGAGTACATGCGCACCACTGTGCTCATCTGCTCCATACAGTTTTGGATATTCGTTACCTCGAATGGCATGTACATGTGGTTTCCACACATTCTCAATAGTGTCGCAGAGTTTTTGAATGAAAATCCCGGAAATCGTACTTATATGTGCCAAGTCGTGTACAGCAAACAGGAGAGCATTTTCAATTCTGAGAGTGCGCATGGCGCCGCTGCCAGCGATGGAGTGACACTAACAGCGCCACAGTGCAATGAAAAGTTAGAGATCTCGACCTATCAACACTCTCTGGTCTTGGAGGTGCTTTACGCTGTGGGTTTTGCTCTCATTGGTGGGATCATCAATAGAGTGGGCAAGTGCACCATACTGTGTAAGTTGTGCCTATTTTAAGGTTCATTTCATATTTTTTATACTCTCATAACATGTTGCTACAGAGTATATTAGTTTTGTTCACCTAACGGTTGTTTGTAACACCTAGAGCTAATCCAGTTAGATATAGACATATATATATATATATATATATAAATGATCAGGATGAAAAGGCGAGTTGAACCCCGAGTGACTGTCTGTCCGTCCGTCCGTCCGACCGTGCAAGCGATAACTTGAGTAAAAATTACCATGTTTTGATGAAACTTGGTACACATGTTCTTTGTCACCGAAAGACGGCTGGTATTGCAGATGGGCATAATTGGACATCTGCCACGACCACAAAATCGAAAACAGATAAAGGGCTATAACTAAGCAGCCAATTAAGACACGAACGTGTTATGTGGTACATAGGATGCTAGTAGGGTGGGGCATCTGTGGGCAAAAACTTTTGTAAAAGTGGGCATGGTCCCGCCACAAAACAGGTTTAATATGTATATATCCAAAACCGTTAAAGATATAAAAATCAAACTTGCTCCTAGTAAGTTTTTCTAACATCTCTTCATATACTGAGAAAATTAGTGAAACGAGGTAATAACCACGAGCACCTCCCATACAAAAGTTATGTTGAAAACTACTAAAAGTGTGTTTACTAGATGAAGCAATACGTCAGAAACATTAAATCTTGCAGCAAATATGATACGGAAGGGATGCATAGGAATCTGTGTAAAGTTTTGGTGATGGGCGTGGCATCGCCAACTTTTAGGAGAAATCCCTTATCTCAAGAAAGCTTTAACCGATCACAACAAGATTTGGTATGTGACATTATATTTACATTTCCGCCTCTGATCCTTGCACATTGCGAGAGTATAAACTGTTCGGTTATAACTGAACTTAGCGCTTTCTTACTTGTTTGTTTTTGCAGTTGTGTGCTTAAGTGTCTGCGGTGTTTGTGGTATAGCTGCAACTTACGTCGATATACCCATGGTTGCCACCTATCTGTATATAGCTTTACTGCTGTGCGGTTTGGGCATTAATGTCTTAAGCGCGGCCACCGTCGATCTGTATCCTACTAGATTGAGGTAATTAACAATATTTCTGCAATTGCAAATTAATTGTACATGTATATAAATAATTCGCTATGCACTTCACAGAGCAATGGCTGTTTGTATTTCTCTTATGATGGGTCGCTTGGGCAGTGTCGTCGGGGCTAATGTCTTTGGCGCGCTCTTAAGTAATCACTGCGAAACCGCCTTCATCGTGTCGGGTGTATCTTTGATATTCAGTGGCGTCCTTGGATTCCTCATTACCAAACCGACCAAAAAGAGAGGGAAGCAAGAGTCTTGGCGACGCACCAGCCTGGTCTCCATGACGGGGAACTGAGTTATCTTCTACCGTTGAAAAGCTTCGAGCAAAATGCGACTGTCTTTTCGATAGATGTGCATGTTTTAGTGTTTAGTTTGTTAAAAATTGTTTCCTGATAAGTCTGATTGTAAACTACAGTATACCTGATAGTTGTGTTAGTACTGAAATTATTATGTAAAAAAGAAAATCATAATACTTACCATTCTTATCGCCTTACTCAGTTATAACTCGTAGTAAGTAGTTTTAAGTAATTGCTGTTTTAGAGCAATATTATATGTTTTTGAAATTTAGTTTGTAACAATAAATAACTAATAAAATTGATACATGTATACAAAAATATTAGAAATATGTGAAAGTATGTTGTAGATTTCTGTTAAAGTTTCTATGAGTTTCTTAAGATCGAACTGATGCGTGATCGTTCGTCAATTTTTTACTGATATGATTATTGAGTTTCAAAGTGTGTATGTATTGGTTTCCATTTAATTCCTCTAATGTATTTTAGTTTCGGGTAGCCGTGACTTGCTTGAGAAGGTTTGAGGAAAATACATGTGTAAATAGTATAGAAGTGGCATTTTTATATACATATAAAAATAATAGAACAACATTTGTAAGCCGGCAAAAACTGAAAGTATTTTACATTTTCCGTGTGCTAAAAATGTGTGTAAAAATTAATGAAATTATATAAGATTTGAAAGACGGTTCAAATCGCGTTGCCACGTGATTTTAAATACAAAATTTTCACAAAATGAATAATGTGCTAAAACTTTACAATAAAGTATGGGTATATAGATGTATTTTAATGATTAAGTTGAAGATGAAATCGGGATACGGGCCTTATTAAATATTATGAATTGTTATTCATAAATATACTTATTATTAATAAGGTAAAAAAACTAGATATCAGGCTATGAAAAGTTCAAAAAAAGCTTGCTAAATAATAAGTAAGTATTACAATTTAAATTTTTTGATAAGTGTTGGTCATTTTATATTTAGCATTTTTAGATTATTTTAAATATTTCGGTAGTAATCAGTAGTAAAATTTTAGGATTATTTTCCATCAACTTGGCCAAACTCGTTGTCACTTAAAAAAGACCAAAGAGTGTTTGAAGTTTATTAATTGCCGAAATAAATAGAGTCGTTCCCTTTACGGTACCTTTTACTAGGCAACGGCAGTTTTTCTAATTTAGCTACAAAGTTTCAAATTATTTTGCGCTTAAAATTTTTCATTCAAATATATTTTTTTTTTCAATTTAATTCTGTACCATCGGTTATTTTTTTTTTTCTTAAAAATATAATTATATTTGCAAATAAAATTATTAAATATGGTGCCGACAGAAATGGCGTCGTTTGGACTCAACGTTGACAGCAACATTATTTAGCTATACCAAGTATGTCTTATTAGTTATCGATAACAATTAGTTAAATATCGATGTTAACAAATCGTCGTAATTAATGCCGATGCGATTATTTCTAAGGGCGTTAATTTAAGAAAAACTTTAGTCGACTATTTTAATTCGTTTCAATTCGATTGCGATCAAAGCAAAGAAAAATTTTTATTGTTGTGTTAATACTACTGCTATTCTATTGCTTAAAGCGTTTTTGTTAAATACAAAATATTTAAATAATTGTTTTTGATTATCCTCTTTTAGGCATACATACAGATACATATTTTGAGAGCTTGTTCTTTAATATGCTGGAGTCTGTAAAGCTTTTGTTTGCGTTGAAACAGTACGATCGCTCTGCTTTCAGTTTGTGTCTCGGCTAAAGCTTGAGGTAATATGGTTCAGTGAAGTTATTGAACACATGCGCATCGCCTCAAATGGTTTCTTCAATTCAAAAGAGCGAAGACACCTTAACATTGGAAAATAGTGATAAATGGCAACAAAATAAAATTAATTATTTTATGGCAAGCAGTTCTAAAGGCAGGCATTGATGTACACAGATGTAATAAAGTTGAAAAGTTGGATTTCAAATGAGTTATAATTATTTTAGCTCAGTTTTATAAGGAATAATAAATAAATATCAAAAATTAAAGTACAAAAATAAAAATAAATAGAAAAAATTTGTCAGATGAGTTAAGTTTTGTGTTTCGATTCAATGAAACTGTTTGTAATAGGTATAAATTATAGGTAATAATAATACTAATATAATACTAATACTAATATGAGTTGAAAATGATTCCTAAAGATTTTAGCATTGAAAATATTATTTTTATAGCAATAGTCGAATAGCACTAAACTCAAGTACAACAACTTGCTGATGGCATATGACAAAAATGTTATTTAAAACAATCCATTAAGTAAAATAAATAAATTATCAAAACTGATCACTTTCCACATCTAGCGCCCAAAACCATGCTAAATATATAGCAGAGTAGCGTTATGGTCTTTACGCTATTATTACCAGATGTAACCAAACCTTACTGGCATTTGCTGATTCATTTTACGATCTAAACATATGAGCTGTGTGTTTTCATTCCACTGTCTGTATTTTAAATAATAAACAAATAGATTAACAACGATGCTAACAACATTAAGAGCGGCACGTGCATTGACATTTAGCAGCTTAAAAAATATTTCAGAGTTTTATGAGAGGCTAATGGATGCAATATGTAGACTATTTTAAGATAGTTAAAGAAATATGTATTAAAATGAAAGTTATTTCCGCATTGGCAATGATTTGTAAATATTTTTTAGTGTTAATAAGATTCGTTACAGCTATTCTTGAAAAATGTTGTCTAATGTTGGCGAAGCCACAATATTATCATAAAAACTAGTAAATATTTACAAATATATGTACATTCAACCAACCAGTATATTTATGTGTCGGTATACACCCTTTTTATGGGTACGTTTTGTAAGAAACTGTATATAATCGAGAGACGCCACACTGGACTGAACTGACAAAAGCCGGTAAATACCGATTCGCAATTCATAAACGCTTATACTACATACATATATACAAACATACGTATTTTCACGGAATTTCGCAATGTTTGTGACACAGACCGTTACTCGGTGTTCGGTCGTTGGATGCCGAAGAACGACCAGCAGTTTTATTATAAGGCAAAGCCAATCGTATCGGTCGTTGTACACGTACGCCCATATGCATAGATATATTTATGGAAATCAGCACACACGGATGGCAGCGCCGTCAAGCTGCATCCGTCACGATGGATACAGCGTGACGCGATAATGAATTGAAAACTGATAGCAGCAGAAAACGACGTCAACGTCAGAGCTAAGTTCAACAATTTTTATACGAATAGAAGTGACAAATTTAATTGGCGGCGACGGTAGCGCATTTGACGCGAAGTAATCAACGCATAGCAGCGCTTCAAAGGCTTGTGGGAAAACGTCATCACGTGATGACATACATATATGCATATTGGAGGTATCGTTGATCAATGTGCAAAATGTGAACTTGAAGATCGTAAAAGAATATATATATGCCTGTATATATACATATATATTGATACTTAGTATGGCAAAAACTGAGGTGTTCAGAATTATTTTTCAATTTTTACGTATTTTTATAAGCGCACATGCAGTTCTAAATAGTTTTATTAGCATGTTTTATAGGATGTCCGTAAGTAATTACTAAGCGCATGATAAACTTAATTGTCCTCAATTGTTTTTTAAATTACTTGTGGAACGCGTAACAAATTCTACGAGTAGTAAGATGCAAAGATATTCAATTGTTTTATTAGTAGTAACATTGATGCATTCCCAGAACGCAAAATAATTTTAAGAATTTATGTTATTTGCTTTTCGGATATATTCACACTCGCTCATGGTTCACTTGGTTCACATGGTTCATTTAAATCGAGCACACGGTGCGTATGAGTGACTTTTTCACTTAATCAGCGTTTATGGTCTTTGGTTCGTAGCATGCTAGAACAAATGTAAATATTTATGTTGGCATTATTTAAAGCGACTTGAATCACGAGTATAACGTTATTATCAAAACGATTGCAAATAAAATAAGGTTGATTTCAACAAATGATATGATAATTATTGTGGAAACTATTCTTTTAAATAAAACTGTGCAACAAAATATAATTCTGGGGTAAGTAATAACGTGAACTGATTTATTTTGAGAATAAGTAAAAAATTATTAATTAAATATGTGATTATTATACTGCTTGCCATTACAAAACTTCTGTATCAAGTTGCAATTAAGATAATTGAATGTAATACAAATTATTATTAGTATCGGTAACGGTACTTTTGCAGATTTAGTCTCCAGAATATATGAATGTAAGGAGAATGATACGTTATTAAATAAATAAGACACGACTTAGAAAAAGAAATATAAGCCAATCTTAATTTGGGGTATGAGGAACATGTCCTAATGCAGAATCTAGTATGACAGCAGGTGCGTTAGAAATTAATTCGTTAATCTTAAAAAAACCATTGCTTAAATTAATAAAAAAAAATGTTTTCAAGAATTCAATTCAATTTACAGGAGTAAATTTCAGTTAGACATTGTAGCACCAACTTTCTAAAAAATCTAGTAATATATAAAATAATTTAACAACAAAATATTGAAAAAAATTTCTGCATAATATGTCCGATTATTATTTCATTTCCTACTTTTAGCACAATATTTTTTTTGTAGAAATTTTAATGAAATATATATTAAAAGAAGGGAATAATCTACTAAAATTATTATGAAATTATTGCCGTTTTTTGGAAAGCTGTAGACCTACACAAATACCTTTAAGAAATAATAAAATAGAAGTACTCCACATTCTTTAAGCTTATACTCATATAAGGCATAATTTTGTATAAGACCATGGAAATACACCAGAAGTTCACTGGATCAATAAATTTATTTTAGTTGAAAGTTTGCGTTATTTAACTCATAAGCAACGTTATTTATGCCTCATAAATTGCTAATTTTTTGGAAATATTTTCTTTTTTACACAAGAATATTTAAGATCTAATATTTCAAATACAATTATCCCCGGTGAGATAACAGACATGTATATTAAAAAGGATAAATCTGATAATTTGATCTAATGTCAGTTTTGAACTAATCAAACCGCAAATCCAACGTAAATGCTTTTTCTGATATAAACTAGCTAAAACTAGCTTTTTGTGGTATACGCGTTCTTCTGCTAAAAGTTTAGATTATAAGTACTTGGAAGCAGTACTTGGTTTAGATATCATCATCAGAGAGAGTTTCAATCAAAGTGTCTAAATAGATTTGTTGATTTTGAAATTACTTCTTCGAAAGTCCTAATATTAAAATCTAAGCAAAATTATAGTTAAATTTTAAAATAAATATTTAGATATAAGGAATATTTATTTCCGTTTAACGGCTGATATGAGAAGCTTTAATGGTAATACTTTAAAGTGGGAAACGAAAGTTATGAACTTAATTGAATAGTGTGTATTGCACACAAAGGCGAGTAGATAATTCAAAATGTAATCATTTGACGGTATTTATGAATTTACTTATGTACATACACACATACATGCATATTTAATTACAAAATAATATTTAGTAATATAAGATTTAAAAGAAAACTTGCACATTAAAGCAAAAACGTTTTCAATAATAAGTAAACATTCTTTTCGGCAACCCCTCGTACAATGTACTAAATTATAAAATCAATAAATTTTTACTTTAATGCATCCCAACGAAGTATTTTTACAAATCACAAGGTGTTATTTCGTGAGTGTGCCGGTCTCAACTCTGTCCGAATGAGTTTCTTTACGCTGTTGTTAATCATCATTTCATTATATGAATTTGCACACCCACTTCAAATTACAAATTTGCTTGCTTGGCTAATATAATATTTTATGCGCATAAATACAATATTCATACATATGCACATATAAAAATAAAACACGTGCATTTACACTCCCAAGTTTTCAAAAGTTCAGCTACACTGTAACGCCACAGCGTCAACGCCACCAACGACTGAGGCGACAACGCTGACTGCGGCGTCGGCAGTGCAATAAAGAGGAAATTTCGTATTTATTATACGCGTGCAGAGAGTCGAAACTCACAGTTGTAAACAGACAGCAGCAGCGGCTACGCCAACGGCCCACCAATTGGCGGCTATGGAAGCAACCGAATAGCGAAGCAAACAATTAATTCACCATTCATCGATTTGCAACCGACACCAATTCAACGATTGCAACCAAAAATAAATTGTAAGAAACTAATTGTGCAGTTGCGCTCAGTTCGTTTCGCTCGGTATGTTTTATGGTAAAAGAGCGCACAATAATAGTGTGATAAACCGCGTGAAATCGTCGCGAATAAAATCACAAAACAAAAAAAAAAAACATTTCTCCACTAGTGGTTGTAGCGGTTGTACTTGCAGTGTCGTCGCTATTCGCTGTTGTTGCTGCTACACGAGTGTCAAACTGAAATTACGAGTTCGAATACACTCACTGCTTAGTCAACGATTTTTCGCAATTTAGTGGTGTATATTAGGAGCAGACGCCTGATGCATTGCTCAGTCAATTTCGCCAAGTCCAACGGGTAACATCGAAGTGCAAAACAACAACTGCTCACTTGCCAAATTGTGGCCATCGCTGTCTTCGCTTTCGCTTAAATGAACAAGCACCGCGCCGCAGAATCATAAGAAAAAAGAAAATTTGTTTAAACACTGCCAGTGTTAGCAAGTAGCGGGTGTACAATATACTAAATTAATACATGTTTACTACATTTTTTTACATACTGCAAATACAACGGTCAGTCAGAACAGATACAAAGACATTATACAATATTTTTTTAGAGCGCAGTATTGTTTGTGAATATCATTTAATTACAAAAAAAAAAAGTGATAATAATAATAAAAAAAGATTTTTGCGCATTTTACGTGCCGTTAATAAGTCCGAGGAAGATAGTCACTGCCAAAGCAAATATATTTAAGAAAAATTTTTATTTACGTGCAAATCCAAAGTTAAATATAAACACGTGAAACCTTAAGCAAACAAGAAGGCATTACAAAATTATAATGGAATAAGGAATATGTGATAAAATTCCTTTACGATCATAAAGGTAAACAAAACGCCGTTGTTTATTGAAGCTGTTAAATAATATAGCAAGTGGAGCATATCATCCTTGCACATGCAGACATTACAAATACTTAAAATTACATGTAATTTTAAATACAGTTAAGTTAAACAATTAAAGAAAAAAAGAAATTAAGCCTATTATTTATAACAATTATATAAAAGTGATAAGCAAGGCAGAGTGCTCACAAAAATCTGTACAATATGGAGATGCGTTCGAAACTTGGTAGCTTCGAGTTGAAAGACTGCAGTGCCGAAAGCGCCGCTGAGCGTTGTAAGTAATTATTTGATGTAAATATTTTTTAATCACTTTCATACCTTCACAGCCATATCGAAATTGTGTCAAACCTCACTCTCGTTTATTCGTTGTTTTTACTATACATAATTACTAAACATATGTATGCATGTATGTAAATATAATACATACATATGTTCATATAATTAAATGACATTGAGTAAATAAATGTCTGTACTAGTATTAACGCGAATGTATTCTTTTTTAGTCAAACGACACGGAAGTGTTACGGCAAGCATTAAGTTCTTCACTTTGTTTCGCACCTACATAAAGAAATAAGTTGAAAAAGAATTAATTGATACTTCTAAGTACATATATTAAATTGAAAACAAAAGAATTAGAAAAAAACGTAAGATAAGTTATAAGGTGATCAGCTATTAAGTTTTATGGGCAAAATATCTTACTTAATTTACAATTTTTTTTAATAGAAATACTAGTAAATATTCCATTCAATACCCCCAGCAAAAACTTTAATCATTGTATACTTATATAAGATTAAATACCTTTTTACTTCTATATTTTTTATTTGCTGTGCTATTGTAAAAGTACTTCCTATGTGCATTAAAGGTGCATTTAAAGCAAATTAATAATTTTGATTTTTTTCTTAAACCTGTTGCTTGCGTTTTTACAAAAATCGCTTTAGAAGATAACAAATATGAATCAGTAGCATTTTTGCAAAAGAAGATGAAAAATGCAAACAACAAGTGACTCTTGAAGTAAGTGTCTGGGTATTACATTCTCTAAATGGTAATCAAACAAACACTTTACTGAGCCCTATGTATTTAAGGGCAGTACAGTACCGGACAACAGACTACTTCAATAGCGGAGTTTTTAGTAAATGTATCACTTATTTCACTGTAAACAAGTCTAAAGAAACAAAATCCCTGGTCACCTTATTTATATTTTATATTTACAACGATCACAAATAGTTTAAGTTTATGGTAGTAGATAATATTTCTCTGAATTAACTTTAAACTTTGGTGCGAGCGAAAGCACTATATGAAACCGGAGACTAAAAAGCAATTAGACATATAATTATTTAATAAAAAATATATACAAATAAGCATTGAAAATCCAAAAAATTTGCGAAATAAAACAGAAATGAAAGAAAATTCATTAAAAACTGAAACCAATCGACGATTGTTTTTCTTAACCCTATTGGAAATACTATATGCAGCCTAAGCAATGCAATAACCCTGAGTGAATGAATCAGCGCATTTAAGTACAACGTGTCTCATTTACAGGTCGATTGTTTTGGGTAAGCGTGCTGGTAATAAAACCCTACACATATTTGTGGTATTTGTGTGTGCAATCAACAATCATTTATATTTTGTCGCGTGAATTATAAAGATTAAATACTAAGGCAACTGTTTTGTTAATAACATGGCTTTGTTTATGTCCGTATACCTCGCCTTTGTATTAATTACATTTACAACAAAATTAATATATGTGCATATAATCAATTGATTACTTGATCTGTTATATACCTGAAAGCAATTAAAAGTGTAAATCAACGTCTGTTATTGAAAATACATTTTTTTTTCACGGGGATTTTCCAAAGTCGTTACCGCCGGAAATCACACATACGACCAAATATATATAGCAGTTACATACTTAATTGTCACAAATAAAATGGCATAAAGTATTAACATGCTTATGTAACAGCGTTGAATATTTGTTTCTCTAGAATTTTTTGTTGTATAAATCATAAAATTGTTCTATTAAAGGAATTCACTTGTGTGCTGATTGAATTTCAAAAATGCGGAACACCCTGCTGCAGCCATGACAGCATACTTGCACAACAATGGTCAGTGATTTTGCGCCCATATTTTGTGTATGAAAATATGCCCCTATGTACATATTAACTGTTTATTTAACAGTGTCAGACATTGTCCCAGGTCAAGGCAGTCTGGTAGCAACCCCCTTTTTTGTTAGTATGTCTATGTGTATTGGCGAATTCGAATATATATGCGAATTTACTCGCACTCGCTCCACGAACTCGCTTACAAACGCATTCACATACATACTCATTAAGTATTGTAAGCTCGTATGTATGTTTGTATGCATACATATTCAAGACAATGCAGTCAATGCTCTCAGCATTTTTACGTACATTTGTCTGTATGTATGTACGTATGCAATGTTATTTGCCTCGGTGTTCTTCAATGAATTTTTATTTAACGCTCAAATTTTTACGTTTATCTATTATGCATTAAAATTATTACATGATTACAATCACTAATCACTTGTATTAATGTTGTTATGCAGTTTAGTTGGTATTTGTCTGTAAGTATTATTTCGAAGCATAGCCGACACATAGCCGGTTTCTACGAGCTTTAAGCGGAACTATTATCTCTTGAAATACTTAAAATGTTCATTTTCTGGAAAAACATTAAATACAAATATTTGCACACAACATTATTTAACATGTGTGCCTTTACAAATATGATTCAGGGGTAGACTAAATAAACACATATGTATAACGTTTGAAAAATACAAAATCCTAATTTTTTAATTTTTAGATAATATTTAAAACATATTTATGTTTGTTGTTGTTGTTGTATGTACATATCTATACATACTTAGTTCATGCTAAAAGTTCACCACTAGTGTTT
The DNA here is from genome assembly GCA_021498325.1 of Bactrocera minax. Taxonomy (NCBI): domain Eukaryota; kingdom Metazoa; phylum Arthropoda; class Insecta; order Diptera; family Tephritidae; genus Bactrocera; species Bactrocera minax. The sequence goes on along the minus strand of JAKEEE010000065.1, from coordinate 547,018 downwards.
TAGAACCAACCAAATTTACATCTTTGCATGCATATACATATGTATGTATTAAATTTTGATTTAATCGGCAATTGTAATTTAAAACCGCTTTCTGAGATAAAACACATTTTATTCAGCAGGCGAACATACATTTTTTAACAAATTCTCTAAGAAAAATATAGCATAGGATTTGTCATATTAATATTGCAAATCATTCAGACTCATCGGCCGAGTTGGACTTGATAAAACTTATTTAAACATTTAATACACGTGTTTTATTATTTAACACTTAACATGACAAATACTACTTCACAACATGTGAATTTGCAAATACAAAGAATTTACTTAGTTAGCATTGGGGCACTTGGGGCGCTGATAACGCACATAATAGTGAAATCATGCGCGTTAAGGCGAATTTTGTGGTTTCCGTGAATATTACACATATTATAGATTGTACATTACAAATATATATATACATACATATGTATATATGTATGTATGTATGTATGTATGTATACATATGTATATATATATATGAAGTACAGCAATAGCAAATCAACATATGTATATGTGAGTGTGTACACTGCGTATACTTATTCTCCGAAGATACATTCGGTTTCTTATCAAACATAGTAACAAGGGAGACAAGCTCATTCTCGGTCAGTCTCGACTGCACAAAGAGTAGTAAATATGCGTAGTGTCATTCGCTTTTGCACAAATATGGCTTTTAAAGCTAAAACATATGTATGTTTGTTGTGTTATTAAAATGAATCTGATAAGGCATGCCAAGGTGCAAGCACACAAACATATATATTTATTTACCACAACAGTGGTGGCCATTGTATGGAGGCGGTAACACGAGCATCAATAACAATCAGGAATAATATAAGTGCATTTCGTATATAGAATTGCGCTGACAAACTCTGCTGAAAAATATACATATTGCGAAAACGCGTTTAAAACAACAAATTTTCATTGGGGAATAACTTACAGGAGCATATACATATAATTTTCTAGAAAATCACAGCTTGTACCGCAAATCAATAATATGCATACAAATAATATGCAGCAAACGCAGCAGAAATTATGCGACTACGTCACTAAATATATTTGCGACTACACATATGTTTTACATATGTACAAACATGCACAACACGCCGCCAATTCTCTCTCTATTTGGGTAACAACTCTTTTTGGGCGTGCTTGTGACATACATACATGAAAAATATGAAAAGTGTTCAAATTTGGCACTCTCAATGAGAATAACGTCACTGCATGGATAAACATGCATTGCGAAATTTCGCATAATTTCTTAAATTCATCTTCTGCTTTTGTTTAAAATAAGATAATAAAAAAAAAATAATTCATACAAATTATCCTTTACTTTTCAAAAAATAATTTTACTAAAGTTATTGAAGAAACTGATATTTTGAAAAATGCTTGTATGAAGTTGCCAACAAATATTCTTTTATGGATTCAGATATGCGTTTTAATAATTTCTTTTGTTGTGAGTACTTTATATACTTTTTCAATAGTCACTGTCCTTCAACCGATTTCATGAAGTCAAAATTAAATATTTCTAAATAATAAATAATATTACTAGAATAATAAAAAAACTGTAATGTATGCATATTTATCGTCTAATTGAGACTTTTCTAGTACACTTTGTAATTATTATTTATGTGTATACATTAAATATTATAAATATATTGGTAATAATTAAATTATCTAGTTTATTTACAAAACACGATTACTTCATTTACATACAGTAAATAGCAAAATTTCCTAGTTAAGCACTTTTGAGTGCTCTTTACAACGGAGTATCCTATTGTTTGCTTGGGAATATAATATTTTTGTTCACAAAGAATTTGATAATGGTAAACAGTACGAATTAATAATAATAAAAATTCATGTGGACGGCCAAGGTTACTCTCAGAATAAACAAATTGAATATGTATGTATATAGAATATCAATGTTTTCTGTGGAAAAATCAGTAAATGGTAAGTGTATGAGAGTAATAAAATTATCTAAAAAATTACTGATAAATTATGATGGTATTATGACATGACACGAGTTGTGCATAACAATTAATTTAGAGTCACGTATATATTTTATTTTATATGTGCAATTATTATTTTGTATAAGAAAATATTTTTTCTATAAAAAGACGACGAATATATTTAAATGCAACTTTTCCTTAACAGTTTACCGTCCATGACTGTAGGTTAATTCGCGACTGAAACACTAGCACAAGGTCGTTATTCTCCTTATCTCTCTTGCTTTCTCAGTTTTTGGGAAACACGGTTGAATTCGCCACGTGCTGTTCCTGTTATTTAATTACGTATTATTTATCGGCAAGCTGAAGGCACGCGTGAACAGTTAACGTAGGCAAATGACAATAGAAGTAGACACTTTATGTACGTATGTATGCGTGTATGTACTTACGCTTGTAATTTACTTTAATACTATAGTTTATTTCAGATTATGTACTTTTATTTATCCGCAGTCACATTGGCATCACTGTTTTGACGCCATCGAATTACATCGCGCTACGTAGCCCACAACTTCTCAACATACGCCATAATACTCACTCCCAATTGAACGAATGTATGTGTGTAAGCGATTCGCTGTCTTGTTGAAATTGGTGGAAAATGTGATTATGATGAAAAAGAAAATGTTTGCTTGACCGCGGAATTGGTCATGATTGACCTTGAACTACTCAAATATACATACATACTGTTTGTATATGAATATCTATGTACGTATGTATATATATGCATGTATGTATGTAGCCTTTGAAGTGTGACGTTAATTGCATTACCGTTGTATTATGCTCTTGACAACTCAATACAATGTATAGAATTATGCAATGTAAATGAATTTACTCTTACATAACTATAATTCACATTCATAAAGTTTACCTAGATATAAATAACTACATATATATTCATGTGTATGCAGTTATTTGCAATATCCTCCAATTATCGCTAATAATTACGAAAATATTTGCACAGTTCTTAGTTCGCGAGTGGTTGCTGCGGTCTGCCTATGTTTTTGTTTTCGAAAATAAGATAATGCAGTGCCAATTTGCTCAGGCCCAACGCACAAGGCGTAGTTTCCTGCTACATGTTTTATGGCATGTTATAATCTAAAAAACAGTATCATCTAAAAACGCTGCAGTTAGACCTGCTGCTGTAGACCTTTTACGCATATATGTTTATGTACATATGTGTAATTATACATATTTACCGATATTTTTTGCAATAGTTTACTTATGTACATATTTTTATATATACACATATATAAATATTTACAATATATATCAATATGTATGTTTACATATTTCCAATACAAGTGCAATTGGCAATCTAATTGATTACCTTGGTATTTATGGTGGTAGATCATCGTAAATTCATTGGTTTTCCATACGTGACAGTCAATCAATATGTCATTAAATTCAAATGAATAAGAGTGTAGTGTGTGTGTGAGTGAATACTAGCGATGAAAGTAGCTTGTTGCCCCAACATGACACTTCACTTTATCACACTTCGTTATATTGTTTATGACAATATAAATCCGAAATGCAACAAAAACAATAGAAATGTTATAGAAAATGTGGAAAACACTTTAGCACACATCGTGTTTATTATGTTCGAATGTTTTTAGTCTTCCCATGCATATACATATGTGTATATAGATTTTATTTTTATTCTGGCAGCCTTCCAAAATGCATACATTCATTATAGTTCAACCTTTACCTTTACCTCAACCTTTCTACTATATTGTATAATATTATTTAGCTCTATTTTCTTAAGTCCTTACATTCATATATACCTATATATAAGTATGTATATTTGTCTAAATGTTGTCATTGCAGTAACTTTTTACATTCAAGTGATATTCCCTTGAATTAAGCAGTAAAATAAATATTTTTTCATAAGCTATAAAAGGAATGAATAAACTTTTTCTTCTAAAGTGCCGTTGCAACTCGATAACGTTGTTATTTTAGGAATAAAGGAATAAATAAAGGCGCGCAAAAATTTTATTTAAAAATAATATACGAGGTGATAACAGTTAACACTGATTTACTTTCATTTATACTTAAGCAATTAAGATTACAATTACACAACAATTACTAAGTAGAATTACCAAAAGTGTATTTAAAAATTTATATTCACATAGTTTTGAAACTCGCTGAAAATTTAAAATAATGAATTAAAAGTTCGTATTATCCATTAACTAACGTACTACTAATACCACTCCTAAATTTATGTTATAAAATGAGGGGCAATTTCACTGGTGCACACCAAATATTGAAATACCACTTAATATGTGCCTTAATAAATATACACACATAATAATATACATATATAACATATATGAAATATATACATTCTTAATACTGAAGACATAATAAAGCTAATTGAACAAAAGTCATCAGTTATCCTATTGTTTGTCTCCGCACTTTCTTGTTTTCCACTTTGTGCTTTCTATCCCTTCATCTGCCAGCGCTTATTGTTCGCCTAAATGTAGGCTTTAAAATTTTTGTTTGCATTAATATCTTCAGTACGTGACTTGCTGGGTACATACGAATATTTCATTTCCGCTTCGAATAATATTTTTGGCGGCGCCCGTAGGTATGCTTTTAAAATATTTACGTTGATGGATGCCAATTTGTGCATACATATAGCTTAATAATTCTTTGCAAAACGAAAAACAACGTGAAAATTCAGTTTAGGCTTAGTTTTGAGTTTGACAAAATTAAATATGTTCAATTCTTCTTTCTTTTCACAATACTATAAGTGAACGTATCTTAAATCTATTTAAGGCAAAAAAATTACCCAAGTCATAACCATTGACCAAAATATTTTGCTGTCAATTAATTCATTGAAAATGCAAACATCTTTCTTATATAAAGCTACAACTAAGTAGAAAATGCCAATTCTGACTTAATACTTATTATATCGATTGGATATAATAATATTGGATATAATATATCATTTGGATAGATGAAATCACGTAGGTAACGTGTGGAAGAGTGAATTAAGTTCAGGTTATAAACTAGAGGTATTCTGTTCCACCCTCCGCTGAATATCATTAATTAAATTGGTCTTGTTCGTTGGGCTCCTTTTAGCCACACTTTTTTCAAAAACGATATAATAAAGGTTTATGTTTTGGGTCATTATGCAGATACAGCTTATATTAAAGAGGGATCAACAAACCCAAACTTAATCGAGATACTGGTCAATTTCCTTTTTAAAATATCTATGTAATACCTCTTCATCATCACATCATTGAAAAAACGCAGCTCACCTCCAAACCATAAATCTAAAATCTGTCAACTTCAAAATGTTCAGCTATTTATAGCTTATTATGCGCTTTTAAAGAAATAATTCCCGGAAAACGGAAACGGTTAAAAAATAAGCAAGGCAGCGGCCACAAGCAGGATTTGTTATTTTATTGTTGTTGACAGAGGTGTACAGGTGAAGAATTTGCCCATTAAAATAAAAATCGCAACAAATTTCGTTTCGGTTTTCGTTCATATTGCAATGGTCAGGGACTGTATATATTATTTCTTGAAAATGTTTTATAATTATTGTATGCGTAATACAATCACAAATATTTAATTTAACATAATTCATAAAAGGTTACATTTTCGGTAAATGAAATTCTTACAATTTATGGTATTATATGATATAAGTATGTGATTTTCGATTATTTCGGGTGTGCAATTTTGGATAATTACGAAATTCTTCTCAGTTTCATTGTGATTATATGCCAATTTCGTTTCTTTAAAACGACTTTAACACTCTCTTAAAACATTTAATTTTTCAACATTTAAATGTGTTAACCATTTCATTAGCGTTGCCAGCGACACCTCTCAAGCTTCTAGAAATGAGAAATGAATGACTTTCACCACCCGCCGTTATAAAAAGATATCAGTGTTGTTGTACACAAATGATTTATAATTCATTTAAACAACAAAAATTGTTTATACCATCCACCGGGTTCCCACGGTTTATACCTTCAACCCCAAATTACACAAAGCGCTTATCTGGCGGAAGCCGGTTTCAATTTTTGTTATTAAACTAACGGCTATTTATAATTGTGTACCAAAATAAAACATGACAAAAACACAAATATGGACAGTATGGAAATAGTATATGGTATATGTACCATCTGTACATTTGCATGCATCTGTGTAACTGTTGATAACTAACGTTTCAAAAAACAATGAACCAAATAAAAGGGGGCAAAACAAGCCTAATTCCACTATCTCTCGATCATAAAGTATAACATTTGTGTTTACCTTCAGCTTATTCATTGTAAAAAGACTTATGGCGCTGCATAATATAAAAAACAGTACACAAATTCGGCTAGAAACACATACATACATATGTACAATTTAATTTTATTTGTGTTCTTTTTTTGTTTACTTAGTTTAAAAATAAAAAATAATTCAGATATACTTGAAGAACAGCTGATGGTATGCTCAGATATATATATGTACGTGCGCAAATGTATGTAAATATGTATTTAATATTTTGTTAAGGCGTACCGACGAGTTTCGTTATTGCGATGTAACAGAAATAGAGCAATCATTACGCAATCACAGCCACTATCTTCACGTGTTCGATGTCCTATATACATACATACTTATATAAGTACTGGAACTTGATTGTATTCAGCGACTTATTAACTGATCTTACTGACGCAATTGTTGCTTGACATTGGTTGCGTGAGTTGATCTTCAAATTGAAATATATGTACATGTACAGTAAATGTGCGCAAGACTATGTATGGCACAAAAAATTTTTATTCTAATTTTATATAAAAATATGATTAGAAAAATTTTAACTAACATGAGTGCAAAAGTTTTCTGTGTATGTACTTGTCATCCGGACATTGCTCGGCTTAAAAAAAAATTAATTCATCTTTAAAATTCTTTTGGAAATCCGTTTTGTGTGATAAGTAATGTTATCTCTTTTTAAACAACATTCGTAGCTAAATTTTAATTTTATATTGTCTATGCGGTATGTTTCTCTTATTTTATTTCTTCAAAATTATTGGCTTTCTATTGCAGTTATCACTCGATCCCGAGCAAGTACACGATTTCTAGGAATATTTTATTTTAGCAAATTAAAAGAAAATCAAATATGAGCTTGCCTGACTTCAAAAAGCTCGTTTAAGTAAAAATATATTTTAAATTGATTCTCGAAATTACGTCTGTACTAAAACAAAGAAACAAAAACACAGAAGGAAAATATATCTAAGTATTTATAAAAGTGTAAATATCTTCAAATGCCATCAATTAAATAAGAGAGATATACTAACATAAAATACCTATTTCGAACAAAATAATAAAATCAATTTATATTTACAATTTTTAGCACTTTAAGAGTTTCGTTTATTTTACTCTCTCTACCAAAATAGGAAAATGTGTGGGACAAAGCTTATGTGGTAACATTTCAGCTGCACATATAATTATTTAAAAATTTTTTTTTTCATAAATTGTTAAATAATTGAAGAAATAACATATCAATTAATTTATTTGAAAAAGTTTTATGTTTTTGTGTTAGCTCCATTTTATATATTGTAGTTTTTAGAGATGCCTTTGAATTTGCACGAAACTACGAGTATCTTAGTATCTGTGGTGAGCTCTTTGCGGAATGTCTATATTTTCACTTATTTTAAAATCGCTTATATACCAACAAACCTGCTCGTTTTATTATTTTTGGGAGTATTTTTTGCCGTTAGCCTAGATGAAAAGAGGCATAAAGTTTTGCTTTCCAAATACCAAAAGTATAAAACGGTCATAGTTTGGTGAACATATACCGTAAGTTTAACTCTGAAATACTATACATACACGGTGCAAGTTTAACAACTTTGGGAAGCTTTCACATAAAAACATATAGGAAAAAAATTGCTTTATACGAAAATATTAACAAAAGATATAGAAAATACACATCATCCTTAGGATATGTATATAATTATTTGTCATGTGTACATATATATATATGCATGATTGTGGGTATATAGAATAATTCAATTTTATGCCTACATCTGTCATAAAAATGTCACATTTCTTAGTTCTTAAATTTGCGGCACGAGATAGTGTATGTATGTTTACACCCACATATACACATTTACTTGGTATTGAGTGGGTGAAAAGGTTTAAATAGATGGTTGTTTTCTTAACTGGCATTAGTAACTCAGATACGTGAAGGTTAGACAGTACAAAATATTCAAAAGACTTATATTTAGTTTACTTATGTATAATTAGTACTCAAAACAAACATTGCTATTTTTTATATAAAAATATATTTATGAAAAAATTGAAATTTTCGAGGAAAGATATTATTCATTAGAACAACAAACATTTAAAATTAAGTCATAAACAAATGGGTAAGATTATTTAAAACGATATTGTAATGCTTTAATTCATCATTTATATGTTTCATAAGTTTTTATAATTTTCATAATAAAATAATTTTATTTAATGATATAAAAATAATTAATCTTAAATTTTTTATCCCAGGAGATATTATTGATTTAGATCATTAAAGTATATTACAAAAAAATAAAAATACATTTAAATAAAAAAAATGAATGTTTATTTATTAAAAAATACCAGGAACTATGTTTAAGTATAAATTGAAAATAACTTTAATTAAATTAAAAGACAACGAAAACATCACTCATAAATATACTACACACCATAACATTTACCGTTAAGATTTTTATGGGAATTATTTTTTTATATTACACACTTCTGTACATATAACATTAGATTAAAGTAAATATTAAAAATTTAGAACAAAAAATTTTATTAAATTTGAATTTGAATGCAGAAAAACTAAAAAAAAAGAAAAAAGAAAATAAAAATAAATAAAAAACAAATATAAAAAAAAAATATAGACAAAAAAAAAATAAAAAATAAAAAAAATAATAATAAAAATTGCAAAATAGTTATTTTAGCTAAACCGCATTATGTAAGTGCCTTCAACAGCAATATCCTCATCCCATCGCAAAAACTCCCAAACTGCATACATGCATACTCATACATACTTGTATGCTTTTATGTGTAAGACGTCCATATCCAAAAATTTTGTCGAACATGAAAGATTAATTTACAAAAAAATTTCCCACCTTATTCCAGTACTTTCAATTATACATACAGAACCCGTTAAGGTAAATCGTAAACATGGGGCCATTTCATTTTCAGAAGCTTTATCACTTACCGGTAAGTAATATTAACGCCTAGTATTCAGTTTAGTGAATACCGCCATCATTATTATTTATATTAATTTTACATCACTCATAGGTTTCGGTAAATTCAATTACTTTCTCATCTTCATTTCTGGCATGGTTTTGGCCAATGTGTTATTGGAGACGGCAGCTATGGGTTTTATTTTACCAATTGCACAATGTGACTTAAATCTTACGAATCAGGATAAGGGCGTATTGAGCGCCATTAGCTTTGCTGGTATCATAACAAGCTCACATCTGTGGGGCTTTTTGGCCGACACAAAGGGCCGCCGACGGGTTATTAGGCCTACATTATTGGCAGGCTTTATCGTCACACTATTCTCAAGTTTTTCGCACACATTTTGGGTGATGGTGTTATTGCGGTTCATCAACGGATTTTTGTAAGTTTTTTTTTTGGTTATAGTGCATGCGAATTCTTTACATGAGAATTTTTTTCATTTTTCCTTATTCGCTTTTACAGCGTCTCCGGTGGGTCGGCTACAATTTATGCCTACCTCGGCGAATTTCACACAGACAAAACACGTTCACGCGCTATGATGGGCTCCTCATTTATCTTTGCGATCGGTGCGATGATCCTGCCAATGATTGCCTTCGTTGTTATCAATCAAGACTGGGTCTTGCCTTTGCCTTTCTTGGGCATTGATTATAAGCCTTGGCGTTTATTTTTAATCGTATGCGGCATACCTGGCATGCTTTGTGGTCTCTCCATGTTCGCTTTGCCCGAAAGTCCAAAATTCCTGTTGGCTCACGGGAGAGAGGCAAAAGCCATTGAGGTGCTACAAAAGATGCAACGTTGGAACGGTGGCACTGAGGACCTGAAAGTAAGCAAATATACTTTTGAGTTTAAACTTTTAAAATAAATGTTTTTACTTTACCTAGTTAAAACACATCCTGCCTGAGGAGGAGCAACCCGGGTCAATGATGCAGTTGAACAATCAATCGGCTTCGAAGGAAAATTTTGCGACCGCTTTTATGAAGAGCATGTGGAACCAGACTGTGCCATTATTCCACAAACAATACATACGCATCACATTGATCGTTTGCAATATGCAATTCTGGTTGTATGTGGTGACGAACGGCATGTACATGTGGTTCCCACACATCATTAACTCTATGGTCGAGTTCATGAATGGCCACCCAGGCGAACACAAACAGATCTGTCATATTGTGTACGACAAACATGAGAGCTTATATAAGACTGATGGTGTAAGTACAAATATCTGGAATTGAAAACAAAATTAATTATTTACCAATCAACCTCATGCAAAACTAATCACTGAGTTCGAAACCTGCTGAGTTACTATACCTTCTTTTTGCTATGTCTTTTTCGAGAAAAGATCGATCATAAAAATGTCCAATATCAACTCCCATAAAAATCCTATTATCGTAATATTACACATTTTCGAGTTATTTAGAAAGATTTCAAAAGAAGGATATTTTTTTGCAAATAATGGGAAACTTTTAAATTGCGATCGAAAATTTTTTCTCAACCAAAACATCAAAACGGCATGAAAACCCTAGTTTATGATTTTTGTCGGGCTTGCGACCAATTTTGCATGGCAACTAGAGGATCTGATTCTGGAAAAATAATATTAATTGTTTGTAAACCTGTGCATAATTGGAACACTAATTTTTCAGACAATGGAATGCGTTGCTAAATTAGAGAATACAACATATTTTTATTCATTAATCATGGAAATCTTGTACGCCTCCTCGTTTGCCTTTATTGGTTTGGTGATCAACAGGGTCGGCAAGATAACCATACTTTGTAAGTATGGGGAATCAGCTTTGAAGTTTGTTTATTTTTCGCTGACCACTAACTTTTTCGTTCACAATTTCACAATTCACAGTTATTTCTACAATTTTCTTCACCTCATGTGGCCTTGCTGCAGTCTTTGTTGTCGATCCATCGATTGCGGCGTATCTATATGTGCTCTTCTTTTTGGTAGGCGTGGCAATAAATGTCTTGGGCGCTGCCACAGTTGAGCTTTATCCCACACAAATGCGGTAAGACCTTCTCTAAATTCATTAAAAATCTTTTATGATAAATTTCTCCTTGCAGTGCCATGGCGATATGCGTCTCGCTAATGTTCGGCCGCTTGGGCAGTGTTGTAGGCGCTAATATTGTGGGTGCAATGCTGGCTAATAACTGCGAAATGACGTTCTACACCGCATGTGCCGCCTTGTATATCTGCGCTTTCTTGGCTCTACTGATACCACGAAGAACTTTGGCGCCTCCAGCTAAGCCCGTTTTGGATGAGGCATAATTGTGAGAAGATGCGTTCTATTCTAAATTGCGACTTAAATGCGGATAGCATACTTAATTTCGCAACTCCTAGTAGGAATGGATGAAACACTGTTATTATAAATTGTAATGCTATGTGTGTTTGTGTGAGTGTTTGTGTGAGTGAATATTTAATTAGTTTTTTGTATGAAAGTTTTTTTATTTAATTTTGTTTTTATTTTATGGTGCTTATTGAGATCGTGTGAAATGCGTGTTTTTAGATAAAATATATTGAATGAAATAGCAAATAAAGCAAACAATTTAATAAAATTAAAAAATGTGTTAAATTGTGTTATTATTTGAATACGTTAACATCTAGCACGAGTTATCCAAAGAAGTAAATCCTTTTAACATTAAAAAAATGTTATACAAGTGCTTTCTGGTGCTGGCAAAACTTTATATTAAAAAATGTTGCTTGAGAATTCAACATTTGTCATTCGACGCAATTGCGAATGGATTGCTATCCTATTTGGCATCACATTAACATTTACTTTAGGTCATATAATCATAAAGTCTATCCAACTAAGACAAATCATCATGATGACAAATCACTAATTTCACTAATTTTTACCATAAAACTGCAGTTTAATTTAAGATTATACGTAAATTTAATTTTGTATATACTTCTATGGAAATGAAAAGTGTTAATGTGATTAGTGCAGATCTTCCCCTATCCCAAATATGCCCGATATAAGAATTCCCGACTTCCCAGTTCACTTTAAACCGTTTATGTTGGTCAATATGTGTGATATTTAATGAATTTAAATGGATATGTTTTTTTAAACATAGTGTGAATTCGGGGTAAATATTAATGAAATCCGTCTAGACCATGGTCTAAGCCCCATATTCCTAACATAATAGTTTCCGTTTCTCTGGCTGACTTTTTCCTTATGTATCTAATATATTCAATTAAGCCACTTTGGTCGAGTTTATATACCATATATCACATTTGAGTTAATTTGGTAGATTTTAATATAAATATCTCTGACACGAAGCAAAATATAGTAATAAAACTCCGTGAGGCTATGATCTGTAATATAAGTTAATAAGATACCAAATATGATTGCAATCCATTGACAATTTCGTCGAATAATGAATGTTGACTTCTTCCGCAACATTTTTTAATATAAAGTTGTGCCAGCACCTGAAAGCATTTCCCCGCCTCTGATCTTTGCACATTACGAGATTATAAAATGTTCGGTTACACCCGAACTTACCCATTCCTTACTTGTTATATGTAGGAATGGGGGATACGGTAGATCGGGTGCGATTTTATCCAACTGTAACACCAAACTTCCTTGTGGTTAAGCAAATATGTCCACTAAATTTCATTTAAAGATCTCAAAAAATTGCTGAAGTTTTTGGTATAAAGTCATATATATGAGGTTGTTCTACGGGTATCTTCATATAATATTTGGTATCCAGATATCTCAATTTTTAGTCAAGTTTTTTTGCATAGACAGACGGCCGGAAAGGCAATCATGCGCAAATCCACTTTTCTCATCATACCAAATATGTATACTGATACATAGAACCTTATAAATATCTCTCGATTAGTTTGAGATATTACAAACAATCGTGAGGAGAACAAAACTATCATACTCTGTAGATCATGTTGCGAGAGTATAATAAGAGGCGGTCGAGTTTATGACTAAATGACTAGTTCAAAAGTGATGCGCATTCAAATTTGGTACACAATGAATAATTTTATAAAAATTTCTGGAAATTGTAAATTTATACTAGCTTAAAATTAGAACTTATCAAATACTTTTGATCTCAAATTATGCATATGACTATATACTACAACTACCATAGCCTTTCATTTAAAGCTCTTAATGCACAGTGGTATAAACAATTTGCGAAGTGTACCAAATTACTCTTTCTTATCACTAAGTTAGCTTAATATAAATATTCATATTGCAACGTATCCAATTTTTTTAAATGATAAAATGTTTTTAAATGGATCTTATATTTGTACATGAAATTATTATAACTGTACCAAAATTCTAAATATACTTGAAAAATAACTAAATTTTACAGACAAAAAAATATATTCGCAGCGTACATACATACATATGTATAGTCCGTAAGTGTGACGATCTTGCAGTTTGTGCTAACTACTCTGATATGTATGTACGTAGCGATTGGGGATATTCCCCTTAGGCTGTGTTCATACGGAGAAGCTTGCTATGCATTTCTGTTGACTTCTCTTTCGAAGTTTCCCATTGTATTCACAAAGATCAACTCTTTTCGGATAATTTTCTGACATTTTACTTCATTATAGTTAGGAACATGGCACTGAAAAATATTTTGTATTACTCAATTGTTCTGATCGATTTTGTAAGCGTTAATTTAGAAAAACTACAAATTTTATAAGAATTTAGAAATGGAAAAGGAATTTCGAATTTGAGACGAATAACAACAAGAGGTGCGACCACAAGAAAGTTTGCGGCTTTACTGGAAGCTCCTGTATGGCATCCCACAAAAAGTCTAACGGCTACATTGTACGAGTATTTTCCAACCGTTTTTAAGCTTAAAGAAGCAATGTTGCTTTATGAAATTGATTTTGTGATCGGTTCTCCAGCAGGAACAATGAAAAAATAAAATAGGCGCCCTAGAGATCGGGGCTCACAGAACCGACGGAACTAATTTCAAAATTTCGGTCTGGGCTGTTCAGACATACATATGTATGTATATTCTTAAATGTATGTGCAAAAACACTGATACTCCCGATAAAAACGTCAACTTCCAAAATATCAGAGAATATTCTATAAATGTTTCTATGAAATTAAACCGTTTTATAATTTTGTCACGAAAATGGAATAATATGATGGATACATGATAGACAGACATGATGATACAGACGCATGATAGATATAGGGACGCGTATGACAAATTTTCGGGATCGGGACTAAATGTTTAATACCGCACCCTCCTTCAAGCACGCACACGTACATTGAAGTGAGTGTACATACATTATAGAGTGCAGCCACTCAATCGGTCTCATCTCTCCATAATTGCTACTGAAAGACGATTCATAACTACTATATTATATACTGTACTAAACTACAACAAATATATTAAATAATACCAGCAGCAACCACATCAAACCATCACAAGTAAACGCAATACAAAATTACAATTTGTGTTAGGCTCAACTCTAGGGGTGTTGATCAACTCATTTGCGATGGAATTATCCCGTAAACATTTATGAACATACAAAAATATGTATTAAGTACACAATGACATTATGGGCGAATAAATATTTCTTATTGAGATCGTTCGGGTTCACGTCTTTTGTTGTTTGCGGTATGAATTAAATGTGGAAAGTTTCAGTTGACTCCGGCTTAAGTAGGCTTGTGTGTACCATACTATATGTATGTAAATAGGTAGGTACAGGTTAGGTAGGCACAGTTATGTTTGTAAGTACACTAGCACTTCAGTACGCTTGTGATAAAAGCAATATATGAATAGTACAGTAATCAGGAAAATCATTGAACTTCTAAACCGCACTACAAGGTAAGTAAAGCGCAAAAATTTAATCTAAGGAACAAAGGAAGTTTATAAATCTAAAAAAAGGATAAATAAAACGGAAATTTCTAATATATGTATATATATATATATATGTATATATATATCCTTTTTATGGAAATATTTTAGATATGTATATATATATATATATGTATATATATATCCTTTTTATGGAAATATTTTAGATATGTATATATATATATATATGTATATATATATCCTTTTTATGGAAATATTTTAGATATATATATATATATATACAGTATTGCGCAATATGTATATATATATATGCAAGTTTTCTTATTAATGATTGAAACTTAATCTGTTTAACTGCAGTTTTATAGCTGCAATCAAAATAAAAAGAATTTATTCGACTTTTAGAAAGTTATTGCTGCGCTTTTCACACACAAACTTGTATATTAAAATTAAGGTTCTGAAGAAAACTAGTATATGTATATTAAATTGATCAATAATCATCAATAAATCAAAGAGAAATTTTGGAAAAGATCAATATACAGTATACAGAATTAATTTAATTCATCAAAGAAATTTAACAGCAGTAATATGTCTACCTGGACAATATCCACGTAGAGCTTGTGAAAGAATTATGAGGGAAATTAATCAATTTAATTAATACATATCTCTCCATATGGCATTGTGGACTACATCAATTTGCCGATAAGGTCGAGTACTGTCCGCCGATCAGCTAGAGAAGCAAATTTGATAAAATCAACTAACGTTAAGGTTGAGTTTTTCTCAGTATTATCGAATCTGGTCAGCTGCAAAATTACTTTATAGTAACAAGGTCAAATTTGATTTCTTTGGAAATGATAGCGATAAAGTAACAATTTTGCACTTTTGCCCAAATCGTGGAACGTTCAATCGATTTGACATCTGATATACATATTATTGTTGTATATATAGTATCTTGAAAACCATAGGAAAAGGATGAAGAAGCATTTCCAACATGATAATAACCCGAGACATACTTTTACTTGGCGAAACATATTTAGGTGAATATGTTTTGCACAGTACTTTATATAAGTTTTAAATAGCTTTTAAATGGAATTTATAAGCTTGCTCAAGTTGGAGATTAACGTTATGTAGTGCAGTGTAGTCTGCATTACCACTTCCATCCGAAGAAACCAAAAGGAAACCTACGAGAATATTTCTACGCGGAGAATCATGAACTAAGCATTTAGCAAAGTTAAAGGTTCCAACCATCACATATGTACATATGTACATATGTATATGAATATGTATTTCTTGTCAGACATGAATTCGGTAATTTGTCATTGCCTGTCGAGAGTTATTTTAACGCCTGTTGTACTTATTTGCAGAAGAGATATTCGGAGTTATTACAAAGTCGTTTCTAATAATGACACCCTTAGCTTGAGTACGTACAATCTAAGTACATATTACGTATGTATATATCTAAGATACATATGTACGTGTATGTATGTAGACACCACACGTGCTACAAATGCGGGTATCGCATGCATAAATTATTACTTTTACATTCCCGAGCACCTACTCCAGAAGAACTACAATTAGGTATCACAGCTGCATATGTACCTGATGAGTATAATAAAAAATTATATAAAGTTCAATGCTATCATTTAGTTACATAAACACGTATGTACATATGTACATGTATTAACGTTCGTACAGTGCTGCTAATACTTGTAAGGGATTTTGTGCAATAAGTTCAATGATTTGTAATTTTAAACGATTATACTAGCTGAAACTAGACGCAATTTAATTCGATGTTAAGTTGTAAGAAATAACAAGTGGCTTTCGAAAGGACACTTATGATTTAAGATTTTTTTAAATTTATTGAATTAGACCAATACGCAGTTTCTAAATTAGCAAACTGACAGCAAACATACATACATACATATGTAGGTAAGTATGTATATGTATGAATATACTTGTCATTACAACTGCGTCGAAATAATAGAAATGCTTAAATAGACTTAAACGAAACTTGAGTTAAGCATGTTACGAAGTATGTACGGCCGTCGAATGCCAGAGTATTTCTTCTGCATTAATAGTAATTTAAATAAGAATTAAACACTACAAATTTTGACGTATTTTCAGGCGATGATCCCTAGAATAATTACCAAAGAACTGATGATTTTTCCATGTCAATGCCATAGTAAACAATTATCAGTAAATATCAGGATTTTTTCTATGTCCCGAATTATCTTGTAAATTAGGGGAATTCGAAAAAATTTACTGAAATTTTTTGACCGTTAAGAATTTGAAAGCCAGATAACGCTTTTAAAACTAGCGGCAATTTTAAGTTAATATACATTGAAAACTCGTTTGGATTCGTGAAAATTCTACAAATATGGAATTTCTAATTTTCTCTTTTTTTTACTTACTGTAATTTTTGTTTTTATAATCCTTTTAAAAATGTAAATGTGATTTGATGGTGGATATTTTATATCTTTTGTATCTTTTGCACGCATAAATTTTGAAATTCACTTCAATTATTTGTTAAATGTAATTTACTCTAAGCTTAGAAAATTGATTGGTGATTCCAAGAATTATAGGTCTTTGAATTCATGCATGCTAAATCACCTCCGTTTATTTAAATCCGTTGCACTGTCTGTTGCAAATGTGACATAATGCACCGATTTCGTAAGAAAATCTATCTCAAACTCAATTTATTTTAGGCCAATTGCCTGCAAAATGCTTCAAGTCTACTACAAGTGACTACATGACCATGACTTTTCAATCAAAACTCCACTGTCAACTGGTTTATGAAATGTTTGGCACACTGCGAATAATTTTAATTAATACATACATTCATAAATACATACGTACATATGTATGTACATACATAGGTAATAAGAAACCTCACCAAGTAGGTAAAAACTTCATACAAGTATTTTACCAAAAGTTCCACTCTTTGTTTATGTATAGAACTAATGCGGTTGCCAATATCTAAGATACTCTCTCTCTCTCTCTTTCTCAATCTGTTACAAATGGTTTATTTGTGTGGATCGAGTGGACAGGCGTAGCTAAGAAATAGAATATGTGAAAACATATTCTAACAAATATTACATTTTATTAAAAAATACGATTGATTAAAATGATTAATATTGAACTTATTCAAATTTGAATATTTTTTCTTTTATTTCCCACAGGGTGTGTGCAAAACAGTTCCCTTATCAGAAATAGGAGCATTTTCTCTAAAATAATCACGCATTGTGCCAACATAACAGACATATCGAACCGACTAGATACATATGTACATTCACATATACTGCATTGTATTGAATTTTATTGTGTCTTAATGGTGAAAGTATTCAAATTCAATTGCATACTCCACACAAACCCGAGAACGCACTCAACGACAAGTGCCAGCTGGCTACAAATTTAACAGTTTCAATTGTTAATACTCCCATTTATATAATGAATTGAAGGTGGACGTTTAAAGACGAGATTTGAATTGAGTAGGCTGCTTGCTCTGGTAATTCACTCTTGCAAAATCGTTGCGAATAGTTTAGTTCGTCTGTGATAGTTATCGCTGTGATTCGGTATGCCTTGGGTGTGCTAGCTTAGTAGCTCTTGTTACCCTCAACACCTCAACACTGCTTAACTGGGTTACTAATCTATCGCGTGCGCGGTTCTACTGACTAACCACTACTTGACAACAAGTGGATAAATACTTAAGTATTAATATTTTAATAATATATATTATTTAAATGTGTGGAGTCTGCGCATGCGCAGACACCGGTTCGTTGACTAGTCGAGTTGACAAGTATTTTATTAAAACAAATAAAATCGATTAACAAAGTTAGTAGATCTCCAAGTCGCAGACAAGAGTCATCTAGAGACGTGTATCCAACGTCGCGCTTATCCGATCATTTGCGAATAGCGTGTTTATTTATTTGTTGACCGTCAATTCCACTCGCAAATTGTTTTTATTCTCAACAAAATGGGTAAGCGAAACGCGAGTGTATAAAAATATTGTGCGGATTTATGAAAGTGAATAAATACATATTTTTTCATTTCAAAATAGATAGAATTTTTGTAATCTAATATTCGAGAAATATTGTTTTCAAGAAGCTGCAGATATTTAAACAACTTATAATATACAGAAGTTTTGTGTAAAAAAAATGCGAAATTTTGATATTTTTTTATCAATAATTAACAGTAAATAAATTGGTTTTTAGTTGAAGGCTAATCGTTGTTAATGTTCTTAATATTTTCTTAATTTATTTATAAATTTTTGTCCAAAATAGAATTTTCGGATGATAACTATGGTAAAATCAGTCGTAAATAATTTATTCCAAATTTATATACATTATTATGCAAGTGCTATAGTGTTTTAAGGACATTAATAAGAATGTGGTCTTATTTTTCAAAGCGATGCGCTCTTGTTATATGTTTTTAAGAGTCTCTTAATGAATTCTACCAACATTTTCCATATATGTATGTATATGTAAACCCACATATATTTCTCTTAATGTAGTTGTAGAGAAAATTAAAATGGGTTGTTTTGAGATTTCAAGTTTGTATGAATAGATAATGTTGTGTGTGTAAAAAGTTCGATGAGTTTAGAATTCTTTTTTTTAAATATATTACGTATAAAAGTGTCAAATTTGTTTTCATAAAGAAGAAAGTCAACTTATTTTTATTTAGAAAGAGATTGGCAATAGTTCAATTTTTGTTTGTTGGTTTTTTTTTGCTTGACGCGGCCTGGATAATTTAACTTATTCAGGTGAAAAATCGGAGAAATTTTCAGTATTGAAATTATACAAGCAAAAGGATCAAATACAATTTGAAAATTAAAAACAGGAGCATGATACCCTAAAATACGACGCAATGAAAATAGTCTTTAGGATGGAAAGCAAATAAAATATATATATATATATAATACTGCTAATAAGTTGAAAATTATATTTTTTATCCAGTGAAGACGTAATTTCGACTGATGAGAACAAATACAACAATTTTGTGAGTTAACATTTCTAACAAGGCAATGATCTCAAGCATAGGGGTTGGATTGTAAAGAAATACCTGCATAATCTCTATATTAACTATCCTAAGCCAAAATATTTTTATGAAATATTGCACTTTTCAATGTGACACCTTTCGACTCTCCTCAATTTTTTTATGAATAATTCTGATAATTGAAGAAATATATTTTCCATTAACAATTTGAATAACATTTACTCATATAATTCTCCTATCTTTTACAATATACTATAATATATTCTAATTTTCTAGATTTTTCGCAGTTCAATGATTTTTCATTGACAGACTATTTTCAAACAAAAACTAAATTTCTATTATTAGCGAATATTCCTTGGTTGAATAAGTAAAAAAAAAAAATTCAAAATCGTAAATGAATTTTGTTGCATAAAGCACAATCTCTTAAAAAGACTGGTGTTAGCTTATGCTTGTAGTTTTTGCTGGTGCAATCAAAATTACCCTTTACTGTGAGTCAATGTGGATATAAATTGAAAAAAAAAAAAATATATGAATAATTGTATTCCCACAATCTGTTTTAAATGATATAATACAATCTCTTTTGAAACCTAAATAAACTTAAGCATATTATTAATCATATTTTTTAATCGATCATAAAATTACTAAATAAATGAGATAAAAAGACTTTAATTATTCTGGAAGTACATAAATAAATGGCTTTTCAAAATTATTCATACAATCTGCTCGTTGAACACTTTGACCCTCAGTCCGAAGCGAATTTTTCAATAAAGGCTTTACAGGTATTTTGTGAAATATTCTACTTTTTTTCTTGAACACCTTCATACAATTTCTTAATTTCTCACGGCTTTGGCTTTTAAACCACACGCTATACTAAATGGAAGGAATATTGAAATATTTAACGCATAGCACAAATAATACTGCAGATGTAAATTATTCAAAGTTAATTTTCACGGATATAAGTAACATAACTCAAACCAAACTTTTAATGTTTTTACTTTAAAATTATAAAAATAACATTTACAACTCCATTCGATTATTTGAGACCAATTTTGACAAATCTTATTATTTTCTTTAATAAATTTCCATTATTTTGAACTAGTACAAAATATATCCACTCAAGATGCCGCCACGGTAAACAAATTTCGGGGACCGAATGCCTTCACTTTCAGTGACTGCTTGACATTAACAAGTAAGTAAAGTATCTAGTAATAGTATCTTTATATATATTTATGTTTACATATCTACAATTTTTATCCCTACTATATCATATATATATATATATATATATATCCTGTATGTATTGTATATATTGTAGATATATCATATGTATGCGCGTACATACAACGAACTAATTTTATCAATCTATTTTCATTGTAGATTTTGGAAAATTTAATTATTTTTTAATATTTGTATCCGGCATGGTGATGGCCACAGTGTTGCTGGAAACCTCCTCAATGGGATTTATTTTACCCATTGCACAATGTGATCTGCAACTGACGAATGTGGATAAGGGTGTGCTTAGCGCGATAAGTTTTCTGGGTATAATAGCGAGTTCTCATTTGTGGGGATTTTTGGCAGATACTAAGGGGCGTCGCAAAGTTATGAGGCCTACACTGTTGGCCACATTTTCGGTTACAATACTCTCAAGTTTCGCAATCAATTTCTGGGTTATGGTTTTACTGCGTTTCTTTAACGGATTTTTGTGAGTATATATGAAATTAGCGCTTATCTTGAAAATATTCATTTTATTTCACGCAATTTTAACTAAATGTCTCACATTCATTCACTCCCTTCTCCATTTTTTACAGTTTGGCCAGCACCGCAACAATCTACGCCTACCTCGGTGAATTTCACACGGATAAAACACGCTCACGCGCCATTATGGGATCAGCGTTTATATTCGCTATTGGGGCAATGATTTTACCAATGATCGCCTTTCTAGTCATCAATCAAGATTGGGTTTTGTCTTTGACATTTCTGGGCATAGATTACAAGCCTTGGCGTTTATTTATAATCGTATGCGGCATTCCAGGATTTCTTTGCGGATTGTCACTCTTTATTTTACCCGAAAGTCCAAAATTTCTGCTTGCCATTGGAGAGGAGAGCAAAGCAATTGAAGTACTGCAAAAAATGCATCGTTGGAACGGTGGAAAGGAAGAGCTCATTGTAAGTAAACGGAAATTTTTAAGAAGTATCCGTTACATTCATATTTTAAGAAATTGCTTTCAATTTTTACAAAACTCTCCATTTACTAACCCACCCATAGATTACACATATTCTGCCCGAGGATGACTCAGTAATCTCAACAATGAAATTTAACAACAACTTCGATTCGAATTCGAAATTCGCGCTCATCTTTTTGCAAACAATGTGGAATCAAACCGCACCGCTGTTCCAACGGAAATATTTGCGAATCACTATGATCATCTGCAATATACAATTTTGGTTGTTTGTTGTCACCAATGGACTGTATATGTGGTTCCCACATATTATGAACAGTGTGGCATCGTTCATTCAGGTACACCCTGGCGAGCACAAGCAAATTTGCGAAATTGTTTATGACCACCAAGAAGGCTTATACAAAACTGATGGGGTGAGTGGAAATATGTAACAAAATAGTTCAATAAATTAAATTTGATTTTGAATATTACAACTTTTAGACCATCGAGTGCATCAATAAGCTGGAAAACTCCACATATTATTACTCCTTTATTATGGAGATACTGTACGCTAGCTCATTCGCATTCATCGGTTTTATCATAAATCGTGTGGGGAAAATATTAATTCTTTGTAAGCATTCATACAAGATTTTTAAAACAATATTAATAATCAACAATTCATTCAGTTATTTCGATAATATTTTTCACGTCCTGTGGCATAGTATCGGTCTTCATAGTCGATCCATCTGTGGCCGCCTACCTCTATGTGCTCTTTTTCCTAGTAGGCGTGGCGATCAATGTGCTGAGTGCTGTTACAGTGGATTTGTACCCCACGCACCTGCGGTAGGTCAATAATGCGGTTGGGCACAAGCGATCAATTCCAATCTAATTTCGCATTTATTTTAGCGCCATGGCTGCTTGTATATCACTTATGGTGGGTCGATTGGGCAGTGTTGTAGGCGCTAATATTGCCGGCGCCCTGATGGGCCATTACTGTGAATGGAACTTCTATATCTGCTGCGGCGCCATGTATATTTGCGCCTTCCTCGCGCTCCTGCTGCCACGTAAGAGTCCCGATGTGGCGATCAAAAGTGAATCGTGATCGATGGATTATAGTTCCTTAGTTCCCAGCATAATTTTAGTTATTTGTGTAGGCGTATCTCGTAAAGAATTTCGTACAAGTACACGTACATAGATTTATAGTAATGTATTTTTTTATTTGTTTCATAACTTAGTTACTTAAGTCTTCAAACAAAACAATTAACCCATAACCATTTAACTAGAATTTTGTAAACCCTCACAATAGTTGCAGTAAAAATTTATTAGAGTATAAGTCAAGTAATTCATAGAATAGTTTAAATAGACATAGGTTTTTTATAAAAAGATATATTGTTTTGATATATATACGAGTATATGGATTTATAAGAAAAGAAATAAAATTGAAAATATTTTGAAAAATATTTGTCGCCACAATTTTTAAACATTTATGTGTATCTGAGATAACTAATTTAGACTCGGGAATGGTTTATGTATATCAGATCAGCTAAAGTTTTCGGTTTTTTGATTTTTTGATTTTTTGTGTTTATCTTGTTGTTGTTTTTAGAAGTGTTTTTTGGAAGTTTTCGGTTCAAAGATTTCTGGAAAATTTTGTTTTGTCCAATCGTTAATTTTTATGAAAGACGTGTTCCAGTTCAAATCGAAATCAGTCTCGGTTTTAGCAACGACATGGAAACAAAGTTAGACGAATTTAATGTAAATTTGAGAAATAAAAAATAGGGAATATTTAAAGAAAAAACACAAAACACATACTACGGATTTTTTGAAATTTTGATTTCAGCAATTACATAAGACTATATATGAAACTATACAATATATGAAAAAAATTACATGAGCAAAATGTAGTTTTAAACTAAATGACTGACAGTGTTTCACTGACGTCCGGAATTTAATCAAGAAGAAGTAAGGAAGGGCTAAATTTAGGTATAAACGAACATTTTGCACTTTCGCAATTTGTGAGGCTTAAAGGCGGTGAAATATTTTCAGGTATATTAAAAAATGTTGCATATATTTATATTTTTCAGTAAAAAGCCTAAAGTTATAGGACCTCATACTCGGTATTTGGGAGCTTGAAGTAGATGTGTTAGTAGTTATGGTCCGATTTCGCCCGTTTTCACACTGTAACATAAAGATCTCAAGATAATGTTATGCACCAAATTTGAATTCAACTCGTCTATCACGTCTCGTTTATCACCTAATTTCAATAGTCAAAAAAGAAACTCTCGAGAATAATTTAATGCTGAAAGGCTCTTCAATACATCCATGAAGAGTATTAAGTTTTTCATAGTATAATGTTCTTCAATTACCTTTTGACTTATGGTTTCTTTGTGAGATGAACATATCTGAAATCCGATTTCTTTAAAATTTTATATGACTCGTTAAGATAATATAAATGTATACATCAAAGTTCGTGAAAATCGGAGCTCTTAAACATTTTCGCCCACTAATGTAGAGGGCGTGGCAGATGTCTATTTTTTTACCATAGTCTATGTTTTTTCTGCAAACGAACGGCCTATAATGAGTCATAGCCAATTTCGGGTACACTAACTATTTTTAGGCATAAAAGGCATTTAATTTGGATTCAATATATGTAGTTGTTTAAAAATTGGGTTGATAAAATGAATAAATTATATAATTAAGTTAGTACACAAGATCTTTGAGTCTACAATAAGAATAATCGAGTGCTATTTTCACTGGATTGGCCCCTTTTATTAAGGCTCTTAGTTTTGCTATAAAATTGCTTGTTTGTTTATGATGATTTATGAATTCGTTTTCATATATGAAAGCATCAACGAGCGACTTTCGAAATTAGATAGCATATATCTTGAAGAGAAATATTATTATGATATTTATATTTACACATACTTTTCCACTTTAAAGTTTGTAGTAAAAAAAAAGAAAAATTAATCAATAAAATAAACAAGTTAGTTAAACAAGAGTAAACATTTTTTTATTCGGTTTTAGTGTACTAATATTAGTGATCATCAAAGTTGTAGTGCTGTTAAGCAATTCGAAATTTTTAAATTAATTAATTTAAAATATTATCAAATTGAAACTTTAACAAATTAATACCTATTTGAAAGATAAATAATACTGGTAACAGTATAAATATATCTTAAATTTGGACAACTTCCCTAAAATATAAATTTCAATTTAGTTATAATTGTTACCCTTGCTCTCAATACTGCATTTCTATAGCTCATATATATATTTCTCAATTTTATATATATTATTATATATTATATATATATGTCTCAATTTTTACATGCACATTCGTTATCTGTTTCGAATAGTATGTCCTACATTCCCGTCGTTTATGCTTACCTCGGTGAATTCCATGCACAATAAAATGCTCACGAATAATTATGTGCTCAGCAGTTATATTTTCATTTGTTGCGATGCTTTTGCCGGTGATCGCTTTTTTGGTGATAAATCAAGATTGGCTTTTGCCTTTAAAATTTGTTCACTTAACTACAAGCGGTGGCGTATCTTTTTAATAGTATGTGGTTTTCCCGGCTTACTTTGCAGTCTTATAATTTATATTTTGCTCGAAAGTCCACAGTTCATACTGACGGTCGGCGAGGTTACGACTAAGGTTATGTATCGCTGGGATAATACAAAGGAACCATTTGTAGTAAGCTAAAAACTTTTTACTACCACTGCACTTTTTTTTTAATAATTTATACTTTATCGCACCCAGAAACCACAAACATTCTCCCTGATGATGAGACTTCGATCAAAACATTGAACTTTAACAGTAACTTCGATTCGAATTCGAATTTCGTAGTCGTCTTTTTGCAAACGACTTAGAATCTAACCGTACCGTTATTTCAACGGAAATATTTGCAAATTACGGCAATACTTTGTAATATTAAATTTGAGACGTTTCTCGCTACCAATGTCTTATAAATGTGGTTTCCGCAGATAATAAATAGCGTGGCGGTATTCATGCAACAACACCCTATCGAGTATAAGCAAATTTGTGAAATTGTCTATGAACAACAAGAAATATACAAATCTAATGTGAGTGAGTAAACAACACTTTACGCCAGTTAATTCGCATTCATCGGTTTTATCATAAATCGTGTAAGGAAAATATTAATTCTTTGTAAGCATTCATACAAGATTTTTAAAACAATATTAATAATCAAGAATTCTTTCAGTTATTTCGATAATATTTTTCACGTCCTGTGGCATAGTATCGGTCTTCATAGTCGATCCATCTGTGGCCGCCTACCTCTATGTGCTCTTTTGCCTAGTAGGCGTGGCGATCAATGTGCTGAATGCTATTACAGTGGATTTGTATCCTTGCTCCTCATAGTTACATACAAATATTTACTTCAAATAAATTAAAATGTCTTTATGAAAATAGTGTCATGGCTGCATGTAAATCACTTATGGTGGATCGTGTTGGAAGTATTGCCGGCGACAGTATTGCTGGAGTCTTGATGGGTCAGCACTGCGAATGAACTTTCTACATCGGCTATGGAGCTCTGTTCATTTACGCTTTCCTCGCTTTTCTACTACCACGTAAAAATGTTCACGGTGAATCCTAAATGTCAAAAGTGCATGTCTGCTACTTTACTCATTTGTACATTTACTGTAATAATATAACTGTTGCTCTTTAATACAGCAAGATAATCAACATTCAATAATTAAATACTACAATATTTAACATTAGACAAAGCTCTTAGTTGAAGTTTATGAAAGCACATGTTAACTAGAAAGCACAGACAAAAACCAGTTCATTCATATTATTCATTTTAAGCAAGACATTTTTTTAGCGAATTTTTAAAACAAGTGAAATAAAATGTTAATAAGGTTTATTCAGATTTTTTTCTAACAAATGTTTATTTAAGTAGTAGTAAAATATTGAAAAATCACACAAAAAGGTTGAATAAAAAAACATAAACCCGCAAATCCCATTTTTTTTTACTAACAACAAGAAATAAGCAACTTACAGAAAATTAGAGCAAACGTTTACGAAAATTGAGGTGAGCGTGAATTTAATCAATTGTTGACGTATAGTCGCGGGTGTATGTTATACTTACGTATTTACATGCTATTAATAAGCACCACCGAACATTTTGTCTCGAATCCAGTTTACACTCACACTAAAAACTAATACAGAAAACTTAAATGTTCTAATTTTAGAAAATGTAGTTAGTTGTTAGGAGATTTAGTTGTTGGGTTCTGATTGATAATCACCGCCCCAAAGGGGTATCAATTTCGTACGATTATTTTTAAAAGCTTCTGAATGACTGAATAGCTAAAAGTCTGTCATTGCTTTGCTCTAGCGGGCGGAAGGTATCTCTCATTCGTATTTCAGACTACTGCAGGAGAGTTAAGGAATAAATAACAAAAATTTTTTGCATGCACCAGCCCACCAATATTTCAAACGTCATTTAACAGTGATCACAATTATCGAAAATGATCGCATTATAAAAGCAATGTAACTTAACAGAGGGCTTTAGTTATAAGCGGCGCTCAGAGCCAGACGGTTGCTTCTATATTTAGCTAAAATCACTGAAACCGAGAGTCTTATCATTCGCTGAGGTTACTTCAGTTCAAAATGTCTGTTGATATCAAAAATGTATTGATCTGTGACGCGGTAGACAAAGCTTGCGTCGAATTGCTACAAAATAATGGCATAAATGTGGACACAAAACTAAAATTACCCGTCAACGAACTATGTACTGTGGTGAAAAATTACAATGCGGTCATTGTACGCTCCGACACCAAGATAACAGCTGAAGTTATCAAAGCAGGCACAGCGGAAGGTGGACAGCTGAAGGCGGTGGGGCGCGCTGGTGCGGGTGTGGACAATATTGATGTGGCTGCTGCTACAAATCATGGTGTTGTTGTATTAAATACACCCGGAGGAAATTCGATTTCAGCTTGTGAACTGACTTGTTTACTAATTGGAGCTTTGGCGCGACCAATTTTGCCGGCAGCACAAAGCTTGAAGGAGGGACGTTGGGATCGTAAGTTGTACAGTGGCACGGAATTGTATGGCAAAACTCTGGCGGTCATCGGTTTGGGGCGCATTGGACGCGAAGTCGCCATACGCATGAAGACATGGGGTATGCGTACGATTGGCTATGATCCTATAACAACTGAAGAAGAAGCACGCGCAGCAGGCATCGAAAAACTAGAGTTGGACAACATTTGGCCATTAGCAGATTATATCACCGTACACACACCACTAATTCCCCAGACTGTGAATTTAATTTCGACTCAAACGCTGGCGAAATGTAAGCATGGCGTTAAGGTTGTTAATGTGGCACGCGGTGGCATTGTTGACGAGCAAGCAATTTTAGATGCATTAGAAAGTGGCATTTGTAATGGCGCCGCCTTCGATGTGTTCCCGGAAGAGCCACCAAAGTCGGAGGTGACCAAGACATTGATTGCGCATCCGAAAGTGGTAGCCACACCACATTTGGGCGCCAGCACGGCCGAGGCGCAGGTGCGTGTTGCGGTCGAGGTTGCTGAACAATTCGTTGCATTGACCGGAAAGTCACAGAAGTACACAACATATCCCGGTGTCATAAATAAAGATGTATTAAAAGCTAACTATGTTACCATCTAAAAATCGCTAGTTTTATTCCACAATTGACGTGAATAACTGTGTAAATAAAATTGTGTGATGTAGAAGCAGGGTTGTTATTAATAAATATTTCCTATGGTAATCGTAATCATTTGTGCTATCTCAACATATTGTTATTACACAAAATGGAGGTAAATGACGGTACAGTGAACTATAAAGGACGCATACGAATGCAAATGTATATGCACAACAGCGATAAGATTAAATTTGTCTTACTGGTTGTAGTCAGTAAAGTTTAAAATCTCTCTTTTCAAATCTACTCGAAAGACACTTATTGCCTACGCTCCCCAACCATACGTGTTTTTTTTTACATAAAACAGCCATTGAATAGCTTGCTTTGAATTATTTGCATCTTCAGTGTAGATTCTACACAAGTACTATGTATTGAGGTTAACATAAAGCTTTAAGGTTATTTAAAAAAGTTTAATGAAGAGAGCTCTACTCACTTTGTTATTGCAGGTGTTTCTACACGTAACTGTGTGCATACAGAGATCAAATTTTCGTTATTATAAATTATTCGTTCAACATTGTTGTTTTGTTATTTAGAGAAATACATAATAATCTCTTTGGAAAATTTAATGTTTAATGTACACTCTAAGCTTCACTCTCAGTGACCATTTAATCTAATCTCATATTAGTGAGTACTCAAACGTTTCGTTAATTTGCAATATTTAAGATTGAGAGAAGAAACTTAAAAATGCTAATTTGAACGAAAAAGTTTAGTTGTAGAAAATGAATAGAAACAAAAAATTATATGTAAAATATGTTATTATCATATTATAAAAAATATATCATAAGAAAGCTCTTGAGATTTGGCAGCAGCATAAAGTCTTCACCAAAGTGTTTATGGGAATGCTCACGGTTACGCTAACTAAAAGCTAAACTAAGCTGAATGCTAACGCGGTTTATCAAAGAAACATTTCGAAAAAACTTTGATTTCTTCTTCTATGAAAATGTGAATACTAAACTATGTACAAGAACACCGTTAGGCAAATGATTTCCGATCTAAAGTTAAACCAGTTAATATATAAATATAAGTTATTATATAATTATCATATTATATAATATTATATGATATATGTTATTAACTTGGGCACGTTGAAGTGAAATTATTTGCAAATAGTTTTGTATACGTACATATATTGTTGTGGAAATACAGTTCAACCAAGATAATTTCCAAATAATTGTTGGGAACTAGGACCAATTAAGGTGAACAGATAACTTTAGCGCCAGACATTTAAAAAATCAACAACTCAAGAGAACCAATAAGATCTACGACAAAGGCAATACAATGTAAACGCAGCTTCAAAAATACTTGACAAATTACTTTAAATCACTTTTTTAGAACTAAATTATACTTTTGTTACATGTTTTGCTCTCTGAGCTGTTTTTATAACATCTTAAAATAATCGATAAAGATATAGGAAGAGTAAGGCAGAATTAATTTCGGGTGGTCGGAATCATTTGGCAAAACTGTAAACAGATGGCCTTAAATTTTATAATCGCATTAAATTATTCTAAATGTCCGAGTTATAACCATGACCACTTCGAATATAACTGTATTGTTCAAAACTAGTAAAAGTGCGAAAAATTCCTGTCGAATAGTTCCAGTAAGGTGAAATCAGGTAGGTAGGGTATATAATAGTCTTACAAACAGTTCAGTTAAATATGAGTGACACTGTCTTTTTTCGCGAAAACATAACATTATCAAAATCGGATCAGATTTTGTTGTCAACTTCTCTGAATTATTACTAATTAATAAAGGTATCGAAAAAAAGCCTCTTCCTTCCCTTATTCTACATATACCGAGAGCATAATGTGTCTCGGTACCCACAATAATTTATATCCGTCCTTCCGGTTGATTTTATACCTTACATATCATATCAGTCCATTTATAAGATATCCTAATAAAGTTAGTTTAACGTGCTCTAATTAGCATAGTGATATTTGTTATCAAAATAGAATAAAAGTTTTCGAATCATTTCTGGGCTCCCACATACCAGATATAGGAATCTCCTCTAGATATTATTCGGTACCAAACATGGATTCGATCGGTTCATATTATACCAAATGCATACATGGATGAAGTCGATACATAACTTTCCTTAACAAAAATATAAAATATATTATCTTTATGCACACAACGGTAACAGAGTACATACAAATAAGAAATTAAATATAAAATCTAACACATGTAATGGTGGAACAATCATAACCACACAGATCTCCGTATGGGGGATATTACTTAATTCTAATCTTCACATTTATTTATAACTTTGATATGCCTTATCATAATGGCAACATTGCTAACAAACAAACGATTGGGGGGATACGAATGTTGGGTGAAAACGTCAAAGCTATAAACGAACCACACTGAATGTCACTGTGGGAAGAGCAATACAGTATTTATAGCCGCTCTCCCACCACTAGTCTATGTTAAACGCACAACAAACGTCTTACTGTAAAGACCGGCAGCTAGCATATACAAAGCGTATTATAACTGACAAAGTTTATTGTGTTCGAGTTCTCAAATTATTGTAAATAATGGCAAGCAAAGGCAAAGGCAAAGGCAAAGTGGGAATAGTGGGCAGGTGAGGACCACTTAATGAATTATTTATGGAAAAAATAAAAATTGAATTAAATTAAATTATATATAAACACATTATTATTTAGCGGCCTTATTGGACGTTCTTGGTCTATGTTATTCGCCTCCGTTGGCTACCAAGTTGTGCTATACGACAGTGTGCCAGCCCAAATTGAAAATGCTTTGGAGGAAACGGAAAAGGAGCTGAAAAGCTTAGAAGACAAAGGCTTGCTACGTGGTAAACTAAATGCCACCGAACAGTTCGCACTCATTTCAGGCACAACTGATATTAAGGTATTGGCGAAAGGTGCTACATTCATACAAGAATGTATACCAGAACGTTTGGAGTGGAAACAAGCACTCTACAAGCAATTGGATGAAGTTGTTGAAGAGCAAACAATACTTTCTAGCTCGACGAGTACTTTCCTGCCATCGTTATTCACGAAAGGCCTGAAACACCAATCGAATGTAAGTAAATGTATGCCCTAATTACATTTTTAGTTGTAAGTAATAGTTGAACAAAATTCAAGAGTAACTGTGAGAAAAAAACCCACAAAAGTTGCTGCTCAAAAATGCATGAAAACTTGTTTGTTTGATTATGGCAGCATTCTATTCTTTGAGTAAAATATTTCAACATGTGTACACATTTTCACCTTGATTTGACTTATACACTGACGTAAATTCATTCACTTTGTTTATTGATAGGAAAATATATTTAAGTTATTGGGAGTGTACTCGAACTCACTGAATGAAGTCAAGAATGCACATATCTGTATTCATATAAACACACAATATCAAAAAGCCAACCGGATTTTACAATCAAAATAACAACGAATAAAAGTACTAACAATAATAAAACATTCAGTCATTTCAAGTTCATCATTTATAGTACAAAACAGCACCAATAGACTTCTTTGGTGAGATTAAAAAGAGATATAGAGACAAATTGTGGTGGTCGTAGGAATAAATTGCAATGAAAAACTAATCAATTTAATTAAATACAAGTGTCATATTTTTAACAGTTATTTGAGTGTCAGATAACAAATTGTTTGTTATCATTTTGTTAATTCACAAAAAAGCTGTGGAAAAATATTAACATATGTACACTCACATTCAAATACTTATACACATTATAAAAATTTTAATAATATATAAAAAAAAAATACGTTTGTTCTAATCTTTGCACCATTTTCGAACATAAAGATGAAAACATTCTGTTGATCTTGCTCTTCTGCCGATCTCCGAAATTTAATTTTTGAATTATTTCATAAAATTTCACAAAATAAGAGCTTTCGTCTAAAAATCTTTGTAATAATGCGCTAAAATTATTAAAATCATAAGTTGTTCCATAAATAGAAAGCCGAAGAAAGTACAACTTTCAAACTGTGCTATTAACTTCTTAAAAAGAAAACGATTATATATAAAATTTAACTGTTTTAAACCTTATTAACAAATTAAACTTTTCAGTGACCCATAAAAGTTATGGATATTTGTAAACAAATTTTGAAACAACGATCCTATTGTTACATAAAGTATTAAAGTTCTAATTTGGATTATATCAAATCCAAATTATGTTAAGAAGCAGTATATAGAAAATTTGTATTGCTTTCGCATTCATAATTTTGAATAAGTGCACTAAAAATATTTATCCTCAATACTTTTTATTTTTTTTTTTTTAGACGCGTCTATATATTAATTAAGTACATAAAACAAAAACACAGAAGAAACATTGCCTACATTTCGGCGCATTAGCGTTTATAACCATTTCAAGATAAGCTTGTCAATACAGAATAAAAAAAAAATTATTTCAAGTAATTGAATAAGTACTTCCTATAGAGAGTCAGTAAAACATTAATTGAAAATCTTCGAAAACAATAACTGGATTGTTTCATTAACACAGGTTAAAATAACCAGAAATTTGATTTATTCTAATATTTCTAAATATTCTAATATTCTTATTGTAAATAATTCTAATTCAAATATTCTAAATATTAGAATTATATAAATATATCTAAATATTTATTCTGTTTGATTCCAAATAATTTGTTCAAAATAGAACACATTTTGTCAACTAAAAGACTATAACTTTGTAAAAGAATCTTTACACTAAAAATTTTGAAATATTAAATTTTTTTCTTTTTTCTTATTATTTACAACAGACAATCGTCTCACATCCCGTCAATCCACCATACTATGTTCCTCTAGTAGAGATTGTGCCCGCTCCTTGGACAAATCCAGAGGTAGTGAAAAAGACTCGTGTCATCATGGAGGAAATTGGTCAGAAGCCCGTAGTTTTGAGTCGTGAAATCGAAGGTTTCGTACTCAATCGCATTCAGTATGCCATATTGAATGAGACTTGGCGTTTAGTCGAAAGCGGCATTGTCGACGTTAAGGATGTGGATAGTGTAATGTCCGACGGTTTAGGCATGCGTTATGCCTTCTTGGGACCACTTGAAACGGCACATTTGAATGCCGAGGGAATGACCAATTACTTCGAACGCTATACAAACACCATTTATGCAGTAAGTGAAACTATGGGACCAACACCGAGAATGGAAGGCCCAACAGCAGAAGAGATCGCGAAACAATTAGAAGCTATGGTGCCGTTAGACAAACTGGCTGAACGAAGAACTTATCGTGATAATTGTTTAACACAGTTGAGCATTTTGAAGAAAAAACTGAATAAATAAAACTGGTGGTAGAAGTAATTAAATTTGAATAAAATGTAAATAAATCTACTGAATTTATACATCTTTTTGGTAACGTTGATTACATTTATTTGAATTATAAACTCATTTAACAACTTTTTTTTTAAATTCAATTTAAATACATATGTATGTATATTTTACATAAATCTAATGTTGCAGCTTACAAAAAACGCTTTTCACTAATCATATTTGTATGTATGGTATTTGTTGTATACTGTGAGGTTTTTTAAACCACGTTTATTACTCTTAAAATGGGAGCTTCTTTAACGAATATTCTACGCTCCACTTCCTTAATAAGAACATAAATCATTTACTTATCTTTCAGGTAAATAAATACTTAAAAGCTAACGAAAGAACGTAATTTATTTTTACTATTTTAGTTTAAAACACATTTGATTGTAAATAAATACGCCTTAAGTAAATTTAGGTATACAGGTATTTAGTTTAGTAGGTAGTTAATGGTTTTCTTTCGAGACTTAAAGCGCCTTATATTAAGTATATAGTGAGATAAAGGATATTTTCCAATTTCTTATAAACACACAAAGATAATTAATTTTGTTTTATCAATAATTTAATTAATTCAAGGCAATCAAAAGTAATTGATTCCAAATTTCTGTTTGGACTTTCACTTTGTCTTAAAACTACATATAGAAATTCGTTAAAAAAAATCGTGCGACACTAATACTCTTCATTATTGAATAAGGTAAGGGTAGTAACTCTGGTTAACTCTCACACTTAAATAGATAATGTAGTAAGTACTTGTAAAAATTCAAAATACTGTTAGCAGACATGAGTAATATTAAATCGTTTGATATTTTTCACGATATAATCACTTAAAACCAATGAATTCGCTGAATGGCCATTTGAAGAAACAGTCGCCATATCACATTTAATATAAAAATTGTAGTCAACATTTTTAAAATTTAATTATGAATAGAACTTTGATGACGTTTAATTTCAATATAGCACATTTTGTATGCGCAAAGTATTCCGTTTATAATATGCCATTGTATATTTAACGGTTTAGCTTCGCATGATACGCAGAGCAGAAGTTATTGTCAATTTTTATTTAATTATTTTTATTACTTTTTTTGTTGAACCAATAAATTTCAGTTGGATAACTGCATTTGCTTTTGTCGTTGCTACTATATATTGCTGTTGCTCTTGCTGGTATACATACTTGGATGTTTTTATAAATATGTTGTTTCTTGTAGCTTAGGCATTACTAAAGGCAGCACCCTAGAAGTGTACATACATGCATAAACGTGCACACATCTACAATTAGATTTTATACCATTCTTACAGCATTTGCGGAGGTGGCATTAATTTTGTAAAATACACATCCATACACATTTACTTTAACATTGGAAACGTTATTTTAAAGGTTAAAGCTTTAATCATTTTATGCACTATTATTCTGATTCCACTGGAGTGGGTTTTACGTATGGAATATAAAATTCTAAATAATATAAAGGATACAACTGGAATTACTATATTCGAATAAATGGACAAAATAATATTATTCCCCAATGTTAAATAAAACAACTTTTCTAACAAATCCTAAACTATTAAAATGTATCAGCAATTTTTCTAAAAGGACAATATTAAAATATGTAAGTAGAAATCAAAATAGAAGCATAGGCCAATTTAAATATTTATATATGTATGTATATGTATATTGTATACAAGTCCTACAAAATGCCAAATGTAAGTATATTCCCTTTACTACAACCGATCTAAGTACATATGTAAAGATAATTGTAATTTAAAGTCAAAAGGGCGAAAAACTTTTACACCTCAACTGATTATACGTACTTGTTTACACAGGTCGAACTAAGCCCCAGCATGCGCTAGTAACAAAAATTTGCTAACATCTGATTTTTATCATCAATTTTGATGTGCAAAATGGTGAGCAAAACAAAAATCATTTACCTAATTCTTATCAAAATAAAAAATTAAATCAAAAATAAAATAAAAATACTAAAAGCGAA
The DNA here is from genome assembly GCA_021498325.1 of Bactrocera minax. Lineage (NCBI taxonomy): Eukaryota > Metazoa > Arthropoda > Insecta > Diptera > Tephritidae > Bactrocera > Bactrocera minax. Next base: position 510,879 of record JAKEEE010000065.1, on the reverse strand, counting down.
TGTTGAAATTCGAAAAATAATGCTCAAGTTATTTTTTACTTGTTGAGATCAAAAAATATGGTTTAATTACCACCCTCTTTTGCAACACTTTCTTCTTCATAGTATACTGTGACTGTGTAGAGATACTGCATACGTTTATCTCCACAAGTAGTAAAAGTTAAATTTTTATAGCATGCCTTTTCCTATCGTCGATATGTATGTACCTATTTATGACTACCCATTTATATAATACTTGTGTGTGGTATTACAAATTTAGGTGTTTAGTACTGTTAATTTTTTTATAGTACTAGCATAGTTTATACCCGCACACTGTACATGTTTTTTGGTACTTTGGCATAATATATATATATGTATATATATGTATGTATATATATATGTATATACATATATATGTATATGTATATATGAATACTAACTTACATTCAACAAAATATATTGATGATCGCATGTAATTTACTAACTTGATACGTCCATTTTAAATGCATTAATTTTATCCTTGAGCTGTTGGCACAGTGTTAGGCCAACGGTGAATAACACGAGCACCTCATTAAGCCAACCGACTGAGCATTCGGCCTGAGTGGCCTCCATTTTCATAGTGCCCTGAACATTTAACAATTGATAAACTGCTATAATGAGTTTGTGGCATTGTAAAAAGAATGATATTGCTTGATCTTCTGGTAGGTTAGGTGTTAGCGATTTCTGTAATTAATTGTTAACTGTTGTTAATTGTTACATTTATCAATGTTAATGCGATAGTAATCACCATATTTCGTCCCTTCATAAGCTCATCTATGGCCTTTTTCTTTGGTATTATTAGACTAGTTCGACCACGCTGTAGAGCTCCTATCAATTCGCCAATTATTTGAAGCACTTCTTCGCGAGATCTGTAAAAAATAAAATATCAGGTCGATATTTAAATATATCTCCTTATTGGCTCTTTTAAAAATTACACGTAAAACACAACCCCAAACATTTACAAATAACAAATTATCGGTATGTGTATACATATTATTGATACGTACTTGAATGCATAATTTCCATCAACATTATCAATATGATTGATAGCTTGCTGTAGATGATTTGCAGCATCTTGCACCTGCTGGAGCTTCCATGGTGCATCGGGTGTAATGGACGTACGTTGCACTTGGCTGGATGCACGTTTTAATTTGTAACTAATATCCTTTAAAATATGCAAATTAATTGATATTGACAAATTAATTTTAAATATTTCATCCAAATTACAGCTTGAGTTATACTGTCGCCAGTAAGCGTAACGGAACACTTTAACTGATCCTGTGCAGCCATTAATACAAACTTTTCAGTACGTTTACCCTCATTGTCAGGAAAACATGGTACCGGAAATCGCCTTGCGCACTCCTGTATTGTTAGAAAGATGTGTTAATCGTATCAACATAATTTCATATTTACTATGCAATAATGTTTTTCTTCTTTTCAGCTTATAACTCATATATGAGTTCTTTGCTTATGAAGCTCTTTGCCTGCTTTTGAAGAATCAATCATAAAAATTGCTCACCACTAAAATCTCTCGTAGCTTCTTAAGTATGGCGTGAACTTCGTCACGCATAACCCACTCAAATTCGGTTTGCTGAAAATACAAAAGTAATTATAAATTACTTAATTTTACAAACAACAGCGATTGCAGAATAGGCACCAATTATTACTTATTGATTTTTTACCACAAGAAGGACAGATTTCCGCTTGTGAAAAAAAGCAAAATTCACATCTTGAGTGCAATGGTTAAAACAATATCAATAATTTATATATAAAAAATATATAGATTTTTAAGTTGATTGCTGCAGAATATTAACAACACAGATTCTGTTACAATAGCTTTATTCGTTTTGGTCTTTAGTGTTGTTTTCTTTTCAATTATATTGATTATTTTATTAATGATTTACGATGCGAAAATTAACTATATTCTTAGCTGCTTGTATTTAACTCTAATAATTGTAACTTATTATGGCCAACATATAGGCCTTTTCATCTTGTCCTTGCAATCGCAATTAACGTACAATATCATTAAAAAAGCTGTAGTTTTATTCATTTTTAAATGAAAACTTACAAGATTTTTAATTTCTTCGACTTCGGTGTCTTCCATTGTTTATGTGTGGATGAGGGAATGACGTTTGACAGACGTTAGCATTAAACAAAGTGAAAACCCAAGAAAAAGCACCGCAAAGAAACTATTGCAGCAAAAGCACAAAAAGGGGTTGCTGAGTCGTTGCAAACGTTTTGCAATTGTATGATAGGAGTGAATGAAAGTGTAACGGTGAAACAAGAATCTAAAACTTCTTTGTCGCAAGATATACATGCCCAATTATCTTGCCCAACGAATATAGGTTAAGGATCTAGGTCTAATAAAATAGACCTAAAAGCACATTGATAAGGAAGACTTATATGATACTTTTTAAAATAAATTAGAAAACCAATGTAGAGTTTTAAATACTTTTATTTTACTTCTTAAAATATGTCATAATGCATTCAGCCTCATATTTCACCTACTATGACGTTGCATTGCTTTCATCTTCAATTGTGTTAATTCTGTTATTATTGCCTAGAAGTGTGGTGCCATGAGTTTTCATATGCGCGCTTAGGCCAGCATATTGCGCAAAGGCTTTATCACAAATTCTGCAAATGTATCTTTTATTAATTGAATGAATTTGTTTGTGTTGCCTGAGGTATTTTGCCACTTTAAAAGCCTTACCACATACATTACACACTTGATCTCGTTCCTTTCGATGAATACTCATGTGCTCATTTAAATGATGGGCGCCAAAGAAATTTTTCGAACAAATGTGGCATTTATACCCCGGCCGGTTCTGATGGCGTCTGATGTGTGAATCATAATATACCCATACGCGAAATGTTTTTCCGCATTGATCACAGAAGTATGGTCTTTCGCCCGTATGACTACGTTCATGAACATTTAGCTCTGATAGGGCAGGAAAACTTTTCTTACAATATTTACAGGTATACTTGTAATCTCCCGTATGTCGATTTATATGAATATTCAAACTATGCACAGTGGTAAAGCTATTACCGCATAGAGGACAGGTGAAAGGTTTTATTCCATCATGTTTTGATTTATGCATTTTGAATTTATTGAGTCCAGGAAGTATCTCATTACATATGTCACACCTAAATGGGCCAACATCTATTTCAAGAAAACGGATTTGGTCATAGGCAGCATAATGGGGTACGTATGGATTATTTAATTCCTCACAGCTTAGCTTTCTTTTTTTCTCTTGCCAACAAATTTTTCGTATTCGAGCAATTTCTTGTTCTATTTCCGATTGTGCTAGAGAAATATCATGGTTTTGCAGCAAAATTCCCATTTTAATCATTGCTTCTTCTCGTTTGTTTGGTAATCGATAATCAATGTCAATTTCATTCCAAAGGCAAGTGAATCCCTTATAACATTTTATAAACATTTTTCGTTGCCGTTCCGAAAGTATACTCGTAGGTATGATGAATTTCTTGTTCTAGGAAATCAAGAACAATATTTAACAAATTTACATATTATACACTGACAACAATACCTCCTTCCTAATTCTAAGAAAAGACTCTATATCCTCTAACCACCAAGGAGTGTAGTCCTCATCCATCGACATACAATTTCTTTTTCTATCGAGCTCATGTCGAAGCCGGTGATTAAGTTTTCGAACCAAATCTCTTACTTGTTTCCACTGGTGTAACTTTCCTACATCTGATGCCAGACTTTTATATGCAATCGAACGTAAATTAATGTTTTTAGATATTGGATCTTCCCTGTCCCACAATATGGAATGATTCTCAAAATTTGAAAATATTGTCTTCATGGTTTCCTTATCAAACATTTTCATGGGGTCACTTCGCTAAATCAAAAAGAACTTTATTATATGAAATAATAGAGTTTTGTTAAGCATACCCATTCTTTTTCAGTTTCACTTAATTCCTCATCAGTTTCATTGCATTCGTATGTAGTACTTAAGATAGTATCTTTATAGTTTTCTTCATGTTGCCAGTTCACCTTTATCAAAATAATTAATTTTTTTAAATCCTAATTATTGAATAACATTTTTGTTTAGAACATTCCATTCCATTTAAAGACTGTTCTATTTACCTCACACTCAATATAGATACCAACCTGATCTTCAATCAATTCAAAGTAGTCTTCAACATCTTCATTTCCCTTAACTTCATCTATTTGTTCTATTTCTTCAGCTTCCCTTTGTGAATTATGCAGGACTTCTATTTTGATAGATACGTTTTTCTGTGTAATAAAACAAAATGTGTTGCATGTATAAGGTGTAAATAATTCACATTAACAACCTCTTCCTGTTCAGCGTCCATCGAAAGAATTGTGTCATCTGTTATTTTATAATCCTCTAATAACTCCTCATCATACCCATCTGACCAATTCAAATGTACAGACTCAGCATGTTTTCCGAATTTATCTAAAGTTAAAAATATTCTGCCACAAAACATACAATTTAGGAAATATTCTCTTTTTCCTTCTGTTAAGGAAGTGGTAACCTCGCCACACCTATGTACAGAAACAGCCATACTTCGAGTGAGCAACTAACTAACTTAATAAAAATATATAATCACCAGTTTTCTGCTTAGTCTGAGTTCAGATGTGAAAATTTTTGTTGCTCAGCAAGTTTTTGTTGTTGTTGTTCAGAAAGCCAACTATCGATTAAATCATATGTTAATTAACCGAGAGTGCTACCAGAGATTTCTGTTAAAATTGTTGTAAGTTTCTTAAGGTCGAATTGACAAATCTAGCCAAAATTCTTGTGTACGGGAGACCGTTCATCCATTTCTCACTCATAGCATTCAGTATTTGGCAATGCATATGTATGACTTGCCCAATTAGAGTAATTAGAGTAGTGCTCATAGTGAATTAATTGGTTAAATAACTGAAACAGCTATCGTGTATTAACAAAACAATGAATTGTATTGTAACCTTCATTTTATTACAATCATTTTAAATTAGCTTTTGTTTAATTAATGACAAATTCATTACACTATATCTAAGTTAATACATACTTATATGTTTCAATGTTTATGCAAGCTTAACAACATTTTAATAAATACATAAACCTTTAATAGGAACAATAACATATTCTTAAAATTACGTACATGTTCACTCTTTGCTAAAAAAAAAATAAAACAAAATAAAGAGACTGAATATTGGCAATGTTTTAACAGAGAAAAATTCTCACATTAGAAAGGAAGGACTCTCTTTGGGAGCCGATAGGACAATATTGGATAGGACAGACCTTGGCTGATCTGGAAAGATAAACATTGGGAAAAATATTTCTCATTTCGTGAATTTCTATCGTAGCACAAGAATTTGTACAAGGTTTTTGTAGGGTTGTGACACCTTGTATAGATTTAATATAGCTTGACACGAAATTAAATCATAAATTAGAAGACAACAATTACTTTATAATACTTTCACACAATTATTCACATTGTGAAGTTATTTTATATCAACTGCAATTTCCAGCAGAATAAGTTCGATGTTCATCAATTTGATTCGGCCTCAAAATTGGTGATTTGTAAATAAACACCTTTTAGTAAGTAGCTGTTTAGTTCAAACATGAAGCTTGGTTGTCTCTTTCACTCATTCATCATTTATTGCATATGTGTGTACGTCTTGGTTTCCATGAAAGTTCTTTAAATGTGTTCGAGTTTCGGGTATCCATGGCTTCCTGGAGTGGGGAATGTCTGTTATAACAATTTCAGCAGATATTTTATCGATATTTCCTTAACAACTCGATAGACCACTCTTGAGTAAAGTAAATTAATTATCGGATCCGAAATGCAAAAAGACTTTCAAAATATCAACTGGGTCAACATTATTGTTAAAATAACGTAAAATTATTAAAACTTAGCTTAGTACACATAACATTATGAATGTCATTGTATTATATTTTTTATTATATTATTTATCCACATTACCACTTACAACTATTCAAACTTTCTGCCCCATTTCAACTGGTATTTATCAATGAAGTACCATGAGACTTCATATGGCCACTAAGGCCGGCATATTGAGCGAAATTTTTCCCACATATTTTACAAACGTATTTCCTTTCCTCTGCGTGAATTTGCTTATGTTGTTGTAAGTACTTAGTCGAAGTAAAAGCTTTTCCACAAACATTACAAATCTTGTCGCGAACATTCAAATGCGTCTTTATGTGCACATTTAATTTGCGTTTTTCATAGAATGTTTTTGAACATATGTTGCATTCATAATTAGGTCGTTTCTGATGTCGACGCATATGCGTATCGAAAAAAGTCCATCTTCGAAATGATTGACCACATACGTCACAGATATATGGTTTCTCTCCAGTGTGATTCCGCATATGTACATTTAAATCCGTAGATGTTGCATACCTTTTCTTACATACATCGCATTCGAACTCAAATTCACGTGTGTGTCGCCGCAGGTGCACAGTAAAATTACCCACCGACAAAAAGCCATTATTGCACAAGGGACATGTGAACGGCATGGAACCAGTATGTGCAGACAAATGTATTCGATATCTGTCATATCCATTTAGAATTTCTTCACACACATTACATTTAAATGGTCCGACATTGTCTTCTAAAAATTTAATGTTGTTATAGTACTTACAAATTGGTTTGAACGGCTCATTTGTTATGCCACATTGTAATTTACGCCGTTTCTCCTGTGTGCAGGCATAACGAATTCCATATATTCGTTTCTGCAATTCATCCAACGAAAAACTTAAACCTATATCTTCTTTGACAGTATCCTGCATATTCATAAGAGATTCCTGACGTCGTTTCCTAAATCTATAGTTAATATGTTTGGCATCCCAAAGGTTCGGAAAACGACTATATATTTGGATTAAGCCTAAGTTCTGTTCATCTGTCAGATCGGAAAAAGGGAGCACCGGTTTTTCATTGGAAAAAATTTTGGGTTCCTACAAAAAATAACATCAAAATAAGACATAATTACAAATCATGATTATAAATAAGAAAATATTCTTCTCTACTAAAGCTGCTTACCCGTTTTCTACGTTTTTTACAGTCAATATTATCATGTAAAAATGGCACCTTGTCAAAATACCAAGGTCGATTATGTATTTTTCTTTTAGACTCCGATAAATTTTGGCTTAACAATTCACTTCGAATTTCACACCGCATTTGTCGTATTTGGTTACTTATCATTTTCCAGTCAAAGTTTGATTGACAGACTTTATTAACATTGGTTGCTATATCTTTTAATGCTTCCTCACGCTTTTTCCGATTTTTGGCGAGTGCGTCTTTATTGTCCCATAGCAATCGGTGCCTCTCATATTCTACTATTAGTGCTGAAGTTAATAATTTATCCTTATCGTCATCAAGATTATCTTCATTTTGAACCTATCACGAAAAATATAAAATATATATAATGTGAGTTTATTTTTAAAATTTTATATGCTTCAGTTTTTAAACTTTGAATGATTGATGAACAAGTTCTAAATCAAAAGATATACAATAAAGGTCCTTTTCCACATTCTCTTTATTTAGTACATTCCGGAATTTACCTTACTTACGAATTCCATAATGCTCTCACTACCATCACTTTCTGAACTATCGTCACCTTCTACAGGAATCTTTGGCACACAAGGATCAGTTGTAAAATTTGATATTTCGTCATCAGTATAAGAGCACACTTCCAAAGGATCTTCAATTTCCTGTTTAAAAATGTGACTTTATTTGCATATCGGTGTAGCACAAACTTTATGAGACTTACTTTTGAAGAATTGATTTTGTGCACATCTTTATGTTCAGTGTTTACATGATTTACAAAAATTTCCAATTGCAAAGCAATATAGTCGCAAAAATCACAAATTAAATAAAAGTTTCCTTTTCCTTCAACCCATGATGTTTTAATTTCTCCACATTTTAGGAATTTAAAATTTATGTTTTCATCCATTTGCATCTTTAATATTTAAACATTTTAGGAACGATATCAATATATTAACACATAATAATTTTCTTACTGCAATTCGATATACTTCGATGTCTTCTTTGATGTCACATTCACAATAAATGTCCAAAAATTAATCAACGTTGTATTCATAATTGCGTGTTAGAGGTCCAGTAATTTAATGTGATGAATTCTTGTATGCAATTGAAAAATAAACAAAAACATATGTAGAAATTCTAATATCATCTTTATATATGTAAAAGTATGTACACACATGAAAATCGCCATGCTACTTTCCATTCCGCATGAAAGTTATTAACGATATATTTATCGATTGTGCCATCTATAGCTAAATTACTCTAATTGTCAAGATTTACGATATTGGGCCGAACAAAATCAGATACAACCGAGAAAATTCTAAAAATTATTTGTTAAGCAGCTCGGTCAGATCAAACGTAATATTATCACAATATTAAAATATTACAAATTTAGCAATATTTGTTGTGTTTTAGTGTAATCCGTCAAACCGTTTATTATCGCAGAATTGCGAATTCATTTTCCTTGTAAGCAAAGAAATTTCATCAGATAAAAATGTTGTTGCGAATTGCATTATCTACTATGCCCGTTCGGGCTGGATTAAAAACAGTAGCACTATCGAATGTTATAAGATGTGGTCCACTAGAATTGCGTCTTCAGAATTCCTTAAAATCCTATAATTTAAATATATCGAGAAGTTATGCTCGGGGTCCAACTCGCGGACCATATACTCGCAGCGATGCCGGACGTGCACCAACATTAAAGGAAAAACTTATGGGTCCTCCTTCAGAAAATGGTAGAATAATGTGAAACTCTTCCAAATAGCAATATGTGTACAGTATTTTATATATTTGTAGCGTACTCAATTGGAAAAGGAGCAGCGGCTGGTGCATCAGCAATAGGACTTGGAGCATTATGTTTCTATGGTCTTGGGTTAAATAAAGACCCAAGTATTTACACTAACTCAATGTAAGAGATAAATTTTAAATAAAGATTTAGTGATATGTATACATGTATTTAACGTTATTTAAGGTTATGGCCGGAGTTCGTTCGCGACCGTATTCACGCAACCTATGGATACTTTGGTGCATCGTGTGCTATAACTGCTGGAGCGGCAATGGCGGTCTTTCGATCACCTCGACTGCTTTCACTAGTGACAAGGAGTGGATGGATGGTAGGGTTTAGAATTATATTACAACTTATACATTTTAAATTCGTTTTCAATTAGTCCATGTTGGGCACATTTGCGCTTATGATCGGTACCGGTGCTCTAACTCAATCTATCGAATACCAACCCGGTATTGGCCCGAAACAAATAGCCTGGGCTTTACACTGTGCCGTTTTAGGTGCTGTTGTTGCACCAATGTGTTTCCTTGGTGGACCGATTCTTACCAGGGCAGCTTTATACACCGCCGGCATAGTAGGAGGGCTTTCAACAGTAGCAGTATGTGCGCCGAGTGACAAATTTTTATATATGGGAGGTCCTCTGGCAGTAGGCCTTGGACTGGTGTTTGCTTCATCCCTGGCTTCAATGTGGCTACCACCGACAACAGCTTTGGGAGCTGGTATGTACAAATTTGCGAAATTTTTTCGAAAAAAGTTTTATAAGACATTGTTTAGGTTTGGCATCTATGTCCCTTTATGGTGGATTAATTCTTTTTGGAGGGTTTTTACTTTATGACACACAACGTATAGTGCGATATGCAGAGAATCACCCACAAATTTTCGCAAAGCCATATGATCCTATAAATGCGTAAGTTTATACTATTTCAAATGTAAATTTAATGATTTTATATCTAAGCAATATTATTTATAGATGTCTGTCGATTTACATGGATACGATAAATATATTTATTCGAATTGCAACGATATTAGCGGGTGGTGGAGGGAATCGTCGTCGTTAAACTCTTTAATCAATACCTGACGTGATAAGCTTGATTACAAAATCTAAAAGGCTCGCTTTAACAGTTTACAATGTATTTCGTTAATTAGTTTCAATAAACACAATTAGAAGCTTGTATACCGATTAATACTATTATTTTCAGTGGTAAACTTATTGGTGTGTATATATTTACACTTTTTCATCGTAAAATAATAATTAAAGAGTATAACACCATACAATTTTATGGAATCTTAAAAATATATGAAAATCATGTTATTAAAGTATAATACAATAATTAAATTGCTCTTTCGATTTTTTCTAGCTATTTATCGTTAGCACTTAAATTTGATATCCTCCAAGTAATATCGACAATATTTAGGTTGGAATAGTCTTACGTGGAAATAATTGACGGCAGGACGAGATGAGTTTTTAGAAATTTTTAAAATTGAAATAGCTAATTTCATTTATTAATTTTTTGATGTACCGGAACCCACCTGCCGTCAGAGACAAACTGAGAATGATTTATTTCTATCAATTTTGCATTATTGTGAATATCGATGTGAGGTCTAACAAAGCAACTGACCGGTCTAAAACAGATTGTGCTGTTATTATAAACAAAAATATTAATAATCATAAAAATATATTTTCTGTGAACACTTACGAAAACAGATTTAATTTTTGAAAAAGGTAATTTTCTGCCATTAAAAGAAAATCATTCTAAAAAATTTCATAATATTGTCTTGCGTACATATGCAATTTGGGTGTAGCGTCTGGTTTCAAAATTCAGATCGATATAATAAAAACATTTTTTTTTTTCAAATTTCTTTATGGTAGAAAAAAATGGAGAAACGATTTTTGGAAAACCCATTTCCCGACTATATCAGTCCAGAAAGCACACCTATAGCTCTGGATGAGGAGCACGTTAAGAATCTTATTTGCACATACATAGACGCAATTATGGAATGTTGTCAAATAGGCAATGCGGAAGAAGACCATAGGGGAGATTTATACGTCGGAAATGCTGGAATTGCCTTTATGTTCTGGAAATTATCAAGATCGGAAAATACTAAAGATCTTTATCCGGCACTTGAACACGCAGAAACTTTTATACGCAATGCCAAATGCAATGCAGATCGATACAAAAAACGTTCAGCAGAAAGGTATTCATTTTTGTGCGGAAATGCTGGAATTTTTGCTGTTTCTGCAGCTATCTCTCATGATTTAAGACATATGGAAGAGTTGTCCGATGATTTGACAAGCTTTAAATCCGGTATACCATCCAGCAAAGAATTTATGCATACGAAATATGGTTGCGATGAAGTTCTAGTAGGCCGAGCAGGTTTTCTGTCTGGGTGTTATTGGCTTAATGATGTACTTTGTGAAAAAAAAATTACTGATGATGACATAATATCTATTTGTCAAATGATAATTAATAGCGGAAGAGAATATGCTAAAAAGTCTAAAGCCCCTTTGCCTCTAATGTACCAGTACCATGGAACGGAATATTTAGGTGCTGCTCACGGTGTGTGCGCTATTTTGCATATGTTACTAGATAGTCCGTGGTTTCGTACAGATCCAATATCTGCACCCAGTGCAGAATTACGCGACATAAAACGTTCAATAGATTTCTTTCTAACGCTCCAGGATTCGGAGGGTAATTTTCCCGTTGCATTGGAGGATTTAAAAAGTGGTCGTGAAAAACGCTTAGTACATTGGTGTCATGGTGCACCAGGAGCAGTATATTTACTTGCTAAAGCATATCTTATATTCAAGGAGGATAAATATTTACAGGCTCTACGTCGGTGTGCTGATTTGGTGTGGAAGAAAGGTTTTTTACGTAAGGGGCCTGGCATTTGTCATGGTGTCGCTGGCAACGGTTATGTCTTTTTGTTACTCTATCGCTTAACAAATGAACCAAAATATTATTACCGCGCCATAAAATTTATGGAATTGTTAACCGATTCAGAATTTAAACATCGTGCGCGTACTCCAGATCGGCCACATAGCTTATATGAAGGTGTAGCTGGAACAGTATGCTACTTGATAGATTTGCTAAATCCACAGCAAGCTCATTTTCCTTTCATGGACGTTTTTCATTAGTCTTGCTGCTTAGAATTTTGAAGGAATGAATTTGTTATCAAATGTACTACTATATTGAGCAAATGCGCACAACAGCGGTGCAGATTTACAAAGCATATCAGGGAATACTCAAGTGTCAGATAAATATTATCAAAAATTGTAACTTGTATTACCCTTAAGTTTTTTGACTTTGTTAAAAAGTAAATCGGTTTTGTAACAATACAAAATATGGTATTGTGTAAAAGCTCGTATTAGGCCTTTAAAAGGGTTAAATAACCAAGTAATAACCCAAAATATGTTTACAAATAATTTATATTATACTCCAAAATGTATGTATAAAATATTCAAAATGAAAACATACCAGCATTATTGCTTCAAAATTATACCAAAATTATTTGTAAAGAGATCATAATCAATATTTTTATGGTATTTATTATCCAGTTTACATTTACAAATAAAACACCAGTTGACTTTACTGTGAAAGTTAGTTTTATTTTGCTCAGTGAAAAATTTTATATATTATATTAAATTTTAGAAATCGCTAGTGGACTAAATTTTCAATATATTTAGAACAGCAGATCTTGGCGGGAAATTAATCTTGACCTGTATTAGAACATTAAAATTTGCATTCAAAAATTCTATTGGATATTAAATTTATTTAATTCTCCTAAATTGGTGGTACAACAAGGTGGTTCATTACCTCAAATTCAGTTGTTTGCTCATTGTTACCACAATCTGATTGGGCATATTAACGCGAATTCCGACATGAAGACTCGTTGTCGAAATTAGTGGTTTCTATGCGAGGAGGCGACGAGGAACGACGAAGAACACTGAGCTGCTCGTGGTCGAGCAATACGTTTTGCGTTCTTCTTTGTAACACTTCGTTGCTGTGTAATTTGGTATTCCTTTTCATTTTGAAATTCTTTGAATGTTTGCAGTTGCACTCAGTTTCAAAGGAATATTTACAATATGATGAGCAATTTTAATTTTATCATGTATTTTTTGTACGTAATATGTAAACGTATATATACGTATGTTCAAATATGCATAATATAACGGAAATATTTTAGAAAATGACGAATGAGAATAAAAATCAACAAATAAAAAATACTTATTTGCTACCACTCAAATTAAGCGTACAAGACTACGTGAAATTGATATGAAGAGGAATGACAGAAAATTTCCAGACTCGAGTTGCTCGTATGACCGCAATGGGCAACACGAATAGAGAAGATGCCGATAATGAGCACCAAAACTTTACACGTCTGATCACACATTACTTGAATATTTTGTGAGAAAAATTATATCCATTGCGCCCTGTATAGGCATTCACAATGAATTTTTAAATGTCAGTTGTACTAAAAGAGATTTCAAAAAGTGCTCTCATCTCACTAACACAAATGCATTTCGTAACTGTCAATGAATTGACAACCAAAGTTCAAGAGAGAGAAAAAATCAAGCAATTTGTCTACATTTGTTAAGTTTGTGTCGCTTCGTTTATGTCTCGTAGTTTTTTCAATTGGAAATTTTCTGAAAGCTATAAACATACGAGAAACAATTCGGTTTATGAAATCTGATTAATCTATTATTTAGTGTGAAAGCATAAGTTCGTACTGTCTTTTCTTATCGAACCGATTGTATAAAACGTCGAGAACGTAAGCCAAGTGAAGAAAATTTAACGCGCATCCGTGGAAAACCTAGTGCTGGGGGATATTTTCTCGATTTTCCACAATTGTGTCATACATATGCATACATATATTTTATCCAAAGAAAAGTGATTTGTCTGCAGTGAAGTTTAAGCATATTATATATTTCAAGAGGAATGTTTTAAAAATAAATTGAAATCTATATAAATATAGAGTGAACGAACTATCAGCTCCGTTCTTGTTTGTTTATAAGGCGTAAGAAAATCGTGAAAAATTACACAAGCAAACCTTAACCAAAGGGGGTGTATGTGTGGATTATTTCTGCAGTTGTAAATAACACACGAGAGGTGGGGTGAAATCGAAAAGTGAGTTCAGGTAAGGGTTGTTGTTCCAGTAAACGGATCAATAAGGAAACAACAAATTTTATGTTTATTTGTGTTTTTCCTTTCGATCGTCCTTCGCCTCTGTATGTATTGCCATATTAATATTTAGTTAAAAGTTTCCCATATTAAAAAATATATACTCTTCCCTTACACTTTGAATTAGCTATTTAAAAATAAATAGTTTATTTCTAATGCTTTAATCTTTGGAAAAAGTTGACTGGAGTAAACAGTTGATAAAAATATATTTTATTTAAAAATTCTTTATTGTTGTTTATTGTTTATTAACAAAAAAATGTTTATTATAAACGGTTTTTTATTATTATTAAAAGTTTTATTATAAACGGTTTTTTATTATTATTAAAAGTTTTATTATAAACGGTTTTTTATTATTATTAAAAGTTTTATTATAAACGGTTTTTTATTATTATTAAAAGTTTTATTATAAACGGTTTTTTATTATTATTAAAAGTTTTATTATAAACGGTTTTTTATTATTATTAAAAGTTTTATTATAAACGGTTTTTTATTATTATTAAAAGTTTTATTATAAACGGTTTTTTATTATTATCTACAAAGTACTCTGTTCAATACAGATTGAACACTAATCTCGATTGAGTGTTTTTCTTGTTATTCGGAATCGTATGGATATTCGGGGTGCGTCTGATATATTTTCTTGAACTGTTTGCTCTACCGCTATTGCTAATACGTAAGCTCTGTATGTTTTATAAATACGCGTCCAATCATCGTGAGAACTGTCATTGTTTTGCTCACAACCGTATATAACACGATACATTGTTACTAAATGAAATAGTTAAATGTGACAAAAATTTTCGCTAAAAAGTAGTACATCGAATATTTGATGGGAAATAAAGTCTATCCTGTAATCAATTGTTTCTTTTCAAAAATTTTAACCGCTTAACTTGTATGTTTTATTAAAATGGGGACTCAAAACCGCAACACATGATAATTCACAATGTGAACTACTAATATGTATTAAATATTATGTATGTTCGTTTAACTATTCAGCATACATCATTCCATTCGGATTAGCACTTTCAAAATACTTATTTGATATTTTTACACACATACATGTTTTATATTTAAATGCAATTTTCAATTTGTATCAATTTTTTTTTAATTTGTGTTGCATTTTTTAACCATCACTTTGGTTTAAAGTCAGTTAAATTCTTAATATTATATTTTGATTTCAAATCTAAAATATATTCGTTGCGAATAACGAAGATTTAATTTGATTTAATTTTATCCTTAAATACCTTACCAATATATAGGTAAATCAAATTGTCTCGTTATTTTGAGTAGAAAATATGTAAATACACCTGTATATACCATGTCAGAATCGTTATATTTATTCTCTCGCAAGATGTTACAACAGAGGATATTAGTTTAGTTCGCCTAACGGTTGTTTGTAAACCTAAAACTAATCGAGACATATATAGAATTATATACGTATATATAAATGATCACGATGACGAAACGAGTTGAATTCCGGGTGTCTGTCTGTCCTTCTGTCCGTTTGTGCAAGCAATAATTTGAGTAAAAATTTAGATATCTTGATGAAACTTGGTACACATGTTCCTTGGCACCATAAAAAAGAGGGTATTGTAAATGGGCGTAATAGGACCTTTTCCACGCCCGCTAAATGTCGTTAATCGAAAAGTTATAAAGTGTTAACTAAGTGTTAATAACTAAGCAATAAATTAAATATAAACTTGTAATTTGGTAGTAAGGGTTCAGTGTCCCCCCTAATAGGTTCAGTGTACATATCTCACAAATCACTGTATCAATCGAATTTGTTCAGAACAAGTATTTCTAGCACCTCCTAATACAGGTAAAAATTAATAGATTCAGATGATAACCACGCCGATCTCTCATAAAAAGGTTATGTTGAAAGCTTTTAAAAGTGCCTCAACTGGCTGAAGAAAGACCTCTCAAATTTAAATTTTACTGTAAAGATGGTTCGGAAGGCGTGCATTGGAATCCGTGTAAAGAATTGGACAAAGGGGTATGGCGCCGCCCACTTTTCGCTGAAATCCCATATCTCAGGTACGACAAAAAAAATTTCAACCAAATCTGGCGCATGTTCGATATCGCATATTCGATATCTTCATAGTACAGTGTGAAAATGGGCGAAATCGGCCCAAAACTACGTCTACTGCCCACATAACACAATTTTAAGTTCAATCTAATTCTTTCACTTTACAGTATATAACTGAAGTACCAATTAAGGTATCGCAAAAACACTTGTCACAAATACTACCTTTAAGTTATCGCATTTCCTGTCCGAAAATTGTGTAAATCTGCCTATATATTTTCAAGCCTCCAGATGCCGGATATGTGGACCTCAGTGCATATATCTGACTTTTTATCGATATATCGGTCAAATTGTGGAAATATTTAGTTTAATTCCCAAAATAAATGTTATCTGCTCCGAGCCCCCCCCCTACCCCAATATACCCCAATATACGTCATATAGCGATTTCCGAGTTTCCGGCAAACTTTAAAACCCTTTATATATTGTATTATACCCAATACTTAAAAAATTTTCATATTTCAAAGGAATTTAGTGTTTTGTCAGCCATAATATTATTGCTGAATATTGCACTTGGTCTGCACCCCATATCTTTAATATTATACTATATAAACATGTAAATGTAAATATCTAAATGTATATGAAAATGTTCGGTGTAATTACGTAAGTCTATTCTGCTTTCGATTTATAGGCTTTTATTCATACTTCTTTTTCTCTCTTATCATTTATATGAAAATATCCATTCTACGCGAGGTTAAAAAACAAATAATGTTTTAACTTATTTATTACTTAAAAAGGACAATAAATATCTGTACCTGTTATTACTGTCCATTTCTATGACATCGTCACTATAAACAGATAATGTACATATGTATGTATGTTAATACATGTGGTTTTATTTACGAAATTTCAGATCTCGAAAATATATGAATGCACAATCAGAGTATTAAAAGTGTATGTAAATTTATGTATTATATAATAATTCACACATAGCCATACATGTCCACATACATACATACATATAGTATATATTTATAAAATCGTTTGACTTTTGGGCATTGTTATCGAATGCATTAGAATGCCCACTGGCTATATTTTAAATATAATGCAATAAGTTCTTACATGAATATACATATAGTATGTATATATGTATGACAAACTGTTATTCATTTGACGTTATCACTATTGATATCGGCTTTTGTTTGCTGCAGTTGTTTTCTGATCGGCAAATAGATATTCTTTGAATATAGGTACATAGGTACATTCTCTGTGAGCATACATACATATATGTATTTTCATATCTGTATGTACGTAGTGTAAGTAGTGTTGGTATGCAGCTACATAGTATGTATGAACAAGTGTTCCCCGTGTAAACGACAATTTTCAGCAGACTATAAATTGCAGTAGATAAGTAAACGCCCCCATTTATAAAGTAATATATACTATGTACTATGTACATAGATGATTATAATAATGCGCTTATGTAGCGAGTTATCACACGTATTACGTGTAGATATATATGTTTGTAGAAGCTATAACAGTCTACTGGCTATTTTTCACTTCAGTTGTCACTAAAAGTCATAGCAGCACGACAGTGTGGTTCCTCAAATAAGTGAACAGTTCCATCAGACATTATTTATGCTTAGCCATTATCTTTAAAAAATGTTAATATAACATTTTGTAAGTGTATTCGTGTAAATTTTACTAAATGTTAGTATGGTGTTTAAAAGTTGCATTTTTGTACTCTCGTATATGTTGCTACAGAGTATATTGGTTTTGTTCACCTAACAGTTGTTTGTAACACCTAGAACTAAACGAGTTATATATAGACATATATATATATGATGATCAGGATGAAAAGACGAGTTGAACTCCGAGTGACTGTCTGTCCGTCCGTGCGTGCAAGCGATAACTTGAGTAAAAATTAAGATATTTTGATGAAACTTGGTACTACTTGGTGGTGGTGTTCTTTGTCACCGTAAGACGGTTGGTATTGCTGATGGGTGTAATTGGACATCTGCCCCACGCCCACAAAATGACATTAATCGAAAACAGATAAAGTGCTATAAATAAGCAGCAAATTAAGACATAAACGTGTAATTTGGTATAGAGGATCTTAGTAGGGTGGGGGATCTGTGGGCAAAAATTGTAAAAAAATTTTAAAATTGGGCGTGCCCCCGCCCCCCAATAGGTTTAATATATATATCTCGGAAACCGTTAAAGCTATATCAATTAAACTTGCTCCGACTAAGTTTTTCTAGCATCCCTTCATATACAGAGAAAATGAGTGATATCGGATGATAACCACGCCCACCTCCCATACAAAAGTTAAGTTAAAAACTACTAAAAGTGTGATAACTCGTTGAAGGAACACGTTAGAGACATTAAATCTTGCAGAAAATACGATACGGAAGGGTTGCATTGGAATCTGTGTAAAGTTGCGTGGCACCGCCCACTTTTAGGAGAAATCCCATATCTCAAGAAACCCTTAACTGATTTCAACAAAATTTTGTACATGACATTACATTTGCATTCTCATGTCACGCTGTAAAAATGGACGAAATCGGATAAAAACCACGCCTATTTCTTATATAACACAATTTTAAGTTTCATCTGATCCTTTCACTTTAAAGCAGATAAATCGAGCAGCAATTAAGATATGAAAATCTAACTTTGTACAAATAGTGTCTTCGGGATATGTCATTTTATGCGTAAAAATAGACGAAATCCCATTATAACTCTAGAGCGCCTCTACCTGACTTTATCGAAAATATCGGGAAATCTATAAGATATTGTAATGAAATTGGAGAATTATCTTTCCATGATAATAGCGTGCTCTGGTATCAAAAATGGGGAAAATCGAATAAAAACTTCCCCTAGCCCCAATATACTTAATATACTCATTTTCAACCTTCTTGTAGACTTTATACCATATGTAACGGTCAATATATGAGTTATCTCTTTGAAATTCAGAGAGCGTCACTTTCTGATAACAGTGTGTCCATGTGCTTAAATGGATAAAATCGAGTTAGCACTTCCCTTAGTCCCCATGTACCCAATACAAAAATTTTCCACCTTCGGGTAGACTTTATACCATATATTTTTAAGCAATATGTAAGATATCTTAGCAAAATTAAGTGAATATGTAATATCGGATATACCATAGTTTACTACCGAAAATGTGTGAAATCGGTGAATGTGTGAATGCGTGAAAACATGTTCCCTTATATACTTGAATAATGAAGAGAGCTAATGTGATCAGTGCAGATCTTCCTCTACCCCAAAAATGCCCGATATAAGAATTCCCGACTTTCCATCGGACTTTAAACCGTTTAGGTTGGTCAATATGTGTGATATTTTAATCAAATTAAGTGAATCTGTTTTTTTAAACACAATGTGATTTCACGTTAAATATGAAAGAAATCGGTCTAGATCATGGTCTAAGCCGCTTATTCCTTGTATAGTGATATATTTTTCTCTGGTTGACTTTTTCCTCGTGTATCTAATATATTTATTAAACAACTTTGAGTTGAGTTGAGTTGAGTTTATATCGCATATATTTCATTTGAGTTAATTTGGTAGATTTTAATATAAATATCTCTGACGACAAAATATAACAATAAAAGTACATAAGTCTATAACCTGTAATATAAGTTAATAAGATACCAAATATGATTGCAATCCATTGACAATTTCAACATTTTTTAATATAAAGTTGTGCCAGCACCTGAAAGCATATCCATGCCTCTGATCCTTGCACATTGCGAGAGTATAAAAAGTTCGGTTATACTCGAACTTAGCCCTTTCTTACTTGTTATTATTAGGTTGAAACCAAAAGTTTATCAGTCATTTTGGAAAACTCTTTGAAACAACATAGTGTAATTCAGGACAAATTAAATAAATCTCATATTATTTGAATTATCTTAAAGAAGTTGAATATATTATCTTATAAAAAGCAAATATGTCTAACAATATTTCGGAGGCTAAAATTCTATGAAACTAAACAACATTTAGAAGTAAAATTCCCACAATTTCAGCTTTTTTCAAGTCACAAATATTTTCAATATCGCTAAGTCCGCCATATAACTTACAGAAATAATCCATCAAAATATTTGCTTGTCAAAATGTTTGGTTTGTTTTTGCAAAAATGAAAAAAAAATTTGAACTCATAATATAAAAAATTTAGAAGAAACCAAAAGGTGATTTTCGGAAAAAAAATTATAATTTTCTAAAGCGGCGCTATTCGTAAAAACTGGAACACTGAAATTGGCAAAAATAAAAGAATATTTTTGGATTCCGTATGATAATATTATTATTTTTGTAAACCCGTGTAGGTAATTTGCGTACGTTCCCAAAGATATTATAAACTTTAACAGTTAGCTTTTAATGTGGTGTAGTGTACATGCGTAGTGATGAATAAAATTTTCAATGAACACAAAAAACATTAACCTGTTTGTTGTTAGGTAAGTGGAATACCTAAACAAATCTAGTTGATGCCTCAGCAAATTTATGAAATAAATACACTGAATTGTTTCAGGGTGATAGTTAGTATGTGCATTGGTTTGTATGTATGTATGTATGTATGTATTGTACTAATGTTTTTATATATATACTTATGTATATACTTACGTATGTTCACAAATGTAATACAAAGCGACAAATCGAATGACAGAATTGAAGCATTTCGTTTTCTGATAAGGTTTCAAAAATGAATTCACTGATAGAGTTAGTCGCGATTTCGATTAGTTTTAAATAACTTAATCTATTCATGCGAGAAAAATGCTATAGATATGTATATGTATGTAATGAATTCTTCACTGCACACATTATTTCGAAAACAAAACATTTTGAGTTTTTTTGAATTTTAACGAAATGCTATTAAAATGAAATAAATATGCAAACAATTCATACATATATAAATGTGTATAATTATCCGTATAATTAAATTTTTATAAATTGACGGGTGTCTGTTTTGGTTGACTGTAGGCAGTCGTAACTGTATTGCTCCGTGACCGGATATGATTTTCCTCAAATTTTGACTCAGCCAAATTTTCCAAATCATTTGTTCCAAAGAGTGCCAACGGTAGCTTCTCCCCGAAGACCCTGTGTTTCCGAGCGCTTCTTACCCTGTTCTTTTCAAGACCTGATGACGAAAAAGCTTTAGTTGATCTCTTTGCCGCCATTTGCAAATATCACCTATAGTGCGACAGTTGGACACGTGCACATAGCACCAGCGCTGCATACACATGCCAACCTCTGTAGTTTAGTCAGTTGTATTTTATATGATGCAGGGGAGACCCTTGGATGTGACTATTGGCCTAGCTATGATGATGCGCCCGGTTGCAGCCCGAGGTTTTACTAGGTAATCGTTTGCACACCATCATCGCTTTATTGGCTTTCGCAATTGTGGCGTTCACATGTTTTACTATCTAAGCTTTGAATCTAGTATTAGTACTAGATATTTTATTTCCTCTACCCTGGCCACTTCCACGCCATTAAGTGTTATGGTAATCGTACGCGGTATATACGCAAAATATATGGTACGCAGGGCCGGAAGCGATCTCTTTGTCGTAAAAGGCATGATAGCCGTTTTAGATGGATTAATGTTAAGCCCATCATAAAGTTATTTGACGCATATTATTTTTGGTAGGGTGAGCACCCTCTGAATTATGTCATAGAGAGGGCTCCCAAATTAAGTCTCAAAATCTCAAAATATGTCTTCCGCATAGCTTTGGTATCGGATGCCATGGGACGTTAGCAACTCCTGAAGTTCATTTACTACTAGTCTCCATAGTCCATTGTTCCTACTTGGATAATACATTCGCATATATTGGTTTCAACAATTATCGTTCTGAGAACCCCATCCACCCATTTGATAATAGGTGCCTTAACGTACTAACTTTCTAGTGCTCGGATAACACAAGAATGGGGAGTATTGTCAATCGCCCCTACCATATATAGGAAGGCGTATAAGACTACTTCTCCGATCACAAAAACATCCTCGATTTCCATAACCAGACCTTTTAAATAAACCGTTTTAAATAAAAAAGGGGAATTTCTCTGCCCTCTAATAGGTGTAGTGTACATATCTCACAATCCGCTAAAGCTATATCGACCAAACTTGCTCAGAAAAAGCCTATTTAGCATCTCCTCATGTACTCAGATGAGTAAATGGGTGAAATCATTCATCAGATACAAAGGTTAAGTAAGAAACTACTAAAAGAGCGTTAAATTTTGTAGTTAAACATTAAATTTTACTGTAAAAATGGGACGGAAGAGAGACGGATGCAGAGGAATGCGTGTAAAAAATTGGTGAATGGGTATGGCACCGCCCACTTTTCGGGGAAATCCCATATATCATGAACAACTAAACAAATTTCAACAAAATTTGGTGCATAGCAGTACTTTGATATCATTGACCATAAACATGCCTACTTCTCATATAACACAATTTTAAATTCAATCTGATTCTTTCACTTTACAGTACATAACGCAAGCACCAATTAAGATATCGAAATAAAACTGCCCAAATTTCCTGCCCAAAAATTATGGAAATCGGACTATATCATTTCAAGCCCCTAGATACCGAATATGTGAACTTCGTGAATATGGTTTACTTTTTTACCGAAAATATCGGCCAATCTGTGAGATATTCGATCAAAACTATCATGAATCGCATTTGATATATAAAATAATTCAGAGATTATTTCTTTGGTAATTATGTGGCTTTGTGTCAAAAATGAGTAAAATCAGTTCAATACTTCCCTTAGCTTCCATACACCTAATATAAACATTTTCGAACTTCTAGTTGTCATTATAGGGTATATATCGGTAAATCTTCGAGATATCTTAGAGATATCTTAGAGAAATTCAAATAACTTCTTTTACTGGTGATTATGTGTTCTGATCCAAAAAACTTATGAAATCAGGCCTATACTTCAACTAACCTCCATATATCTAATATGAGAATTCAAAATTCCGGTTGGCTTTATACTGTGTATATCGGACAATATGTAAGATAATTTATCAATGAATGTATAATCTTGAATAGACTATATTTTGGTGGCAAAAATCTATGAAATCGATTTACGAATTACCCCAGCCAACATATACTACATATAATGATTATCGTTATTCTAGTGAACTTTATGTCGAATATATCGGTCAAATCAAAATTTTTAAACTTTCAGCTGACTTTCAACCGTTCATATAAGTCAATATGTGTGATAGAAATTAAGTGCTAAATAATAAAGTGTTAAATAATCTAATATCATGGTTTACGTTATCTATTCAAAATTTCTTCGAATAATGAATGCTGAATCCTGGCGCACCATTTTTTAATACAAAGTTTTGCCAACACCTGAAAGTATTTCCCCGCCTTTGATTCTTGCAAATTTCGTAGTATAAAATGTTCGGTTACAGCCGAACTTAGTCCTTCATTACTTGTTTCACATTTGTTTCTTTGACCGTTATTTGTTTTGTTTTATAAACTTGATTTATGTATGATATTTCCAAAAACAAATTTAGAAATACAAACCTTTGTTATGATATATTTATTTATTACGCAAGACATGGCTGTATTTGTATATAGTTATAAAACAAAAACTATTATATAAGAACTAATTTTATAATTATAATATAATAATAATAATTTGACTAATATTAATTAATTGTATATTATATACTATAACTAATTTTATAATTATAAAATAATAACAATAAAATACTGTTATAAGTTAACAACAAATTAGCAACTCAAATTATAACAGTTAAAGTAAGTAAAGAGCTTATGTGCTCCATTTGCATGACACTCTAAAAGCATTTCAAAAACCACTCCTAGGCACACATATATTGTATGTATGTAATTGAGCACATTCTTACTTTGCTTCTAAACTGTCTAAAACTAAAATAAAAAATGAGTACAAGCTTTTACCACAATTAAAAATTCTACACATGATTCTTACAATTCTCACTACGAATTAAAGTGCTGTGATTAGTGTGACCACGAGTGATCTTGAATGATTGTCAAAGTAGAGTTGGTTTAGTACGTGGTTCGCTCTCACTGTCTTAGCTAC
The DNA here is from genome assembly GCA_021498325.1 of Bactrocera minax. Lineage (NCBI taxonomy): Eukaryota > Metazoa > Arthropoda > Insecta > Diptera > Tephritidae > Bactrocera > Bactrocera minax. The sequence continues at coordinate 486,774 of JAKEEE010000065.1, read as the reverse complement.
ATAGCTGCTTTAGCTGTCATTAGCGTAAATATGTACATAAATATATACTTAAATCGCTTTTCGATATTTTCTTTCTTGTACGTAAGGTGTCGCCTACTCGCACCAAAGCTAAAAAACGTGGTGAACGTGCTGTCATTATAACTTTTGTAACATAAAAACATTCCAAACTACATGCAAGCCTCGTGGCTGAACAAATAAGCTGGCTTAAATATGTGACTTTGATAAATTGATTTACTTGCCGTTAATTCTAATAATCATTTTCTATAATTTACATGCATATGTATGAAGTAGGTTGTAAGTTAATGATTAATATCTTAAAAATATATATAGACTTTGAATTTCTTTCATTATAGATCGATCTCACGACTAACAGGTCACTTTTGGCTGCGTCATCGAAATCTAAATATATTTCATGTGTGTGATTTGATTCCAAATACATACATATAAATATATATATATATATATATTTATATATTTCAACTTGAAGTTTATTGGAATTTATTGTGGTTTACTACATCAAGCTTTCAGAAACAATAACAACAAATTGTAGATTTGTGTTTGTGTATTTAAATCTGAATTATACAGCTGAAAAATCGCATATATTTTTTAAACATTCCTTTTGACAACTCATAAATCAGCAAAAAGTTTCAAAATATATAATTTTGGAAAATGTTCAGTCCTGATTATGAGAAACGTATACTGAAACATTGCAGTCCGGTCGCTCGAAATCTTTTCAACTCTTTTGAAGCAGCTTCAACATCAACATCGCTCGACAGATTCATACCATGCAGGTAAGTGTTGAACCACAAATTTTTCAAAGTCCATAAATTATAAAAGAATTTTCTTATTGGTAAATGCTTAAATTTGTTTCGGCTTCATATAAGTTTTCGCGTCCAGTTCGGTTAACTGAACTTTTAGGATTCATCTCTTAGGCCATCTCACAATAATTCTCCAAAACTACTTAAGGAATGTTTTATTTTGAGATTAGTAATAGAGATTTAATATTACATATGCTTTAAAATAAAATTTCACATTCAATGTTTTCATGCAAGATCTTTAAACTAACCACCAAAGTGGCTAATAAGAAAGCAATTGATTGCCATTATAAGTAAGTAAATTACATGTTTATAAATTTTATTAACGCAGAGATTAATTAGATAAAAAAAAAATATGAAGTAGTGATAAATGTGAGGATGTGTTAAAACACTGTTAAAAACATTAAATAAGCTGGTTCTCACCTCAGTGAAATTAATGGGCTAATCGGTCAACACTAGCAAACAATGAGTTTGATTGAATGTTTATATACATTTGATAATGCTTTCAAATGAAATGAATCCCTTAAAGGTTGATTTGGAAATTATAGCTTTATCAATCTAAAAGAGACTTTGGTCTCCATTTAATGATTTGAGAATACCGTTCTCAATCTCAAATTTAATTCAATTGTAGATAGAAACATCGAACATTAAAAAATCAATTAAGAGGAGCGTTTGATATCCATTTAGAAATAAATTTTAATCAAACGATTGAAAGTGTGTTTGCTCGAATGTGTCTTCTTTTTTATTTAATAATAACGATGAAATATACCTTTGTTGACTATATCTTTATTGTAATTCTTAAAATTCAAGAAACGAAAAACCAGCTAAATTGACAGCATTACAATTTCGATGTTTCGATTACATGTGTTTCCAATACATCGAGAAAAAAATTTCAACACGCTGCCGATTTCAATTGGGATGGCAAATCACACCAATTTGATTGACAAGCACAAATTTGACTTGAAAGGTTGTTAACATAAATTGCTCTAATAATTAAATGAAAGCTTATTTAATTGGTTTGACTGCAACTGTTTAAATTTGCAAATAGAATTTGACGTAATAAAAACCGCAGATTTGGCTTAGAATTCCGAATATAATGAGAAAACTTACCGATTAATATTTGAAAAGCTTTGACTCAACAATACATTTCCATAAACAAGCGAATCCTGATTGCCTCAATCTATCTGCCATATTTTCAAAGCTCTTTCATAAATACATATATATTGTACATATTCTTGCGGCATCGTGATTATTAAAGTCTTATTTTTCAACAAATTTTAAGTGATTGCGCGGGAAATTCTTCCCGGAGTATACATACATGTTGCTTTAAACACTCGTTCTTCTGGCTTAAGGAAATCCAAACTTTAATGGGTGATAGATTTCGCAAACGCAAATTCAATTTTCCATTTGTGGTAAATACATATCCGTCTATAGTTCTGTTTCGAATTACACCCATGCACATTCATAGTGACTTGTAACTCTATGAAGTAGCACAACTGCCTCAAGTTCAACGATCTCGCAGAGTCTGAAAGAGTAAACACAATAAAGTGTTGAGAAATTTAATTTCCCCGTTTACTATTTCCATTTTCTACTTTTCTGTGCTACATACCAGAACAAATACACATACATACGTGTATGTATATATAAATTTGTAGTACATACAAGTAGATGCCCAAGTAGATTTTATAGAGAATGCTATGGTATTAACAAGGCTTACCGGTTCGCTGCTCATATCCACATTTTCCACTTTTTCACATCGTAATATTGCTGTTGGTCGAGCAATTTTAACTGTTTTCATCATTAACCACTGGCTGCTTTGGCTGACGGGTCTGTAGAAATTTAACTGCTAACTGCTTTTACACGTATACAATTACAACCACTTCATATTTTTCATACATACATTTACTTTGCTGTCATGCACACTTATAAGCAGGAAATCTACGCTTCAGCGATCTACCCGGAAGTTTTTGAGTTGCTCAGTATGACCACAGCAGAATGAAGTTATGTATTTATGAAAAAATTTGCAATTCGACATATTTTGTCATAATGTTTATTAGACAATACTGCTTTTTAACTCAACTTTTATTGTTCGGCTGAAATTTCAATAGCAGTCATCAGAGTTATAGGAGTTATATTATATATCCAGTATTAATATCTCAGAGCTTAGCACAGAGAAATTATTTTGTTTTATGAAATTAAACCAACACCAGTTGATTTGTTCTATTAACATGTTTTTCACACCTTGACGTTAGTAGGTGCATTAGGCAAATGAACAATTGAAAATGGAAAATGGAAAAGGTTGGTGATTACCATCAACACGAAAAAAATTTTGTGCTAATATTATGAGTCACTTATATGTACGATTACATACCTACCATACAATGATATATTTTCAAAACTTTGTTGCAAGCTAAAACTATCTCCTTCAATCGATTCTACTTCTTATATATTTTTCTTATATATATATTTCTTATACATATATATCTTCATTTACTTTTGTCCCTTTAACTGTATAATTATCGTTTATCGTTATAAATCGGTTGACTATACCGAATATTTATATATTTTCTTAAAATGTCCATAGCTATTGTCATCAACACGCGATAAGGAAAAGTGTCAACGTGTCAGTGAAAACCAAGAAGTATATCTCCTATGGACATATTGTAATTATATTTGGAAGCCCAAAACTACAACCTCTTTGGACTGTAACTGGACTGGTTCAACCCCATTTTCGCTGTTTCTGTAACCAGGGAAGAATATCGAATACTTTGCCTGGTTACTAATCTAAGTTATGAATAGCTTTTACCCATTTTACCAACCCATCAAACGTTTATTGTAAGCGAATTGGATTTAGAGTGAAATTACACATATGATTAGATCGTGGTTATGGTTCAAATTGTGCTAAAAGGCTGAACGGAATTTAATGGCTCGAATTTTTGCAAATTGCTAAATAATTTTAAAATTTTTAGAATCCAAGTTAAGGAAGATAACATACATAAATTCATCACTACCGAACTTGAAATTTCTAGCGTTATTTGTCATAGATCTTTTGCACTGATAGTTTTATTGTACATACATACAATGTTATACGATTTATAGAAGGTAGACTTGATTATTACCGGTCACTTTTAGTTCGTAGATTACGATGGAAATATGAAGTGTTGTCACAGAGCTTGAAACTCGATTATCTAACTCCGTGTTGGTTTCGTGATAATGGTCTTGGATAGACTCCTGCGATAATTGGTATCGTAATTTGAACCTGTTTACTTATCCATATCCCACATCTATATATCTCCATTATTTTTGGTTTTACAAATAAACCGTTAGATAAGAACACTTAAAAATGTTGCCTTCCAATACACCTAAAAAATGTTGCTTGTGATAACGATTATATTGAACATTGCTGCGTGTAAGGTCTAATAAACCGTTGTATCTACAACCAATTTCTTTTCTTGCATAAAATAATAAGGAACTATACTGGTTTTCATTTAAAAACTACAGCATTTATTTCTTTGATTCAGTTTAAATATTATCTGCCAGGAAAATAATAATACGATTATAAGAATACAATAAAAATTTATAAGATTAATCATTCTATTTAAAGCACTTCTATAATTAAAATATACATATGTACAGTAATTTGATATGCATACTCCAGCAGTTCCACTTCATTTGAAACAAATGTGACAAAGATTTTAATTAAAATCAAATGCACATTACCTTGGCAATTGCAAGGTAACTTTGAGTCAAACACTGCACAAATTCATTAGCCTTTTAATACTTTTAATATTTCATGCCAACATATGTACACATTTATTGCCAACAAATGCTTCATATTTTGCTACAACGTGCAAAACGTGCAATGCGGAACGCGAATAATGCGAAACGAGAAAAAAGAAAAATAAAAAAACTGCAACGACACTAAGTCCAATTTAAGCAGTTAACTGCTGACTCAAGATAACTAATAAGAATTATATCCAAATAAAATATATTTAATGCACTTACCTTATTTAAAAAATTTTAATGTGAAGAAAATATCGCTTTAGTAGCTTTGAGCATAATTACAATAGCTTTTCTTTTGCCACGGCGGTCCAAAATTTTTTCATTTGCATTGTTAATACAACTGAATCGGGTTTTACGGCGAACCAACATAGCGCTGTCTGCCCACATGCAAACATGCATGATCAAATATATTAAATGTATATATTTTTTATTTTGCTGCTTCCCATTTAACTTTCGGTAAATATTTTAAATTAAATCGTCAGCTAATTTTGAATTCAAGTCGTGTGGGCAGAAGCTTATTTGATACATTGTACTTCCACCTTCAATAAATAATCCAAAACCAAAAATATTTGGAAGAAAGCATACAGTCGATGAACGAGGTGGAGAGACATTGGAGTGCAATAATCACACCTGTGCGTAGCATAGGGCCAAATTATTGACGTGCATAAGAATTTTATGAAAGGCAATAGGATACAAATCTACGTAAGTTTGTGTAAAGAAAAACTTGCTACAAGGGAACATAAAATATGAAACTGAAAATAAAATTGGTGTGCAGCGGAAACAGATTTACCGTTTATCAAATCGTGTATTCGCATTAAAAATGAATCATTTGAAATTTATTGACAGTTATTCAACATTTCATAGCTTTCACATTCATAGCTTTAACAAGGCTTAGTAATATAGTATTTATTTAAGTGTTATTTATTTCCTTTGATTTTAATTACCTTTCCTTCTATAGGGCCAACAACAATTGGCAAACAAATTTCGCTTCCATAAATAAATCGAATGAGAATTCACCGCAGACGAGTAAAAAGCAACGTGACTGCGGTGAATCTGCACGTGATAGTTTAGCATACTCCTGCCTGCTAAAGAACGAACTTCTTGGCACCGCCATCGAGGACGTTAAGGCGGTTAGCGATGAGCGTAATGAGAACACCTACACGCCAGCAACGAAACGAAGTCTATTCAAGTACCAATCACCGACAAAGCAGGTGAGTTCAATGTCGCCAACAAGCGTCTGAGCTGAACGGCACGATAATGAATTAATTTCAAATTCATGCAAACCTATAAAACATATCTTAAATGTTTTTTTTTATAATATATGAATGCGCATATAATTCAAATGCATCCCGTGAAAGAGAATTTATTTATGAATAATAACTGCATATCGTATTAACTAAACTTAATATACATATATATACATAAAAATATGAGCTTAATGTTTATTTAATATTGCATAATGCAGTCAACGTCAAGCTAAAATAATACAAGATAAATAAATATATACTCAATTTACACGAAGGCTTTAAAATACCACACTTGATAAAAAGTTTCCTAAAGCCTATGATTATTTTTAATTAGTGTTGAATCATTCAAAATATTTCTTATATCAGTTGGTTGGTTTTTTGATCCTTGAGCTTTCTTAAAACTTCTTTCAAATAAGGGTCAAAATATTTCAGATATAGAGTATAATTCAACTGAAACTGATTTTGTTCTTAAGTTTAATTACACTTTAATGGTTTTCTTGGATACTAGCGGAGCTCCTCAGTCTTATTTAAGATAAGATTGAGTTAGATTGTTTTTATTTAATTGCAATGAAAATTATACATTGAGTTCAAGTTTAACAAATGTCTGAAAATGTAATATAAAGAGAATATAACTAAAAGGAATTTAAGTGGTCTGGAAATCCAATTACGTTAATAAAAAATTGAATTGAACTCATACAGTGTTGCAAATGCAATCAACAAGGCTCAGCTTTTCAAATATAGTGTGTGTATAAATTTACATAGTATAGCGTATAACGATATCAACACGCATCTACTTGTACATGCTTTAATTTTTATGCAATACCGAGAGTAGATATGTTTGCATTTACATTTTTGCTTGTTTTTTGTAAAAGAGAGGCAAAAGAAGACTGATCTCTGATATGGAAGTTGTTTATTTTTTCTCCAACCTCGCTGAAATCGGAAAAAGTTCAGGTTTGCGTTGTTTCAGCATTTTGTTCATTAAGTGAGTATTCTTTTGTCGATCGCCTACAACAGAATGTTTCTAATGAACAAATGTTCAGTCTTAGATTTCCCGAAAATCACTATTAAAATGTTAAAGCGCAAATGCCAAGTATTTTTAAAATTCATTTCCCATACCAGTGAACTGAGATTTAGGTCACATTCTATAGCATATGTTGCCCTCATTTCGATAATTACACAAGTAGAATCGTATTTTATTGCTTCCATTGTCCAATCATTGTTTAATTGTGACTAAGATAGAGTATAAACCTATAAGTGATCTTTTGAGAAATCCTTTAAATTACATGTAGCTGTCATGCCTTATCACTGCATGATTTGTATACACAGAGTTTTTCTATTTTAAAGTCATTTCACCCAGCAAACATTTTTGCCTCATATTAACTTCAACTATATTTCTTTCGTTCTTTACTCATTCTTGTTCTTGAAAAGTTTTATCAAAACTTTTATCTTACTGTTGTACTATAAAACAAAAATATAATGAAATATATAAGTATTATTATAAAATGTCAAACATGTTTAATCTATCTACAAATATAAATCTGCGTTTTATTATATACACGTATTTATGAAGTAAAGTGCTATTTTGGTTTATAGACCAGTGCTTAATTAAAATGAAGCAATGCAACACACTTGTGGCAGCCACACAAAAAAATACAAAAACACAACATTTAAACGAGCTTCAGAAATGGTTTATTAAATGCAGATGTTTTAAATACGCTTTGTATAATTAAGCTGTCTATGGAAATATTTGGAAGTTGTTTAAGAAAATATTTCGAAAACTTCTAAGGCTTAGTAAAATGCCTCAAAATTTATTGACCAAAATCGATTATTTTTGAAAAAAGCTACTTCCAAACCTTCTTATAACGACTGCTGTGCTCTACAACTATATCCGTGCGGTTTTTTTTTTCAAAAATTGAACGTTTATTTAAGAAAATCGGGTACAATAGTATTATTCAAGGTATTGCCCGTCTGAAGCTATAACATTTTCCCATCTTTCTGGCAATTTTTAGATTCCATCTCAAAAGAACTGTGCCGGCTTGGCGACCATGACTGAATCAAACCAATTTTTGATACCCAGTTCTGATGTGAACCGTATTCTAGTGAGGGTGCTCTGCATTTACGGGAACAACTTCCCAGCCGCTGTTTTCCACATAGTTTTTAACTAGTCTTGTGGTGATGATGAAAAATTGTTGACTCGTGTCTAGTCGCAAATCGCTCGCTTCAATTTAAAGAGTTGTCGGTGGCGTTCTTCATTAATAGATTCACCCGGTTTTAGAAGCTCATAATGCAGCGCGCCCCTTCTGATCCCACCAACTATAGAGAATTACCTTGGCATTATGGATACTCGGCTTTGCCGTTGATTTGGCTGGTTGGCCAAGTTTTACATATGATTTTTTGTCTAGGGCTCGTTTAGGGTTGGTGTAATGGATCCATTTTCCATTACCAGTCACAATCGGATGCAAAAACGAATTCTTTTTGTAGCGTTCGTATCTTTACGCCTCTGGCTTCAATTCATATGCCGATTTTTGCTTTTGAATGTATCCAGCAGCTTTTAAACCTTTTGAAATGGCTGTTTGAGTGACTCCCAAAGATTCTGCGATCTCTTCTTCAATCTTCATCGAGTAATGCTTCCAGTTCCTCATCTTCAAACTTTTTCGGCTGTTTAGGACGTTCTTCATCTTCCAAACCAAAATCATCACTTTGAAATCGTGCAAACCACTTTTTTCACTTTCGCTCAACTAGAGCATGTTCGCCATAAACTTCCACCAAAATTCAATGACTTTCGGCTCAGCTTTTCTTTATATTAAAGTAATGAAGAAGAACTCCCCACAAAAACACCTTTTCAGGCACAAGGTTCGACACATTCGAGTGAAAAAATGTATTGTTGTTTACGTTTCAAATGAATGATATATACTGAAAAAAAAAGCACAAGGACAGTAGCTTTCCAACGCATGTGCGGAATATTGGAGCTATGGGATAATAATCAAGTTACGTCATCTCTTGGCAAATCGTCCGAATATTGTTATAGGCCCAATATTATGCAAATATTTTCCTTTAACATTTTTGTGAAAAATTTCAACAGATTGCTTGAACTGTCTGTTAATTTTACTGAAGTAGTTGCCACTTTTTGTTGGTTTAACTGTGAACCACTCCATCTACACCAATCATAGTTGTGTAAATACACATAGATTTACTATTTAAGAAAATCAGTATCAGCACTTCAATCCCATCAGCGTTGTTTGCATCTTTTGTTTGCATTTCTAAATTTGGCATTTTTGTTTGACTTTTTATTAGTTTCTAGGTTCATTTATTTATTCAATATTTACATAAAGTAACGGTGGCGTTGACACGTTGACAGTTAATATGTGTTGGATGACGATGATGATGACATGGAGAAGTTGGAGGATGGTGGTGTTGCCTTAAACGACAGTTCAACGTTGCCGCTGACATTAAATGCCGATTTGTTTTGAGTGCTTGCATATCTATAATTTGCTCACGTCTCGTTATATTTTTATTTCTTTTGTGTGTCATATAGCATGTGCCGAAGTCATAATATTACACGCCTTCATCGTCTAATTTGTTTTTGTTCTTTTTTCATGAATGATGTGATATGTTCCTGATAAGATGTTTAATTTTTTTTAATTACAACCATGATTGCTTAACGATCTGTTATACTTTCTTTTACTTTTTGTGAGTGATATTCTCATGCGTTTTCGTTTGATATTTCTTGTTGCTCATTTATTGCTGTGCGACAAAATTTGCTTGTTGATCTTTTACAATCACGTTTGTCTTTTAAATTTCTTCACTCAATTATATCAAGTGAAATTTGTCAGAGTCATAATTCAATTTGCTTGTTGAAACTTGTTGAGCTGGTTAAAAAAAGGCTTGTTGCTTTTTAAGTTCATGTCATTTTGCTAAATTTTATTCGAGATGTTTTTTTATTATTAATGTATGTTTGTACATGTACATGTATATGCAGTTATAAAATCAATATCTAAATAAACATAAGATAAGGCTAATGGTATAAATTTAAGTTTTCAATACTATAAGCAACAATAAAACCAAAGTCTCCTCTAAGCAAAAAGTAAAGTGTTGAGAAATGTAGTAACTACAATGCAAACCGTTTCCGAATAAAATCAATTCAGTATCTAGGTTTATGTAAGATTTTACATTAATTTAATGTGGTACGAAGCGTATAGGGAACTTGAAGACAGCTCCTACCTTTAGTGATTCGCCATCTTGGTTGCGTTTGAAGCAACTCCTATCCCTCAATATTTGTGTTGACCATCTGGGTTGCCCAGATTGATGAATTTTCGACATTGATTCTCTCCAAATTTGTTGTACACACTGTCTGGCTGCGGTTAGACTAAAACCAGTTGTATTTCTTTGGTTTCAGCTCATCATGTGTCTAGTAGCAACTTGTAATGTCTATAACTAAATGCTTGTTTCCATGTCAGGTACATAAATAGAATTTTTATGCCTATCTCAATTTCTTATCAGAGATTAGTTGAAATTTTAACAAATTTGTCCACCTTTTACCATTGTATTGAATTTTTATTTGTTTTTGTGGGTTAAGAATATTAAACACGCATTCGGACCCATCTCTAATATTATTTGTATATTTGAATCTTGCAACATTTTCGGTATTTTCAACTTAGATATGTATCTTTTTTGTAACAAGTGTCGAAAATTCCCCACAATAATATTACTGGCGCCATTATTTATACGAAATGGCGCACAATACATATTTCTTACATTATAACACACACCCACCTGTTTTGGGTCTATCTTCATATTTAGGTACACATGTGTCTAATAAATAATCAACTTAGTATTTTTAACATACATCAAAATACCAGTAGCAAAGCACTAATTGCGACAAAGCCAACAACAAATGCCACAGAAGAGGCACATGCTCGTCCAATAGATATTAGACAAGCCTACCAATGCCGACACTTATGTATGTGCATATGTATTTTTTATGTAAATCCATAACAGCAATTGACAGACAGGCGTGTACACGAAACATGAGTAGCCGTCGTCATAATTTAATTAAAATTTATGTCATTAAAAATCGTAAAGTATGTAAACCTCAAAACTTAGAAATAATAGAGAAAAACTAAGTTAAAACAACATGACTTCACTTTTTAAGTTCATTAAATTCATTGAGCACAATATAGTGTTGAATTGGAAAACTGTTGCAAGCATGTTTACAAGCTCAACAAATATTCTTTCGATTGAAGATTTACACACAAACGTCCATACATATCTACATACCTACATATTTACATATAGTGGTATGGAATCACTAATTTCAAGACCATTTTGAGTCCGTATTTCTGATCGTATGCTTGGTTAAATCTTCTTTCACACATGTCTCACTTTTTAAGGATTAAGGGATTGGGCCAGAGTGGGATTTTCAAAAAATCTACTTTTTTTTGCTTAAAGTTTTGCAAATATATCTTTAATAAAACCAGAATGAAAGAAATTCGATTCGAACAGAATAAATTGTCAAAGTTAGACTCCAGACTGCCCTAATTTTAAAAAGCTGTACTATAATCTGGGTTCCAAATCTCAGCTATTTGAATTTTTTAGAAATTACTATTAAATGAATATATTGAAGATAAGAAGATATCACCGGTCTCCATGAGGTCTTGGTATACTTTGTAAAGCCTACTATTTCGGTATCTTTTGCAAATAATGATTTAAAAGCTAAACTTTTTTACTATTAATGAAATATTTCAATTAAATATGTTTTTGACGATTTTTAGCTATAACTCAGAAATTAAATTAATTGTTTGATAAAAATTAAAATTTTTTACCTTCATTTTGTCCAATTTCTGAGGCACTCATGTTATTTTATGTTAATGAAAAATCTACATCATTAACATATAGTATAAATTTTGTGTTTTTTCTATACACCTGCTAGTCGCATGAATTAGATTTAGCAACCTATGCATAAAATTATTTTACTACTTAATTCTCCTGTCCACTAAAGGTTTGTTCTTTTCAGAGACCTGTATACCCTTTACAACAAGCGCAGTCTCGTTTGATTTGATCTTTATCATTTCTTCGGCAGTAAATTCGTCGAATTTCCTAATGCGCATTCTGTATTTCTTCTTCTTGAATTTATAACTCAATTTTATTTTATATATACCTAGGTTAATATGTAGTATATTTTATTAATTTTTTATCATAGTCATATAAGGTATGCTATTTTTATTTTCATTTATTTACTTAATCTCCATTTGCCGGCATTCAAACTGGTTTTGAATTTATTATAAAATTTTCGTGAAATATAAAAAGGCCAAAATATTTCACTAAGCACCGCCCTCTTGCTGCGGTCGGCAAATAAATCCAAGTTAACGCACTCCAATACATACATACTTAAGTTGGTCGAAAAACACGAATCGCATTGCTTCCCGCCAAATTCGTTTTATTTTTCTTTTTTTTTTCCTTTCTCTTATATAAAGCCAACAACTTGAGCACGCCAAATCGAAAGAGGCCTAAATGAAACGTGCGCGCGCAAAAAACATGAAAGCCATCATTTTATCCACTTCACTTCTTTAGCTCCGGTTTCGGAATACAGTAGAAATATATACATAAGTAGTAATGAAAAATAAATGTGTCCACTTGTTCAATTTAAAAAAAATAAATTAAAAGTAACCATTTGAATAGTCAACATATTGATAGATGAGTACAAGCGTCGCTGCCGTTTGGCAGTGTTATTGTTGTACAATTTTTTGTTTAAATCAAAAGAATTATAAGCTTTGTATTTTTCACTTTTTTTGACATATGGTATGTTCAATTTGTTTTTGTTTGCCAATCATTATTTTTTATTTTGTTAGTTCCCACCGATTTGTGAGAAAATGTTCCAAAGTCAACCTTGATTATTTGGGTTCAACAATTTGCCACCTTTGCAAAACGAACAGCCAATTTTACAAGAATTCCGTTTATAAGCTGATTTTCTCTCTTCAGTTATTTTCATTTTCATAATAGTTGTAAAAACAAAATACCAAAAACGCAAGCACTAACTTTGGCTAACTACCAACAATAAAGTAATTTATGGTTAACACTTCACCGCACTGAGATCTTAAATTGGCGCCGTAAATGAGGATAAGGCTGATTTGTATATGTTTATATGTATGTATATTTGTTGTGGTTGGTGCTATGATATTACTAAATAAAGCTTGAGTTGTACAGTTGGAGTTTGTCCCGAAACAGTTCTTAGATTTTATGCGGAAAATTAAAGAATTTACCATAACCAGAACAACCAGTATTTATGGTTATGTTGCTACAATGTAAAACCGTCAATTCTAAATGTTCCAGTGTGCAAGATCTCAGACATCGACACGAATATGATTTTTAACGGAATTGAATTGATGGACCGTCCTTCGTTCTGTTTAGTTCTAACACCAAATAACTTCCTTTTGTTCGGCGCCAGAAGATGCGCTTGATTTTAAAATGCCGAACTGTACAAAATCCTTAAGCAATTTATTTAGGCATTGCAAAAGTATATAGAATACCATGGACAATATTTTGATAAAGAATGTCATATATAATATAACATAATATATAACTATTGTTTCTTTTTATTTTGGTTAAACCAAAAGCATAAATACCAACTCTCAAATCATACTTATAATAATACTTTATTTAATATTAATTGTTTAACGATTTTTGTTTTTTGCTTTTCCTGGGATTAAATGTACTAATTTTTTGATGAGTTTTTCGTTCAATCATTCGACCCGAACTGCAAATTGACATTAATATACAGTAATTAGCAAATGCTAATATACAAAGTCATTTCTGTAATTGAATTAACGCATCAATAAAATTGAAGAACAAAGTGTAGTCAATAAATATGTGAAATAATTTAAAAATTGAGGATTGGAGGAAAAACTTTAATTGAATAATCATTTGTGCAGACCAAGAACAAAGCTGGCGAGCCAGGGCTTGAAATAAAGGCGTGGATGCGCTAAGTTGCCGGCGTCATACATACATACAAGTACTGGTATAGATCTATACTCGATATAATCGTATTTGGCCGGCGAGTTCGGGTTGACCACAACCGCAACTGGGCTTTGGCACGAGTGTTTTCGTCGGTAAATTTCTTTTGTTAAAATAATTATGATGGACGTATGGTAGATGCGATAAGACTAATTATGCTTTCAATATGAATAATTTATTGTTATTTTAATGTCAGAGGCGTGGCTGCAACTCATTGTACACACGTTGGTATAAAACAAATAAATTGTTACTCGTATTGTATTATGAATAAGCCTATAGACGTGTCAATACTGTGCGTTGATGAATTCCATTGTCTGTGTATGATCGATGAATATGAATTAATAATGTATATTATATAGAACCTATTTATAAAAGTCATGGTAAAAAATGCTTTTCAAAGTGCAATTATGATTTATTCAAAAGCTGATTGAAAGTGGCAATCATAGAAACATTTCTCAAGTGTTCAAATAACGCCAACTTTCTGACTACAATTGCAAGATGAATTTCGGACATAATCCACTGGCTTAAAGCCGCTTTTTTTTAGTGCTCGTTAGTCACTTTACACATACAGACAGATAGACACAGATATTATTTATTATATTTTCTGGCTGTATGCTTTGGCAGTTGGTAGTCATGTTTTGACAATTAAGAGGTTAATGTTCTTCATAAGAGTGCATATCTACTTTGTGTGGTCACTTAGTCCAGAATTATACAACAATAATGGAAAAAACACAATACACCGGTCGGACGCCTTTCAGCCAATTTAGCAGCTTCAGCATTCACGTTGGTCGAACACAGATACAAACAGATTCATACAGAGGATAGGCACAGATGTACAAATGGAGCCATTGTATATTCATATGTGAATATGTATGTGATTATATAAAGTTGTGTTCGTATGAAAATGTTTTAATACAATAGAATACGAAAATTCTTATAATGCAAATGGAAGCTGTCAAAGTTGACAACAAAATCCGTTATCACATATACACACAGTGTAGAACAAAACATATTGATCTGTTATATATTTTTGAATATATTACTAAAGTTCACTGTAAAGCTTTATATAGCAAACAAAAATATAGAACTGAGAACTTATTACAAAACTATATCTATATTTAACAATTAATCAGTTTGAAACTACAAGTAACGTAAAAAACAAAAAAGTATACAACAAAATGTATTTCAAAAATAGTAGAAGCAAAATAATATTCTTCGAAATGTTATTGCAAACATCTTTTTGGATGTTGTCCATATCTGTTTACTTCTCCCTTGTTGAATCACTCTTTCACCATCTTCCATATATTCTCAGCAAGATTGAAATAATGGAGCTGTGACGGTTAGTTCAGAAGTCTCCCAATATTCTCCAAAGTTATACAATTGAAATATGTTTTTTTTTTATATTTTTAGTTGCATTGTGATTATAGATAGGAACAAGATCAAGTCTTCCTGGGGAAGTATCATAATATCAAAGATGTTTTTATAATATAAATCCACCTGTTTTGTACGTCATACTTGAAAAAAAAAAAACAATTGTATGACATTAAGTTCTCGTCTACAAATCTAACAGATATTTGACAGTAACTAGGCTCTAATTGCATATTTCTTTGAGGACGTAACTTTCCCACACATACTTAGTATTTAAAACTAAACTTCGATTTGTTAGAAAATATTTTTTTTTTTTTCATTTCTGTTTGACCGCCCATGATTATTTAGAGATATGTTGACTGTTGACATGTGTGGTTTTCCTAAAATTCAACGCAATAAAGCAATTAAAAGCGTAGTGTATGAAAACTGTATTCTCCTTGCAAGTTTTTGCATCTGAACGATACCGATCCAAAAATATAAATTCAACATGCCTGTGCCTCCTGCTATATTCATACATATTTGACGCAAAAATATTTTTTTAATTGGTATGCGGTACAAATATATATTTTTAAGATAAACGTTTTATATTTTAACTTACCTAGAATTTATGTAGACTGGTTTCAAAAGCGTTAAAGTTACGTATGTGTATACACAATGCAGTTTGTTTGCGAATATGTACATACAAATAATGCTAAATATTTGAAAACACATATATTTTTTCGACATTAACTATTGCCAGGCCTCTCAGCTGATTACATCATGCAAACTCCAAAACACCGAAAAAGGTTAGAAATGCACACACCCAAATTCCTTTCGGTTTTATCATACCAAAAGTTCATTTCGTTTTAATATTATATTTATGGTTGACTCACACTCAAAGCCAACCGCAGTGTTTTTACAGTATAAATCATAAAGAAGTGATAATAACTTTGCAACAAGTGCTGGAAATAAATAACTTTCATGAAGAAAGCACAAGAATCCAGTTCATTTGTTATCTGGAAGAGTTATTTTTGTTTACTCGAGGTACAATGCGTCTGCATACATAGAACTCCACCATTTCAGTTTTTATCGGTTTTTTGTGTATACATATGTATTTATGTATGTTTGTATGTATGTTTTTTACTTAACATATCATATCGTATTTGCTGACTTTGAAGTCATTAATGTGATACGTTATCATATCTATAACACCTCTTAGGTGACATTTTTTATATTCTCACCAAAATTTTCACAGAACAAATGAATAACTATTGGAACTCCCATATATATAACCCTTGCACATTTAATAAAATAAATTACATAGTTTATACCAATAAAAATTAAATAGCAAATGGAATCCAATAAAATGCTGAGTTGTTATCAAAAATTAATTTCAATTTAACCCTCAATAATTCTTTATTGATAATTGTATAATTATGGCAAAAATGGTTGACTGGCACGGAAAGGAATACCAACATGATTTACAAAGAACTTGATATTAATAATAATGAGAAAACCCTCTAAAAAACGTGTTTACTAATATTGAACGCTTATGGGAGCACAAAAATTATAAAAGCAATAAAAAAATAATTAACATTTTTATTAAATAATTGAAACTTCATTCTGTATCAAGTTCAAACAGATCGAAGCAAAACTACTCATTTATGTAACGAGTCGCAATTGCAGTCTATTCTGTACAATTTAGATACGTATTTAGCATATATGTACATTCATACTTATATATTTACAATCGCGGTTATATCGTATTTTATTGCTCTTTACACAATTTCTTTACTGCTTGAAATGCATCAAATTGAATTGATTTGAATTTTTACACATTGACACAGTTTCCGTTCCCATTTACTTACATATATATTTAGACATGCTGCTACATGCGTACATTGCATATAAAATCCTATTAGATACCTTGGTTATACATATGTATTTTTTATAGGTGTACATACATGACTTTTTATTTACAAAGACAGCAAATTGTTGATCGCGTGACACCTTTCAACCGTTCCCCCAGTCTCAGTATGTTAAAAAAGCATTAGCTGATTTCCATAAAAATGCGTACACACAATTGAACTTTACGCACAAATATATAAAAATAACGCATACACATGAACATAGTTGACTTTCCCATTGATCTTTTCGGCATGCTAAATTTCGCATAAAATCGATTTTATTTAACCCTTACAAATATTAAATGTTGATCAGAAAGAACTTCAAATTTAATATACTTAATAAGGTAATAGTGTTTACATACTAGTTTTTATAATTTGAAAGGTTTCATCAATCCATCCGCCTTTTATAATACCTAGGCGTGTTTCTAAGCGTGTTCCAAAAGACACACCAACAATGGTATGCAGAACAACTACTCGGAATTGTTCGTTGAAATATATGTTACATGCAAGAGTTAAAAAGTAAATTGTGAAATTGGATTTTTTTGTTAAAGAGACAATAAATAATCAAACTGACTCACTTTTATTTATAATCTTATGTAAACAAGTATTATTGTAGCAGCATAAAATATGAGGCAAATTGTTCTGCATTCTTTCGGATTATGCAAACCCGAGTTTCATTAGAACAATTAACAAAATATCGACCGAGGAGAATTTCACATGCATTACCCGCATTTATATATATTTTTCTGCTATATAAGAGTATATACTTTATTCATTTTCACAATTAGAATATTTTATAATAGTTGCTGTCTGGAATCTCTTTTTTTTCTACTAATTATTAATTCTTTTTTCCTAATATTGTATACATAACTGAAATGATCTGAGAAAGAACTGAGAAGATCTCGACATTAAGTAATATCGTTAAACTTTAGTAAAGCGATCAAATATGCTCACCGTGAACTTGGGTTCCTTCATGGAAACTACTCAGATGTTTAGTTTTTCTTATTATTAGTAACTCCACAGGAACTTCTAATATATTCTTAGAATATTTTCCTATGTAAAAAATATACGGAAGCTCATTAAGCCTAAGACCTCATTTTCGCATAACACTGCTAATTGCTTAAGTTTGTTAAAATTCGCATATTCTGCTTCACCGATTGTTTGACTTCGAAAAACTAACTGTAACATTTTATTTATTTGTACACTTAATTAGAGAGTAACTAATTTCTACGCTTATTTCAGTAACACTTATTGTTATTTGTCTTTTTTATAGGATTTCAATGAGCAGTGTCCATATTCGCTCTCACCAGTCAGCACGAAGAGTCAGAAGCTGTTGCGATCACCACGAAAAGCAACCAGAAAAATATCGCGTATACCCTTTAAGGTAAATGTTTGAGTAAACAATACTTTTGGTTTATGAATAAGAAATATGATTTTCACAGGTGTTAGATGCGCCAGAGCTGCAAGATGATTTCTATTTGAATTTGGTCGATTGGTCGTCACAAAATGTGCTCGCTGTCGGTCTGGGCAGTTGTGTTTATTTATGGAGCGCATGTACTAGTCAAGTATGTATGATATTTATTACAATGAATATTAAGAAAACAAGTTTCTGTAAATTTCATACTACCTAAACGTGCTATTGCTTGCTTGCGGCTATTATAAAAACTTTGTCATTGTTACTATTTATTATCAATCAGCTTAATTGATGTGCACATTTGAACTTTCAATTTACAGGTAACACGCCTATGCGACCTTAACACCGATTCGAATACCGTGACATCGGTGTCATGGAATGAGCGTGGCAATTTGGTGGCGGTGGGTACACATCATGGCTTCGTCACCGTTTGGGATGTGGCTGCAAGTAAACAGGTGCGTATACGAACAATTTTTATATTGTATAAATATTGCCAATAAGTACACGATTATGAGCAATTTACTGAACCATAATCTCTTTTATTTAAAATAGATCAATAAATTGACTGGTCATTCTGCACGTGTGGGCGCTTTAGCGTGGAATGGCGAAATTTTGTCCAGTGGTTCGCGTGATCGTTTAATAATTCAGCGGGACACACGTACACCAGCACAACAATTGGAACGTCGTTTGGCAGGCCATCGACAAGAGGTTTGTGGTCTAAAATGGTCACCGGACAATCAGTATCTAGCAAGTGGCGGTAATGACAACCGTCTATATGTGTGGAATCAACATTCACTTAATCCCGTGCAATCGTATACGGAGCATACCGCAGCGGTAAAAGCTATTGCTTGGTCACCACATCATCATGGTTTATTAGCTAGTGGTGGCGGTACTGCCGATCGTTGTATTCGGTTTTGGAACACCTTAACAGGTCAGCCGATGCAGTGCGTGGACACTGGTTCACAAGTGTGCAATCTGGCATGGTCCAAACACTCATCTGAGCTGGTATCAACACATGGTTACTCACAAAATCAAATATTGGTTTGGAAATATCCATCACTAACACAGGTGGCCAAACTAACAGGACACTCATATCGCGTACTGTATTTGGCGCTAAGTCCGGATGGTGAAGCAATCGTGACAGGAGCTGGTGATGAGACGCTACGTTTTTGGAATGTCTTTAGTAAAGCGCGCAGTCAAAAGGAGAATAAATCTGTACTGAACTTATTTACCAATATAAGATAAATTTCTGCTGGAGAGTGAGAAATAGGTTGGGGATAAAAATTTTGCTTGTTTATTGAGTATATTTATAGCTAGCCAATATGAAAATCCAATTATCGCTAAAAATTACAGTTAAAAGATAGAAGATGCGCAGTTAAAATTAAAAATATACAAAATTAAACGTAATAGATATAAATTATATTTTTGAGAATAACTGATAACTTAGAGAATAACACATTTATTAAAAGTAACTTTTTTCTCTATTGAAGCAAAGTTTCTTTCGACTTCATATATAAATTATTTATAGAAACTTTTCTACACAGATTATATGAAAAATTTAAATATTTTTTATAAATAATAGCACTTTGTCTATATTATTTATAAAATTTACTTTTTTTTGCTATTTTTTATGTGCCGGTCACGTGTTTACTTATTATGCATGTTTGGAAGCACTATAAAAATGTTATTTATATGTTAAAAGTACTTAAAAAGTATCACAATTTGCTTCATTATTATAAATAAGCGCATAATAAGTAATTCACATCTTTAAATGAAAGTGCACTGTGCAAAAGTCAACAGTCAACAGTCAACAGTCTGTACACCATAAGCAATGTCCGTTCTTATACTATGAATGAGCACGATTATTGTTTAAGGGATGTATTGCTTTTTTCAACCGATTTTCACATCAATCAATGGTGATTAAACAAAATCAATTCCTAAGCAAAACAATATGGCAAATGAAAATGCACAGTAACATTTTATTGGAATCTTAAATTAATTACTAACAGTAATTATAAAATGTTTGAAAAGTAAAAATCTACTGAAACATAATTAACTGTAATTTGACTTAGCATTATAAAATACACACTGAAAGAACGTGCAATGTTAAAATATATTATCTCCGTTTTTGAAGATAATTATAAACTCAAAGAAAATTTTTTTTAAACATAATATAATTTTTTTTTGTATAACGCTTGAGGTATTTCGACCAAAATGGAATTGTATTATATGCAAAATTTTAAATATTGCAAGGGTTAAATTTACAGTCATATTATTTTGAATTGCATTTATTGGCTTATAATAAATATACGTAAGCATGTATAATATTTAACTAAAATGCCCGCTTCTAATACAAACGGAGTTGTAATTTCTTTTACCAAATGAATTACTACATAAAACTGGGTTTTTCCTTTGATAGAAGAGTTTGTTGTTAGACACTCTAGTGAGAACATGCGTGTAGGCATGCAAACGCACTGATAACATAGAAATACAATTACGATTATTATGAGTATATTTAGACAACTTATTTATAAAATTACATTGAGAACTCTGTACGCTTGTAAATAAAATAAAAACGTATATTTCCATTTTCTGTAAAAAAGTTAGTCCAAAGATTGAATGATACTTTAAATTGAAAAATGTCCTTATGATAAAAAAAAACCCGCTAATAGCAAAGAGAAACAAGTGATATAGAAAACTTGTGTATTTTAAAAGAGTTCTCTTTCTAATGACTTCCTAAGGTCAACACAAATATCATATTTTCATCACTTCTATATATTGCATATTATGCAATTCAAAAGAAAATATATGTGACTAATATAATTGATTAATTTTGTTGATTTTTATTTTTATTGCATTCTTTACTTTGTTCAAATTTCTTAAAGAAAATATTCACATGATTTCATGTTCACAATATATTTCGCTTTATTTTGTTATTAATTTTTTATTTTATATATCAATTTAGAATTGCTGACTTCTATGAGGCGAAGTTAGCATTACATTTTAATTATATATAGCGAATTCTACAAACCTATATCGTATCGATCATTTCAAATTGTAAATTAATTCATAATCTCGTAAACATGTTATACTCTACCCATCTCTTCGTCGCACATACTGACACATATAAAAACTACTACATAATAAGCTATTATATTTTGTCAATATGTATACACCTATCTGTATATTTTGTACATATACAGGTCATACCTGAATTATAGTCACTGTATGCTACAATAATGAGTTTATGTACATTAATTGGATAATTGAGCTGGATTTATAATTATTATATGTATTGAAATAATACTAATATTTAATTGAATGAAAAATAAATTTAAAATAAAATAAATAATTTTACTTTCTATTTAATAAAAGCAACGTATATTAAGTAAAGAAGTAAACAAATTTTAAAGGTTTCGGCGGCTAATAGTAGATAGTGTCTATACATCACATAAATTACTAAATTACTCTCAATTATTTCACTCTTTATTTTATATCCTTCCGCGAAATTTCGTTTTGGGGCATAATTTAAGTATGTTGTAATACGTTGTCCTGCCGTTAACCTGATATGTTTTTGGTGTATTTTTTTCTTGTACTGTGGCAACACTTACTTAGACTAACTTTGACAATTGATCTCAGCTATATATGATCTCAGCTGTTGAATTTAGATTACTTATGAATGCATTGTTGTTAGAAACCTGCATTAAATATGAATTAGTGCGGAATTAGTGATCTCTAATAAAAATATACGACACTTTTTAATTAATTAGCGATTTCAGTTATAAGAATTATTTGGTGTTAATACATGTATTAATACAAGAAGGGTAAGTTGATCAAACTCATTGATATACATACATGTTTACATACCTGAAGCTATTCCTTTGTATATTTGTGGCCATACATACATAAGTGCATGCATATATTCAATACAGGAAATGTGAATCGAGTTCTACTCGTCTAACTTGCGATGCTTTTTTTGATTTGAAATTATTAAAGTAGTATAGGCGTACTTCTAAAAAATGAGGACACAAATAAACAAGAGTACAATTAAGTACATATGTTGATTTTCTTATAAGAGGATCAACAAAACTCTGGAATTATTGAACTGTCTGCGTAAAACGCGCCCATCTCACATATAACAACATTGCCCAAAACTACGATAACCTTAAATATTAATGTTCCTTAACCACTATATACCCACTTAATAATTTCCGTTTCTCTGGTGAACATTTTTTTGTATATATTCTATCGGTTCGAAAGAGAATTTGAATTTTCAATAAGTCATACATCCTTGAAGTAGAGAAGGAAAGAAAAAGACGGCATCCTCGTCGTCACGCTTTCTGGCCTTGTGGTCATTCGAAAAATAAAAGAATGACGGATTCTTGATTAATACAAATGTCATTATCTTATGAAGCAACAGAACTAAAAAAAGAATTTCAAAAAAAGTAGGTACCGAAAAATAAAGTAGATTTTTTCACTAACTTTTCAACTTTCTCGAATTTTTTGGAAATATTACAAGTTAAAATTTTTCAGTATTCGATGGTTCATACGATAGAGATGATACGATCATACGATCGTGACTAAATTACTCTCAAACCGGTCTAGTTGCCACAGTACTGAAACGGCCATAACTTTGAAAATAATTCAAAATTTGAAAAATCCTTTTATGGAGAGGTTTTCAATGTCACAACCATCCAAATAAGAGAAAAAAATTTTTAGATTTTTTCAAATTACTTGACAGGAATACCCTCAACCTAATGTTTAGAGATTCTTATACGCATATAGAGACTTCATAAAAATTATTATTATGCTAGTTGATAACAACTAGATGCACACGACATTCATGACAAACACGTATGTAAATAACGATATTTTGACAACAATAAAATGAACTATAGAATAGAGCACACTTCTAGGGGCATTCGACATTTCATTATTTTCACTATACTAACATTAAAGTAAATTATGGATTTACCTATAGCCCCATTTTTATTTATATTATATCACAATTCAGAATTACGAATAAAAATATGTGTAATTATACACATGTACAAATGACTAAAATCCAGGGCAAGTCTTTTCAAATTAATATTACTTGCAAATATTCTGAAATGCTGGCTCAACACTTTTTTCAATCCATTTCAGTTAAATGTACTGTGATACTAAAGTTAGTCTGATTTATCTGGTAAAAAGGCTTTTACTATTTATTATCGCATTAGAAAATATATACATGTGTATGTATATATGGCCAATAAAGATTAAACTTAAGCAATTTAATATCTCAAATGGTTTCTCATATTATGCATTATATTTCAGCTGTCAGTTCCTATTGTTGTGGTGCGTTGATCTATCGAAATCGCGGCGTATATTGGCAGTGGAATATGAATTTGTTGATAATAATCACTCTTTTTGTGCCACTCATAAGTGCCGATATATTCCCGTTATCTATAATTCACATCAATGACTTTCATGCAAGGTAAATCAAGAAGTAGATTTAAGATATGTTTAGGTTTAAATAATTTTAACAAACGGAAATATTTTGGCAAGTCTATAAAAAGGCCTCAAAAAGTAATTATACATAAGTAAATGATCATACAACGAAAGTCAACACTAAGTAAGTAACACTAAGTATAAAATTGAATACAATGCAACGCTTCTAAACAGCGATAGAAAAATGAGTGTTCTATGATTGAACAGCCAGCAGTTGAAAGTTAGCTAAACTTTACGGTAATAAAGGTAAATTTTTGGCCATAAAGTATTGGACTATTACTCACTTGATGACAAAATATAGGGCATTGTTCGTTCGCAGTCAAGTCATTTAATATATCTAATTTTATAGATACAAATATATAAAATATAATATTTGTATGGATGTTTAATAACAATAATTGCATGTACACCGTAAACATAATGAAAAAAAAGATCATTAATTTTATTTTGAAAACTTCATGTACCATTGAAACTAATATATTTTCTTATTCGGAGGGGTGCTTTAATTTATTATGCTTATAAATATTTCATGAAATGTTCATGTGGATCTGTGTGTTAAAAAAGCGAGATAATATTGTTTAAAATCCGTCCTTCGGTATTTAAATTATTTGCACCACTTAAAGAGTATATAATTTATATTCCAAGCTTGAAATACAAAAATATATATAATAAAAGTAAATACGGCCGAAGGAGATAGTCCTTTAATTAACATAGTTATATGCGACACCCTGCATATAAACATACATATAAAACTATCTTGCGTAAAGAAATTACATACACACGTCAGTTTCTAGTTATAGTATTAAGAGAACTTTAATAATTCGTATGTAGTGTTCTAAAACATGTATTATATTGTAATTTATGTATTGAGTGATAGTATGCCTTAGTAATCTAACATATTGCTATTAATGCATAAATCATTAATAAATCATTTATAGAAATATATTTGTGTATATTACTGTTAACGAAACCCAACTGTTAGGGATTCGTGTTTCCTTTATGACTGATAATTTACAAAAGCAATTAAAAAGTATAAAAACCAGATAAGATTTGATTTTTTAACAAATATATATATATAGCGATTCCAACACAGACGTCTTAGAAAAGTATGTTAATTTTTTTTTTATTAAGAGCAATTTCAAGTTTGTTAAACAAAACAAACAAAACACAATAACGATCGATTCCTCTTTAAAGTGAATTTTTTAAGCTGGCTTACGTATGTTCAAAGCCGAAAACCCTGAAAAGTCTGGTATAGTGTTGCAGTCTTACGTCTGACAAATATTTCTCCCCGATTTTGTGTTGGATATATTTACTTCACCATAAAATTATTATTATTATTACATTAAGATTGCGATTACCTTTCTCATGTCAAACCACGGCGAAGGGTGCAATCCGCATACGTGCAAGACAAGGAAGTTTTTTAAGCGATATCTAAAACTGTTCAGCTACAGAAACAAAAATTTCAACAGCTAAGATTTAAAATATACAAAACTGATACAAACTGATCCATTCAGGAGTTTCACTAAGAATATTATACCAAGAATAAGTTTTAAACTACTAGTGTATGGAGGAAGACTTAATCTAGAATCACATCGAAAATGCCTTAAGGCAAAAAGTTAAAAATGTTTTTGAATAGACTCTAACTTACCAGAGTTTATTTGGCAACTAG
This sequence comes from Bactrocera minax, assembly GCA_021498325.1. NCBI lineage: Eukaryota > Metazoa > Arthropoda > Insecta > Diptera > Tephritidae > Bactrocera > Bactrocera minax. The sequence continues at coordinate 461,092 of JAKEEE010000065.1, read as the reverse complement.
GGTTCCATACCACAGAGCTTTATTCTAATATAGGAAAACCCAAGTGGTAAAAAGAGTTTTAGTAACATACGGATCTCTCAATTATTTAGGCCATGTTTTAACGAAACTAAGAACACCTTTAGCTTTCAAAACCTTTGTGTTAACATGAAGACTAAAATTAAGAGTGGGGTTCATAGTAACTCCCAAATCAACAAAGTTAAATACTTGTTCTAGACTATAGCTTTTTATTATAAAGAGAAAGGGGAACACAGATCTACGGGAAAAGCAGATAATCTCGCATCTTTTAAGATTCAGTGGCATACCATTTCTATAACACCAAGTAACCAAGTCTGTTGGCAACAGTCACCTTTCATCAGTTGAAGCATATGATTTAAAAAGTTTTACATTGTCGGCATATAACAAAAATTTTGAGTGCTCTATTACAGAAGAAATATCATTAACAAATAACAAGCGACAACAGAATCAAACCAAGATGACTTGCTTGTGAAAGATCTAAAGAGATATTAATTGAGTCCGAAAGAGTATTATTAAATAACACTGATTGTGTTATTGAGATAATATGATACGCATTGAAGAAATCTTGGTTGAGAAAGAGAAAGTTTTTGCACGAGAATTGAGTGATTTACTTTATCGAAAGCTTTGCTAAACTCAGTGTATATAAAATTATTATCGTTATTCTCTCTAAAACCCTCTGATACGTGGTTCACAAATTCAAGCAAATTTGTTAATATAATTTCCCTTTACGAAATCTGTGGTGAGGATATGAAAATAATGGAGAAGCCAGAAATATTTTTGAAAGTTTGACATTATCTGCCGAAAGCTAGGCGTCCTGTACCACGTATTTTTCTGATATTTTTCAGCTCTTTTATATTAGTCAATAAGTTAAATAATAAACTTGGGCATTAAATCTTAAACTTTATACAATAATATCTCATATCTATACCACACAGATTCGAACCTACGGACACATCAGGAGGTACGTGTGATGCTGGTGAAGAATGCATCGGAGGCTATGCGCGAATTGTTTATACTGTAAAACGATTACTGCAAGAACAAAAGGACCAAAATCCCGTTTACTTCAACGCAGGCGACAGTTTTCAGGGCACGCTTTGGTATAATATCGGACGGTGGAATGTGACAAGTCAGTTTCTGAATATGCTGCCCGCAGATGCTATGGTAATAAGAAACAATAATAATTAAAAAATTCTTTGCGCATTTGCATTTTAAACCAACAGACTCTCGGCAATCATGAGTTTGATCATGGCATCGAGGGCGTTGTGCCATTTCTTGAGAGCATCAATTCACCTATGTTGGTAGCAAATATGGACGCAAGAGATGAACCGGCTATGCAGGGCAAATACCAAAAATCCATAATTATCGAACGTAGTAACAGGAAAATCGGTGTCATCGGGATTATACTTGAAACCACCTATGTAAGTAAAGTTTACTCATTGAGCCGTGTTTATTGTTTAGTGATTGTAATTTTTTGTGTGGAATTAGGATATGGCCAATACCGGTAATTTGATCTTCCAAAATGAAAGCGCTATTATACGTGAGGAAGCCAAAAAGTTGAAAACACAGGGTGCTAATATAATTATTGCCATTACGCATTGCGGCTATGATGTAGACAAAATAATTGCACAACATGCCGGTGATGAAGTCGATGTTATAGTGGGCGCCCACTCGCACACCTTCCTATATACGGGCGATAAATTACCTGGTCCAGATACTCCACGTGGTCCGTACCCGACCGAAGTTGTGCACGAAAATGGACATCGCGTTTTGATCGTTCAAGCTGCAGCTTATGCGAAATATGTTGGCAATATAACAGTATTCTTCGATGATGATGGCAACGTGGTCGACTATTCGGGTGCGCCGATTTACATGGGATCAATTGTACCAGAGGGTGAGTACGCAATATTTTTGTATATTCAAAATAAATAACTTCACAATTTTACTTAGCTTGAATAATTTTATTTAAAGTACTTACTCACTCTTAACAGTCTTAACATTACTAACACTTCTAACTTCTTCTGAATGAAAGTATCTAGTAAGCATGTATATTTTTATTATTTATTATTAACCTTATTTGCTTTAAATATTAAGATAAAAGATGAAACATTTGAAAATTCGGATAATTCGAATAATTACTGTAACATTAAACTAAAACCGGCTTGAAACGGCTCACTTGCAGTAATATAATTATTTAAAAATTTTGCAACGGATTTTACTGAAGGTGAACAAACTAATTATATTTTTAAGCTGGTTTACTAATTCCCCCACAGCTTGTAGTGTAGAATAAAAAACATTTATGAAGTCCAATCGTAAAACGCAAGTTCAAGTGTAAATAAGTAGAGTGAACTAACACAAATATATATTTAATTTTACTAAAAAATAATGCATGTTATCGAATATACTTATCATCAAACGAATTCGACCAAGGTTTAGTAAGTATAGAAAGATTTTATACTTATGTATTTTGATGTATTCACTTACAAATATGTATCTTTATTTAACAAAAATGGGTTAACTGCATCCTTCCTAAGGGCTAATATACTAAACGGTAATTGATTACTTTTATTATTAATAAAATATAAGCCATATAAAACTTGTTAAACGATTTGCAGACTCCGACGTTGTTAAAACTATGCAGCCATGGAAAGAGATCATCGATGCAAAGGGTTCAGTGGTTGTTGGTGAGTCAAAAGTCGAATTGGGAATGTCAGCATGCAGCGATTCCGAGTGCAACTTGGGAAATTATTTCTGTGATGCCATGATACATTCTGTAAGTATTCTACTACATATGATATATACTCGTATACTGTTGAACTTAACCAGATATGTCTATGTGTAGTTTGCTGCTTTAACTCCGTATTCGGATATGCCATGGACAAGTGTATCTATTGGCCTAATAAACACAGGAGCTCTACGAGTACCGTTAAGAAAAGGAAGTATGTGCGGTTTGTCTTTATTTTACTTACGTACCATATTTCTAAAGAATTCCAGTAAAAAAAAAACTGTCTACTTATAGCTCTGACATATGCACATCTAGTGACAATGTCTCCATTCGAAAATGTACTTACTGCCTTTAATTTACCAGGGCATAAGCTCCTAGAAGCATTAGAATATAGCGTGAAATCGATAGATATAAAAAGTAATTCAACCAGCTCTGCGGTTTATATGCAAGTATCTGGTTTAAAGATCACGTATAATTACAATAATCCAGTTGGAGAGCGAGTCGTTGATGTTAAAGTACGCTGTGCAAATTGTGCCATTCCTCTTTATGAGGATTTCGATTCGAAGAAAATGTATCGCATCGTGGCTCCAGATTTTCTAGCTGAAGGAGGAGATGGCTATACCATGTTCAGGGATAGTGGATCGAACTGGCAGTTAGTAAATATGCATGTGCCCCCTATAAATAATATTGAATATTTTTTGTTTAAATTTTAGGAAAGAAATGACAGATATTGATGCGCTCTTATCGTTCACTCAAAATACAAGTCCAATATACATAGGAAGAGAGAAACGTATATTGGTATTGGGATAATAAACAATATTTCACAGAGAATCCAGTTCAATTTAGATTTTTTTATAATGATTAGAAAATTGTATTTGTGTATTTGTGTATTTTTGATAAATTTTATGATTTTATAGTATGGATTTTAATATTTGTAAAAGTTTGGAAATACAATCTTTACAAATACAAAGAAATGATTTCGGAACATAGTGTTCAACTAATGCGATCAAAATACCCTATGAGTCATTCTGATGAGCATTAAACATCCCTCCTGAAATTTTTGGGAATTGTTAAAATAAACGGACCTCTATTCTTAACCTCTTCTTATTAAATTTCTTATAATGTTATCAGCTAAAACTTAATTGACGAATTTTAAACTTTATAAAATTAACTAAGAAAACACTAGATCATTATTAAAGTAGTATTATTGTCTGTACAATTAATGTCTACAGACCCGAAAACTGCGGCTGCACTTAAACCAGTTAAAGAAGAGATGGATAAGGTAGGGGCAGTTGTTCAGGGTGAAACAAAAGTGGAGTTAAGAAAGTCGACATGCAGCAATGATGAGTGCAATTTGGGAAACTTCTTCTGCGATGCTATGATACACGCTGTAAGTAGTACTAATTTACTATTTCTATTTACTGTTATTTTCTATTTGTAAGCTTACGAACATCATTTAACGTTTCTAGTTCACTGGCTTAACACCGTACTCGGAGAGATCGTGGTCCAACGTTTCAATTGGAATTGTAAACACGGGTGCGTTGCGTGTACCTCTATTCAGAGGAAGTAAGTGATGTATATTTATTTTTATTATTTTGCAAATAAAATCTAAAAATGCATTTGTAGATATTACTTATGCGCACATAGTGTCGATGTCACCTTTTGAGAACAAACTCACTGCCTTCAATATACCTGGTCATAAACTATTAGAAGCATTGGAATATAGTGTTAGCCCCATTAATTTGGAAAACGGAATTACCAGCTCCTATAGATTTGTTCAAGTTTCCGGTCTTAAGATAACCTACAACTTTGCTAACGCAGTCGGAGAAAGAGTTGTCGATATTGAAGTTCGTTGCGCCGAGTGTGATGCACCTTTTTATGAGGATTTTGATTCAACGAAAATTTATCGTGTCGTCGCACCAGATTTTCTAGCAGAAGGAGGAGATGGTTTCTCAATGTTAAGAGATCATGGTTACGATTGGCAGTGAGTATGTTAATAAAAATTAATACATTTTGTTCTAATTATATTACCTATATTATTTTTATAGAAAAGAAATGTCCGACTTGGATGCTCTGCTTTCATATACAACTCAAATAACTCCAATTTTCGTAGGAAAGGAAATGCGTATAACTGTATTGCGGAAGTAATAGGCATATTATATTTACCAAAAATATTCTCTATAATATGGCAAAGTCTTACTGCTCCAGCACACAAATTTGATTTTGAAATTGATACAATTCCAAATGTAATAATAATTGTTTAACAATGCAAAACTATTAATTATAAATACTTTTGAACAAAAAATAAAATATCATTCTATATTATTCTTTATATTTCATTTTCAACATAAAACCATACACCGAAAGACGTCCTTAATGATTATTAATTTTAAATTAAATAAATTTTTAAAAATATATATATACAAACGAAGGCCTTCGCTACTTCTTTTTCTTCTGTGTTCCTTTTAAATAAATATTTAATGATTTACAATAGTAACATATCCTTTATTATTAAGTCTTATTTATTTTTTTGATGGTACACCACATAATGATTAAATCAAAAAGTAGTACCTATTAAAACTTTACAATTAAATCTGAAGAAATAATTTCAAAATTTTTTTAGATGAGGAAGTTTTAAAGAAGAGACAAATGTGGGCTACTAACATCACTAATGAGGGAAATGCTGTTATTGGGACTTCCAGAGTAACACTGAAAAATAATAACTGTGGATACTCTGAGTGCAATCTCGGTAATTTATACACTGACGCTATTTTGCATGCGGTAAGTTGAGGATTGAATCCAATTTCATATAATTTAAAATTAACTATTGTTTATTATACTTATTTAAAATAAAGTTTTTACGCTTGGATTCCTACAGTACAAATAAATGGGCTAATGCCTCAATAGCTCTAACCACCAGTGCCGAAATGCGCGCTTCCATTCCACATGGCGGTAAGAGCCAATCTTCAATTTCTTTACCCAAAACAAAACACATAATAATTCTTAAATATTATAGATATTACATACAAAGAAGCTTTTGCGCTTTGCTCGTATGAAGGTGATCTCATGACCTTTGATTTGGCTGGTAAATATTTGCTGGATGCTTTAGAATACAGTGTGTCATCATTTGACCTAGAAAAGAATGTCAACGAGACTTATAGATTTTTACATAGTTCAGGCATTAGAGTCATGTACGATCTTCGGGCTGCTAAAGGAAATAGAGTAGTAAATGCAGAAGTACGATGCACTGACTGCGCTATTCCTTTTTATGAACCATTATCTCCAAATAAGGCTTATCGTATTGTTGCTGCTAAGTATGTGGCCACAGGAGGCTACGGATATTCAATGTTCACGAATTATGGGTCATCGCGAAAGCAAGTATAATTCTTTTCATACAAAGATTTAAAATAATTGATGCCTTTCATTTTAGAACACTTCCGGTGAATGAACTAACAGCGTTGATCGATTATTTCAAAGTTGAAATACCGGTAATTATTGGCTTGCAGGGACGAATTAAATTAATTTAAATTGTTGGACACCTGACTAAAAATTCCATGCGAATCTAACACTGTGGTATATGTACCGATGGGAAAACTATTTATAAATAAATATTATAAAAACTGCCATAGTCATGCATATTTTTTAATATTTATATCATATTGGCGACGTTTGACGATGAAGGTGTTAAACTTCCCTCAATCACTTTTCAATAGTATGGTGAAGTTTCATTTATAAATATATAATAATAACAGCCGATAGCATTGATATAGAAAAAGTAGAATAAGAACAAGCAATAAATGTCAAAGTAGAAATAATGAAAGTAATCGGAATCGACCCAATAAACAGATCGTATACGATATCCGACCAACGTGATGTTGAAAAAGTCAACAAAGTGAAATGAAAATTTGCGGAGTTATTTGCATCAGTACCATACTATTATGAACTCTTTGACAACAGATAAATAGTGACTGCGTGTATGATATGAAAAATATCAAATGTGATTAGATAAAAAAGATATTAAAATATCGGTGAGGATTTAAAATAAAATAAAGTAATGAATTTCGGTTATTTTTTTTTTTTGTGTACATACATGTGAAAAATGTAACATAACCCTAAATATTAAGATGTTTAAATCGCAATACAAGGGAGCGAAAATCTGAATTTATTGATAATTAAATATATATAATCTTCAGGTAGATATTTAGCGGTGAACTTTTGGTATTTACAATTAAAATTACACTACCCGTTCTTTGATAGAAAATAAATATGGTCAAATTAAGCTGATTGAATGTTACAATTGTTTTTGTTGTGCTACACATATTCCAGGTGGATGTGAAGTGGGTGCAAAAGTGGCTTAGTCATACGGACTTGAATTTTAAAATACCATATACGAATTTACCTTTGTATTGGATTTAAATTTCCAGTATTTGTTTTAGTAACAAGTTTAGTTGGTTTAAGAAAAGCATTGTTTATCATCGCAATTGAATACAAATTTTTTAATTTAAATAGGGGCTTGCGTAAATTTACTACGAATTCTAATTACTTAAGTATTTACGTAAAAGACTATTTAATTCACCTGTTCGATGTATTGCACTTCCATCTAAATATATGTATATTATTTCGTCGTATTTCAATAAAATATTATTTTATACTTTCAAATGCCTTGTGGCGTAAGTCCGACTTTAATATTTGACTCCGAAACATATAAGCTAGACTACCATCGCGAATCTTATTTTTGAACATATTTATTACCTATGAATCGCTTTGGACATATTAAAGGTTAAATAAATATGCTTAGATTATATATTTTTCTTATTTTCAGGTTATAATGAAAATTAATCAATACCACCGGCGAAGAAAACGAATTATGTTATAAATCACTTAAAATGGCAGATTAAGGGGGAATCGGAGCTTCAATAGTGTCTTGATAATTTTTATACATTCAATCGCAACGTTAGAAATCCCAAAATCATGAAGGTTGTTGCAATGGTCAGTGGTGGCAAAGATAGTTGCTACAATATGATGCAGTGCGTCGCAGAGGGTCATGAGATTGCGGCCCTAGCAAACCTACACCCAAAAGATCGTGGTAAGTAAAAAATCTCAATACTTTCATTAATTATTTCAAATATAGTAACATGTAATATACGAAAAAAAGGTGTGGTAATTAAATTTCAAACTTTCAATTAAGTTTCAAGAAAACATGTAACAAACCTTTTTCTTTACATCTTTACCTAATTGAAATAAGAAGATAAACTGATTTTTTTTTATCTACACACAAAGGAAAAATATGCAAATGTAAATTTGTCATTATCAGTAAAGTTGTTTATGCCCATAAGCTTACCGCTTTAATTAATTAACTCTTGCTTTCATTTGTTTAAAAATAATGCTAAACAAATATGAAATTGCTGTAAAACATAGCGAAATAAAGGAATGTGCACTTTATTGTACACCAGCATAACTGTGATTTTTTATTTTTTTTGAGTTATTTATTCGTTTATTTATTTTTTTATAAGTATTTTAATTTGAACATTTAATTTTAAATTTGAAGAATAAAATATCACCACTTTTACTTTTAATGAAGACGAATTAGATAGCTTTATGTACCAGACGGTCGGACACATGGGCATTGAGAGTTTGGCGAAAGCAATGGGTCTACCACTTTATAGGCGGGAAACTAAAGGCAAAAGTACGCAAACTGGAAAACATTATGTGCCTACAGATGATGATGAAGTAGAAGATTTGTACAGCCTTTTGGAATTGTGCAAGGTTAGTAATTTAGCTTGTGAAGATGAGTTGCAAGGTTTTAAATAGATATAAGCCAACTAATTGCTAATACAAATGTAAGAAAATTGATAAAAGGTTGAATTCAACTTATGCTTAGTCGTAAAATTTGTGTTGAAAGATTCTCTTACATATAATATTTTTCCACATCCTATCCTATTTGTCTACTTCTTGTGTTAGTGTGCTGTGTTTACGTATGCGTCTAATACATTGAAATGTATACAAATATTCTGCATCTAAAATTTTGATTTTCATGTGACTTTACTTACATACAAACTTGATGAACATACTACAATATATAAGTGTTTCGTCACGTTCATCAAAACAACTTCTTATGTTGTTTGTTTATTTTTCCTATTGGATTAATCGTATTTTATGATATTAGAAATTACATATACATATGTATATGTATGTATATTTGCATGAGTACTGTAGTACAATAATTTGAATATACGTGTTGTGTTCAAAAAATGACGGGAATGTTCGTCGACTGTGTTCTTCGACTTTATTGGCATAGCGCATCATGAATTCTTGCCTAAATGTCAAACGGTCAATAAGGAGTACTACCTACAAGTTCAACACCGTTTGTGTGAAACAATCCGAAAGAAACGCCCGGATTTGTGGAAAAACAATTCATGACTTTTGCTCATTTCTGCTCACACTTCGTTGCTTGTTCGTGATTTCTTGGCCAAAAACAATACTGTAACGATGCCCCAGCCTCCATATTCGCCAGACATGGCTCCGTGTGACTTTTTCCTATTTCTAAAAAAATAAAGAGAACCTTAAAGGGCCGTCGTTTTACAAGTATATATGATATTAAAAGCGCATCGCTGAAAGAGCTAAATGATATCCCAAAAATCGAGTTTAAGAAGTGTTTCGACGATTTTAAGAAGCGCTGGCATAACTGCATAATATCGAATGGAGACTATTTTGAAGATGACAACATTAATGTAGACGAATGAACAAATATTTATTCATAAAGAACACACCACATACATATGTACTTTTTAAAACAACACACGTGTGTATTAGAAGTAGTTAGCTAAAGTCCTCTTGCATATCTGTTAACAAAGCAACTCCTTTTAATAATAATTAACCTATACCCTGTACATTTCTATCATTTTAAGTGTAATTTCTATATATATTGATGTTGAGGAAAGCTCGCAAAGAAGTTGAAGAAAAATAATAATAATCATATAAACCGAATTTTTGTTCCAAAACAAAATTCGAAATTGATAGAGGGATTCTCAGTTTAATATAACAGAATATTTTTTAAATAGGAATTTGCTTAATATATAAAAATATTCATGTAATTTTAGAAAGAATTGCAAGTTGAAGCAGTTGCTGTTGGAGCCATTCTCTCTGACTACCAAAGGGTAAGAGTCGAAAATGTTTGTAGTCGCCTAAATTTGGTATCACTGGCGTATTTATGGAGGAGAGACCAGACTGACTTGCTACAGGAAATGATTGATTGCCAAGTACATGCTATTATAATAAAGGCAAGCTATTTTACATTCAAATTTATTATAGAGAAAGATAATCTTTCTGCCGGAAATATTGCAGAACTAACTAATTAATGGTATTTGAAATCGAATGTTTCTCTAAATTCAGGCTTGACTACTTAATTGTAGTATAACATTTCTTATTGTAGTATAAAAAGTGGTTTCTATAATAATTTTGCTAAAATATAAGTACATTTATAAGATTTGTATCCAAAAAGATTATGATATATGTATACAGAACTGGAAAAATATGCCAAATTCATATACTTTAAAATTACATAGTCCCTTAAGCATTTTCCAGCTTGTGCATCACATGTTAATTTTTTTTTGTATATTTACAGGTAGCAGCATTAGGTTTAGTTCCTGATCGCCATTTGGGTAAATCGTTGCGTGAAATACAACCTCATCTACTGAAAATGCATGATAAGTATGGTTTAAATGTTTGTGGAGAGGGTGGTGAATATGAAACATTTACTTTAGACTGTCCGTTGTTTAAACAACGAATTGTAGTGTAAGTAAATAGTGATTTTGCTATTTGTTGAATTGCATTACTAAGAGTTTTACTTTAACATATTCGTTTTAGTGAGGATGTTCAAACGATAATTAGTTCAGCGGATCCTGTATGTCCGGTCGGGTATATAAACTTCACCAAATTGTCGATGCAATCAAAAGAACCGACCCAATGCTGTGATGTTTTTGTAAAAAAATCTCTGGACTATATAAGTGACCTAAACGAATCTACGTACAGTGACCTCAGTGACCCAGATCTCAGTGAAACTGAGCTAGAATTGATAGAGAAAGAAACCCGGTTACGTGAATCCCTAAGTCAAAATGAGTTGATGATATCGCGTAGCAATTCATTTGGCCGCCACTTGACTACGTCTTCTTCTCCCATACCGATTGTGACGAAGAGTGCTAGTGTCGATGAACCACCGACACCATCTTTGTTGTTTTCATCATCAGCAGCGCTGTGCGCCGCATCACTACAAACAGCTGCCAATAGCTTTGGTGTAGCGCCTCCATTGGGTAGCAGTACGGTAGCAGTGTGTGGTTCTTTATCTATGGGGATATCATCTACCGGTGCCACGGCCGGCATATCGACAGCACTGGTAAACCAACCACCCAGTCCAATGAAAATAGAACGTGAGTTCCGTCCACTAAAAAATCAGCCAATGGCAGCATTTAATCAAAAAGGCTGGTTATGGGTGGCGGGTATACAAGGTAACAACTCCCTTCGTAAACTACTGCATGTACATCGTGAAATAATATCTCGTTTTACTTTTTAATTTTAGGCTGCGCTGAAACATTGGAAGAGGGAATGCAGCTGGCTATGCAATCCTTGGTTAACTTAGCTGTCCAACACAATTATGAATTAACCGATTACTGTTATATTACACTTTATGTACGTTCAATGGCCGAATATCCTTTACTGAATCGTATTTATGGCCAAACAATAAATTTCCAAAATCCACCCACCCGAGTGTGTGTTGAATGTCCTCTACCGGAGGATTGTCATATGATATTGGAAGCAATTGCATTTCGAACGCCCATGCGACGTCGTCCAACATTGTCAATAAGTGAATTAGATGGTATGTTAAGCATATTACATTACGAAAATACATAAAATGTAAATTTCAACTGCTGTTATAATGTTCTTATAGGTTATAATGATGAGCACAATAATAGTGGTGATTCAACCTTGAAACAACGTCAAACCATGCATGTGCAAGGAATTTCTCATTGGGCGCCAGCAAATATTGGTACTTACAGTCAATCGACTAGGGTAAGGAGTCACTTGAATGCAAAGTATTTTTGTATAAAAGAGCTTAACTTCAGGTGGGCGAAATAACATATATATCTGGTCAAATTGCTCTTGTTCCTGGAAGTATGACAATTATTGAGGGTGGTATTCGGCCACAATGCAAGTTGGCTTTGCGACATATTAGTCGAATAGCAAAAGCGATGAATGCTCAAGGTCAACTACGCGATGTAGTACATGGTATATGTTTCCTGACCCATCCAGCTTTTATTGCCGAAGCGCGTCGTCAATGGGAACGACGCACAACAAATGCTATAATGGATTATATCGTTGTGCCTACCCTGCCACGTGATGCTTTGGTAGAATGGCAAGTATGGGCACATACACACAATGACCGTTTCGAATGTAAGTGTATAAATACTTTACAGTGAGATAAGGATATTAATTATTTTGTTATCGAAAACAGACGAAGAAACTGGTTGCTCCGTAAGTGATTATACCATCTCCATAAGAAGACGTTGGAACTATGAAAATAATTGCGCTGCCATTGTCTGTTATGTTTCTACAGGTAAGTTCAATTAGAAGGTATAAATGTTTATTTAAAAATGGAATTGTGCATTAAATTAATTTCTTGTGCAGGTTTGGCCTCCTCCACCACACAATTGACTCAATTAAGTGAGGATATACTTAGCAACCATTGCCGCCTAGCACAAAATCTTAGTGCTGAAAATCTTGACGAAATACTTACATATACTGTTAATCGATTGCTCAAAGATTATCCGATCGCTAAACGAATAGCAGACTCAACACCCCCCAGTACAGGCCACGCTATTGAATCGGATGCCGTTTGTGCCAGCGATGGCAATTCACAATCAACTTCTTCATTAAATAATAATAGCCAAATTGATATGAACGTCGCAGGTGGAAAGAATTCATCTGCGTTTTATATACCGGCAATTCACCTAAAAGTGTTCTATCAAGTCACTGCTGCACCGTCTGTGGAATTATTACTTAATGCACTATATGACTTTCGGCTCAAATGCCAGGAAACCGCCAACATAGTATACACAGTTTTGCCCGCCTGTAGTTTACATAATTTTAGTACTTTTCTATCAATTTGTGGCGTTCGTCATGAATAAAAGGAATTACTTCTCGAGACTTATTGTAATTTGTAATCTATCTATGTATGTATGTACCCTTAATTGAACGAATTTGGTTATGGCTTTTGCATTATAACAACCACAGACAAACTAATTAACTGTTAATACAGCATAAAACATGCCCCGAATAATTTTGGGAATTATTTTTGTAGCGTAAGTCCTTAGGCATATATATAAGACCAGATATTTGAGGTGTTTTTAGTTCATACCAAAATTGTAAGCTACAAAAGTAGCTAGGCCACTAGGAAAAAACACATTAAAATCGAAGACCTTTGTTTATAATTTTAAATTATTATTGGAAATTGGCAAAAATTGTTAAAAAATATTCAGTAATAAGTTAAAAGTTTTGATGTTTATGTATATGTGTATTGTGCCATTTATATTTGGTTAATATCTCATTTTTGTCACTGCTTCGGTTCAATTTTCAATTGGATTACGTTTTAGAAACTACATAAGTAAAATGAAATTAATTTCGTATTTTGAGATAAATAATACTTAATAGTTAAAGAAGGTTATTATATTTTCTTTTTGACATTTTGAAAACATATTTTCTTTTTTTTCTATGCGATTAAGTGATTTATAGCATATTTCTTATCATGATATACTATTAATAAACAACTAACAAAGGTAGAATCAATGTTAACAAAAACATCTATACTTACACATTAATTCTTCATATATATATACATAAACACTTATAAAACTGGACTTAAATACCAAATAAAACGAGATGTTAAAATGTATGTCTCAGTAAAATTATAAAGTATTTACTATTAATTAACCTCATACCGTTTTTATTGTTAAGAGCAAAATGTGCAAAATCGTAATTTTACGTCTTTGTGGATTCGGCGAGTTTACCTTATTATACATAGCACACTTACAAACGGGAAACCGCAGTAAATACACAAATTTAAATAGAATGAAGTCAATCATTTAATGATAAATCTAAACTTAAAGAAACTAAGAATTGTTATCCTTGTTTTTAGTACTTTGATAAGCACTAAGTCAATAAGTGGCAAAATTTAATAAAATATACAAAAGGTAATTGCTGAAAGCGATAATATAATCATAATTTCTTATTCATTATTCTTTATATACGTTTGTAAACAGGCAGTCTTTAGCTAACCGATATGTACGTTATAAAGTCGAGAATAGGAGTTAGAGGAATGTACAAATGTTCATCGTTTTTTGGTACAAAACACACTGTGCTTAAATAAACACTTACTTAATTTCTCAACCAGGAAGACAAAAGTCATAATATTGGGTATATGAGAGGTAGAGGAATATTTTTCGATATCTTTGTTGAAACATGAGTTATCTATTACGATGGGAGATAAGCTGATGATGGCATTAAAATAAACGTTATATTGGAAGTGGTTGTCATCCTATTGAATCCACTTTCCACAAACTCCACTGCGTCAGCAGAACGATGGTAACACCTACATAATTCGCATGAAAGTTGGGGTATTATACCTATAGTTGAACATTTGATGCAGATGGACGTGGTATTATCCGAATTTTTCAATTTTTACATTGTAGCTATATTCCCAATAAATTTGGTTGACTCCAGTAGTTATGTGAAGGGTCAGGGAATTTCCACATTAAAATTTTTTTAAATTACTCTCTCACGACCCTATTATGACTTGTGTACTGTATAACATTTTATCGCATAATTGATGAATGAATTATGACCCTTAGTGTTTCTCGAACACTTCTCGCCTCGTCACACAGCTAAGGAATACATGTATTAACTTTTACCAAAACCATATCCAAAAGTCAATTTGTGTTGTCATCAAGATCTCGACTACATGTTGCGAGTTGTTAAAAATGAACTTAGTCTTGTGAAAATATTAAATCCCAGTATATACAATTGAAGTAATTTTATTCAAAACAATTTTACATATCCATATCCGTTATTATTATTTTCTATTACGAACACGTAATCTGAAAGAACTACATATGAAGCCTAAAAATATACACTTATGTACAGTTGCACAGTTATTGAGTAAATTAAGGTACACGTAATTAATTTGAAATATGTTATTGCTTAATAGATTTAATACATGCCTATCAAATCTAGCAAATAAACAATAAATTCTTATCACCTATAAAAATATTTAAAAATTATTTGCATCACTTACGCTGCTTCGGATGGAGTGATTGGCAGCACTTCAACAATGAAAAGTAGCTGCAATTTCGCGAACACTGGCGAAAGTTCTGTTCCATTTGTGAAAATAACTTACGCTCTCACACTCTCCGAACGTGGGCCAATCAAAATGCAACAAAACTGACAGCCCAACAACCAATAAGAAAACACCACGCCAAAGTTATAGGAGTAAAAATAGCCGGCGACACAGAGAGAAGAATCAGTTGAGTTTTGCACATTAGAGAATAAAGAATACAATTTGAAAGTGAAGTCGACACGGAAGCATTAAAAATATACATTAGTTAAAAACTGCCAAAATAGTTAAACTGTTGCGCACTGAATACATATTTTATATAGAAACATATAAGTAAGTATATTTTATGTTTGTTGGTGGAAAATTAAGCACGTTTAATACGTTATTGAAAGAGTTGGTGTATGTGCTCCAGTATTGAAACAGGTGTACAAATGTGTGAATTTACTAAGTTATTGTGAAAGTGATTTCAGTATATAAAATTCCTAAATTTGGCTAAATTTGGTTAAATTTCTTCAAGATGTAGAACTTTCTCCAAATATCATTATTAAGACTCGAAAATTGTCATTAAAACGCAACGTTTCTGGAAATTTCTCGGCATACATATATATATATATATATACGCTTGAAGATTTTCTATGCGTG
Organism: Bactrocera minax; assembly: GCA_021498325.1. Taxonomy (NCBI): domain Eukaryota; kingdom Metazoa; phylum Arthropoda; class Insecta; order Diptera; family Tephritidae; genus Bactrocera; species Bactrocera minax. The sequence continues at coordinate 445,331 of JAKEEE010000065.1, read as the reverse complement.
TGAATCAAGGAGAAAGAAAGAGAACTGGAAAAAGTATTGCCAACTACATAGTCGATTTTCCCAATTGGAATATCAGAAGAATTGTACACTGGACCGTACTGAAAACAAAATAAATCGACATTAAAAACTTGATTTTAAAGTATCGCGAATAAAATTATATTACAATAGCTAAAAGTATAAAAACCATTAAAAAATAGAAAAGTCCGAATTACAATTCAAGAACTATTGTGGGTTTCGTTTTATATTTTTTGTAATTTATCATATATGAAACTTCGGGTTTGTTTTTAAAGCTTACTGTGGTAATTAATTTGATGATAAAATCAAGAATATACACATTCTGTAATAAATGCGAATATAATTGATCACAAAATACATACTAATAAGTGTACAAATTTGCTAATGGAGGCAGACTCCAATTCAAGACATTGACTTCAATTCAAATTGAACAAAAAGGAAATCGCATTCAGCAATTATTTGTACACGTCATGTCTTTTACTACACAGTTAATACATAAACATAAAAAAGTGTACATGGTAATAAAATAGTACACGTCAGTTATGGAATTTCACTTCCAAATGCCAATAAGTAGGTCACTCACGATGTTTACACTTTTTTGACCACTTGATTAAATAATTACGATACTCAATTTATACCTAACAGTTGCTAACCATTTCCTTTAGAAAAGCAAGAACTTTGTGTTAATATATGTTATTAATTAAAAATGTTAAATTTTCCATGAAATATGTCTACAATTGCAGCTTATTGGAAGTATTTAGCTAGTATTGTTTTTATCTGTTCATATGTACTTAGAGATACATTAATATACATTTGTATCCCAAACCGTCCTAGTTTTTTTTGTATACGTTTGAATATAAAATATAGAAGATATACGTGCAAAGTTCTCAGCGTGGTTAATAATATAGGGAATGTATGCATCGAAGCGCATACGTCTAAAAGCTCTCTTTTGATTTGGTTTTATATGTTAATCTGAATGCGCTTTAACTTTAGCGTAGAACGGAACCGGCTCCCGGCTTTTTTCCCTCTATAAAATTCCATTGGAAAGTGTACACGTATCAAGAAATTGTTGGTAACAATAAAAACAAAAATTTCTAACAACTTTGGTGTTCGGTTAATACATATGGTACTGCCATATTTTGCTAATACGGTCACGAAGTACGACTACTGAGTTTAAAGAGCGTATGTGTAAGAGAATTTATGGAATATTAGGGATTAGGAGACGCATTAATTTATTGTACATTTATGTACACGTAGCACACTTCGAATTTTGATTATCAATGTCAGTCAGATATAAATTTTTGTGTGAGTATTTAACAAATTTATTAGGAAATTTAGAAATTTTAACTGTATTACCGTTATTTGTTAATATTTTATAGAATTGCTTCAAAATTCACAGATTAACCATATATACATATGCTTATTTGTAAATATTTAGTGTACTGTGACGTAAGCAATTTCATGCCTGTTTGCCAGTTACAAATTGGACGTGCTTTAACTATTACTCAAACTATTATTATATTTTATTAGACTTTCTAATTATTTGATTTTTATTTCTCTTACAGTTAATTTAATACACATAGTATAAAGAAACTTGAAGATGAAGGTTTGCTTATTGCTGCTGGCCGTTGTGGCCTTTGTGAGTCTCTCACATGGTGAAGAGAAAAAGGAAAAGGATAAAGATATTGGCACAGTAATTGGTATCGATTTGGGCACAACATACTCATGGTAAGTTGTGGCGAGCATTTTCTTATTTGAAAAAATTTGGTAATTCAGATTAATAATGTTGAATAATTATTTTTATTTTAATAATTTCGTTTCAGTGTTGGTGTATATAAAAATGGGCGTGTGGAAATTATTGCCAACGATCAAGGTAATCGTATCACACCATCTTATGTGGCATTTACGGCTGATGGTGAGCGACTGATTGGTGATGCTGCTAAGAATCAGTTGACAACAAATCCTGAGAATACAGTATTTGATGCTAAGCGTCTCATTGGTCGTGAATGGTCAGATTCCAATGTCCAACATGATATCAAATTCTTCCCATTCAAAGTAGTTGAAAAGAATTCGAAACCACACATTAGTGTATCCACAGCTCAAGGTAACAAAGTGTTTGCCCCTGAAGAAATTTCTGCTATGGTTTTGGGAAAAATGAAGGAAACCGCTGAGGCTTACCTTGGCAAGAAGGTTACTCATGCTGTGGTTACTGTGCCAGCCTATTTCAATGACGCTCAGCGACAGGCCACCAAAGATGCTGGTGTCATTTCAGGTTTGAACGTGATGCGTATTATTAATGAACCTACTGCTGCCGCTATTGCTTACGGTTTGGATAAGAAAGAAGGAGAGAAAAATGTGTTGGTATTCGATTTGGGTGGTGGTACTTTTGATGTCTCGTTGCTAACCATTGACAATGGTGTATTCGAGGTAATTGCCACAAATGGTGACACTCACTTGGGTGGTGAAGATTTCGATCAACGTGTAATGGATCACTTCATCAAACTGTACAAGAAGAAGAAGGGTAAGGATATCCGCAAAGACAACCGTGCTGTTCAGAAATTGCGTCGTGAGGTAGAGAAGGCGAAGCGTGCTTTGTCTGGTTCTCACCAAGTTCGTATTGAAATTGAATCATTCTTCGAGGGAGAAGACTTCTCAGAAACGCTAACCCGTGCAAAATTCGAAGAGTTGAATATGGACTTGTTCCGCTCAACACTAAAACCAGTTACCAAGGTTCTTGAAGATGCTGACATGAATAAGAAGGATGTGCATGAAATTGTTTTGGTTGGTGGCTCTACACGTATTCCAAAAGTGCAGCAACTTGTCAAAGACTTCTTTAGCGGTAAGGAACCATCTCGCGGCATTAACCCTGATGAAGCTGTTGCCTATGGTGCTGCTGTTCAAGCTGGTGTGCTTTCGGGCGAACAAGACACTGATGCTATTGTTTTACTTGATGTCAATCCATTGACTATGGGTATTGAAACTGTTGGTGGTGTGATGACAAAATTGATTCCTCGCAATACTGTGATCCCAACCAAGAAATCGCAAATCTTCTCTACCGCTTCTGACAATCAACATACTGTTACTATCCAAGTTTACGAAGGTGAACGTCCAATGACTAAGGATAATCATCTGCTTGGTAAATTTGATCTCACTGGCATCCCGCCAGCTCCACGCGGTATTCCACAAATCGAAGTATCATTCGAAATCGACGCTAATGGTATTTTACAAGTTAGTGCAGAAGATAAGGGTACAGGCAATAAGGAAAAGATTGTCATTACTAACGATCAGAATCGTTTGACTCCTGAAGATATTGACCGCATGATCCGCGATGCTGAAAAGTTTGCCGATGAAGACAAGAAACTGAAAGAGAAGGTCGAGACCCGCAACGAATTGGAATCCTATGCCTACAGCTTAAAGAACCAAATTGGTGATAAAGACAAATTAGGTGGTAAATTGAGTGACGATGAAAAGACCAAAATGGAAAGCGCGATCGATGATACCATAAAATGGATGGAACAAAATGCCGATGCCGATCCAGAAGAGTACAAGAAGCAAAAGAAGGATTTAGAATCGATTGTGCAGCCCATTATTGCCAAACTGTACCAAGGAGCTGGTGGTGTACCACCAACTGAAGAAAGTGATGATGATGTGAAAGACGAGCTGTAAGGAGAGGATGGAGTAAATAATTAGTCCTTAATACGTTTACTATTAATTTCATTTAGTTATTAAAACTGATATAGAAAAATTCAGACTGATACACTCTTAAACAAAATAAGTTTAATAAATTTTGAAGATCTAATATAAAGATAGACAGATTGAAGCCTATACAGTTCAGAAATATTCAATTTTCCAACACCAATGCCTGTTGTTTTTAGTTGAACCAAATTTGTATGTAGCCTTCTGCCCAAATTACATCAGTTTTCATTGTATGGAAAGGTATTTAGCTATTTAAAAGATTAGTTTATTTATTTTTTTCTTTTATTTAAAAAGTTCGGGTGTGTCTCACATTCCATGTCAAGTCTGTCCAAAACTCGATATGTATAAAAAGCGGTTAAATAAGTTTTGCAATTGTACATTTCTCATTCACTCTCATGAATTGTAATTGTAGTGCATGGAATAAGTGATTTCATTTTATACTAAACGGCAAAACATAGTAATTGAAAAGGAGCGAATGAAACTCTTCGATTTTACGAAGAGTTTTACGACAAAAAAAGGAAAAAAAATAAAGTAAACATAAATAAAATAATTTAATGTTTTATTTTCGTTAAAGTCAACGGTAATATATTAACTAAATATGAATCCACGTATTAACCGGTTTATCTCTGATAATTCTCAAAACTGTTCCAAGTATTTAGCTTAATATCCTTTTATATAAATATGTAAATATGAGCATTTAATGTCATTCAACATTTACAAAAGTGAACATTAATATAAAATATTTTTTAATTCCTTCTCCGAATTTTCTACCACAACATCTGCGGCGCCCTTATCACATTCAGATACCGTAACAATAAATTGTTTTTTTTTTTCTGAGAACTTTCGATAATTTCCATGACTCGCCAGAGAATATTCATTCGCATTAATTCATTCATTGAAAACCCAATTGCATACTTTTAGGCGCGTTTGCCAGTATGTGAGTATATTTAAAGCGTGTTCATAATTTTTTCTATTTTAGGTTGGTAGGTTTTTTTTTAGGGGCTTTCCTGCAAAATTTTTTCTCAAAGCTCTGACGCGTACTTTACATTGCACATTTTTTAATTTAACTTGTAATGTAAATTTTTCATTATTTAATGAAATCCTTACAAGTTTATTGTGTGTAGAATATCCTTAGTGATTTTACCTTTCGATGCGTACTGATTTGACTTGGCCTCGACCGATCAGTCTTTTTTTTTATTGTTTTAGGAATTTCATTATTTATGTCTTTGAAAGGTATGTGGTGTTAAATCGACAAAGAAAGAGATAATAGCCTTTAGTTCGGAAACTCATTCCGACAGTCGTGTCTATGAAACTGGAACGACTGCCAAGTCAGTGGTGTTTTGATTCCCGTAACATCATTCACAGAAAGATAACTAAATTGTCTATATATGAACGATGTAATGTGCCGGTTTGTAGAACAATGTAATCAGATGCTCTAAAGCGATAAATTTTTGGTTCATAGCGAAAGTTCGGCTGGAATAACAAACAAATCGAAAATTTATTGATCCCTTTTGAACCTACGTTGAAGGAAAACAGTTTTTTATTAGCTGCCCGAACTCTGCATTTACCGAACTTTTACTACCAAGTAAGAAAAACGATCGTAATATTCATTGTATTCTACAATGGTTCATTAACAGCAATAACCACTCAATTGACCATTGAGTACTTTATTTCTTTCCATTCTTCATTTCTTCCATCATCTATAAATTTAGTTACATATCGGTCTGATATCTAAATGCATAGCTCCAAATTTAGAGAGAGCCGGCAGACAATTGCTTACCGAATATGAAATTTTTATTATTCGTCAATATGTTAATTACGGTTCGCTTAATATGCATATGTTGGCTGGTATGTACATACATACTTGTAACCGGTGTAAGTATTGTAGCACATCGTATTTTATTTTATAGTATTTCATTTACAATTTACAAACTTCATTTACACTTAATTACAATTTGTTGTAATTGTTGCTTATGAATAGTAAAAAGGCTAAATATTTTATTAAAATTTACTAAAAATAAATGTTCGGTTTTACTCAGACAAACGAATATGATTTGCTTGATCCAAAAGCATGTACGTACGTATTTATAAGTGTTTATGTATGCGTGTATTGTATATATTTTATGTATTTTTTTTTTCTAAAAATAATTCTAGTACTGTATTTCAATCGACATACTAATTTACAAACATTTAAGTTGTATGAAGCGAGAACCGGAAATGTTGTCGCACGTCTACTTCCGCGCTTCAATTGGCTTCAATTTTATTTACTTTGTTTCTGTTCAGTTTTTTTCTTTTAAATACTTAAAATGGAAATGTGTGAAATGAATAAAAAGGTACGATATTGACTCGCATTATATTTATCACCCCACCACCGACTGCCTGCCTTTTTGCTTATTTGTCCGATTGTGGCCAATCACAACATTTGCGTTTATAAATTTAATCCTGTTTCAGATTTAGATACGCCTGTTCCCCCATGTTGTTAGTGTTACTTTCTTCCTCGTCTTTCTGTTGAGTCCGCCGTAGCCAAACATTTATTATTGCACGTACAGAGACACAGACAGATTTAACGAGAATTTTTAAGAGGAAAAAGAAATCAAAAGAAAAAAGAAAATTTATAAAGATAAAATTCCATGTAATCATTTTTTATAATTTAATAAAATTCTGTAGTTTCCACAAATTTGATGAATAAAAGGAACTAAACCAAATAGCAGAGCACTTATATTTTGTATGTGAATATACATATAAGCATATGTATAGTTGCAGATGAAAGTACATACGGTCAATACTTAGCCAATATGAATATATACACAAAATATATGCATGCGAAGGCGATTGTGTGAATATCCCATTCAAATGTGAGTATTTAATGTACTTTATATACATACATACTTGTATATGTGCATATGTTTTCTACGTTTTACATATTCCCTAACAAATATACAAACATTTATATTTAACGTGGACTTATTTTCCAGAGCATTTAAATATACGAATTCTATTCTAATGTTTATCCGAGTCAAATGATTTATAAACAAAAGAACTAATATGAATATGCATATGTACATATGTACATAGATCAAAATTTCTTGCCGGTATACTAGATGATTGATAATCGGTCAAGAAGAATGTTAATGACAATGGCTCATTGTGATATTCGGCATTGGAACAGAGATGTATAAGCTTTTAAGAATAACAAATACCTTATACTAACACTGACAATAAAATAATAAAGCTGAAATTATATCCTTAGATATTGCGAATATTTTTACACATTTTTCATAAATTATAATTAGATTAGATTTGGGCTATGTATTATCTGATTTTACCGATGGTCATTTGGTCGAATTTCAGAAAAATTTGGTTAGACTGCATTATCATAAAATACAATTCGTCTATAGTTCAATTTGTACAATAATACGTATAATATAAAGTTGTATTTAAATATAAACATAATTATTTAAATTATTTTTATGGTAGATGAAGACAATCTATCCATTATCAAGGTGTGTTTTCCCGAGAATTTTATTTGTGCTAAGCTTCTGTTCGACCATTCCCAAAACAGGCGACGGGAACGGACCAAGATTTAGATATTCGTTATACAACAACCAAAATTCACTTGAATTCCCTCCTGAACTATTTGAAGAATGTGTTACGCCGTTGCCATAACAAACAAGCTATATAATTCACCCATTCATCTACAAACGTAAAAGGATTATTTATACATACCTATAATTTTTATTATCATTTAATTAGCTCGGAATTCTTAACTCTATGTGCCTATCAATATCTTATTAATCGACTCTAAGCTGCAATCATATTTTATGTAGCGAGATATAATACTATATATAATATAAAACAACTTTTCTATTACATATCCAATTCTATTTAACTTTTTTAACACACACAAATCCATACAGTTCTTTTTCCTAACATCCGAAATCCTACGACGAAATGAAATGCCAAATCCTTTTTATCTTTGCAATGAAAATTTAATTAAACTGTGCATTATTATTTTATATTGTTTTATATAAAGGCAATAAAATATTGACATGTTACGCATCGAATACATGCTTATATTTGTATTGCATTGAATTCTGATGAAGGGCTATTGAGAGGAATCCTTCACTCGCCTTCTGCTTCTGGATCTGGGCGGCTTAGAATTTCCTGACAGAGGGCAATATAGTCCTGCGAAAGTTAGGAAAATTATTTTTAACGAAAATACTTACTTAATTTATATAACAAAATTGACAAGGAACAAAAGTCCATATTAGAAACATGTCACTTACATGAGGAGCCAGACAACATTGAGATGTACGCACATAGCTGATCGCTTCTAGAATATAACACATCTAGACATTTCTATTAGCCACATAAACAAAAATATGCATACACATATATTCGTATGGGATTATAAGTATGCAGTTGTATTCTTGGAAGATATTCATTCTTTCATTTCAATAGCAAATGAAAATACGACTTTGGTATTTTCGATGGGTCCAAGTTAAAACTGGTTGTCACCTATGTACCATGTATGAAAATATTTACTCGAAAATATAATAAATCTGTTATTACTGGCAGTGAGGAATTTAAAAATTGAAAAATGCATCTTCATGATGCACAGCTGCATGCATGAAATGACACCATTTTTATACATCAATGTTAACTTTATCCATATAACAGTATGCGATTGACTAACTTCGAAAACAAAGTTTTATATTAAAATTTCAAATATTAAAAAACTTATATCAATACATGTAAGTAATCCAGGTTTTAAATACAAGTAAAAAGTGCCTGGATATAATCCTCATGTATCGATGCGAAACATTCCATGTTTATTTAAACGGAGATATTTTAATTGTATATATATATTTTGTAGTATATAATAATACAAAAAAGTATTTTTAAACAGGTTATAGACTGAAAATCATGACTACACTATTTAACCTATAATTTTCCGGACTTTTATATGATAGCTTAATAAAAATCGTTCACTTTTAACTTATGTTTTTAGTTTCAATTAGGTTCACTTTCCCTTTAGAGAGTGTATACAAAATTATCAATCATCATTATTTTCGAATATTAAAATTTATTTATCATTCGAAACTACATTAACAGAATGCAAGTTGATGTTAATCTGTGAATGTTTATCTGATTCCTACCAGAGGAGTTATATATAAAAATAAAAAATACGGCGTATTAGAAAAAGCTTCGATATTGTATTGAATTTCGTCACTTTTATGATGCCTTTGTGTTGGGAAGAATTGGATGAAATGAAAAATGCCTAAGGAGTGTTTTATGACATGCGTTGACAATACAAAACTTCAATACATTAGCAAATGTGGGTTTGTTGACTGTGAAAGATAATGTGTGTTTTGTATATCTCATATAGTGAAGACGATTTCTGTGGAAAATTCAATACATTTTGTGCTGATTGGTTATTGTATTGTTTCTAATGTGGTTTGTGTGTGTTTTTGGCTGCCTTTCAAATTTATTTCTTAAACAAAACGAACTTTCATCATGATCTCTACATTTTTAAGTTTGCTTGAGTTGTTTGTGGTTTGTATTTCTTAATTTTTATTAATTTTTCTGTTTTTTTTTTTTTAATGTAAACGTTTTTTTTATAAAAATTTTTGTTTAATGCAATAGAGTTATGAGAGAAATTAAAAATAAAAAGAAAAAGGAAAAACGATATTAAAGTTTAAGAGGTGAGCAAAGATATTTCATTTTTAATTTACCGCTCGAAGTGGCATTTTAAAGTTGGCTGCTGCCTGTAGTTGAATTTGATAAGCTAAGCTATGAATTTTGAAGCCATAAAGTCTGTAAAAAAATATAAAATCAATTATTATATTTAAAGTATTGTATTATAAAAATGTAGAATAACAATATATTTATATACATACCTAAATTCGTATGTAATACGTAAAATCAAAAGAATAAATCTGAAAATTATAATACTCAAAACCTAATGCTAATGACTAAAGGCTAATGCTATAAACTAAATTATACATATAAGGGAAGGACTGAGTTGAAAATATTTTTTCCTTCAACTTAATTTTTGTGGGTTAAGTCAATAAATTTGTGTCCCTTTAGAGATAACACTTCACATGGTATGATATCCCTACTTTATGTGTTAATTGCACTGTCACAGAAATCAATTAGTGGACTCCCTCGAGATTATCCACTCTTCAAACCAAAAAGCTTCATAATAATAAATAATTACGGATTTGATTATTCTGTACACATTTGACAGATCATTTGCAAAAGGAAAATCTTTTTAAAAAAAATAAAATAGAATTTAATTAAATACATTTTCAATACAGAAAATTATTATGTTATTGTTGTAAAAGCAGGAAACTTTCCCTAAATAAGTTTGAGGATTTATTTCTAGTTGACAGCTATTGCCTGGAATGAAATCCGGATCTGTTTCGGTGACGTAGACCCGACTGTCATGAGAACGTGAGAATGTATATGAAAAAAGAAAAATCTTTCCGAACAAGTTCGAAGCTAATGAAGTGGTTTTTGTCATTTATAATTGTATTTTCAATAATAGATTTTATCTTCCGAACATATTTTGTTAAATAAAGCTAACGATTGTTTTGAATTAAGAAATTAATAAATCTCCTCGAGTCTGTGCCGGCATCGCGTTCTATTGTCTTTGACTTTCCAGCCCCCCATTGTCTCGATAATTTACCGATCCTACAACTAATAAATAATTCATTTCCAACAGCTCGATAACGAATATATATATATATAAAAAAAAAGTATGTAAGTAAGTATGTAAAGTCCCCGATATATTAAAATAAAAATTATAGTATACTTCACAATATTTATATCTACTCTAATTAAAAATTACTTCTTTACTTACCTGGGAACAAATTGATTAGTCGGCCGCTTAGGACGATATTCAGGATGAACCATAAAGAGCATGTGTGGAAATCCCGTGCCAAAGTAGGCACCATCCGTATGATGGTGACGCGATGATTTTGGCGTATATACATCAATACATTTGGGGCAATAGGATTTTACCATAGCCTCACCAGGTATATCTGATAGACCTGAAATTTATTGAGATTAATTTATGCCTGGTAAATAATTTGTTTTTACGAGTGACGAACCTAAAGGTAACATGGTCTGGCTTTCACAATATACACGTGGGCAATGTCCAAAATCACCAGTTTGGTATTTTTCGATCATTTGCGCAATTCCGCGATTTGTTAAAATGTATCGAGCATGTATCAAGCCGTATAACATTTCTGCTGCCTGCTCTGTCATATCTGATTGCAGTTGATTCTCTTCCAGATCGTCTTCTACCAAAAAAAAAAAAAAACAAAGATAAATCTTATTTTAGTTTTGCATCTAATATTTGTATTGTTAAAATTGTATACATGCCTGGTTCGAGGTCGAGGATCATATCAAGAGCATTTCTATAATTGGGAACTTGTTCATTTAATCCGGTTAAATTAAATTTGTCCTGTATATAATCCTCATCCACCTTTAAACAGAAAAATAAAAAGTTAAAATGAAATATTATTACCAGTCAACATTATAGAAGATAATAATTGTATAGCAATTATATATCCTCTTAAAACTCAATATGTTTGGTCTCAATATTCAAATTGAATCACTCCATGGATAAGCTGTGAAACAGCAAGGGAATGTTAAATTAAAAGTTAGGGGTGGCGGACTTTTAAATCAAATTATATGGCAACAACCTGCGGAAATTTTGTCACCAATGGAAATTCATACACGCTAATCTCTGCCGTACCCACATTGTTAAAACTATAGTGATTAGATAACAAAGAGGATTTGAAAATAACATCAAATTTTAATGTGCTGCATTAATATAATTATTAAATTTATGTTAATACACTTACCTCACAGAAGAATTCATTGCCGCGCAGCCCACAAAACCATGTTACCCAAGAGACTTCTTCGGAACTGCTCATATTTTTTCTAAAAATTCAAAAGAAAGTGCGAACACAAGGAAACGATATTAGTCTATTTCCGACACATGATACTTTGTACACTTTATTTCAATTTTTACGAATTCTACTTACAATAGGGATAAAATTTTGGCAAAATTAACAAACTAAATAACACAAAATAAAACAATTTTTCTTAGACGCTTATCTGCAGAATTTCTTGCAATTTTATTCAGTTTTCTTTTATTAAAGCAGTTTAAAAGAGCAGTGGTATTCGCTTTTCATTCACAATTCCGATACTTTTTGCCAGCAGCCACGAAAATGAATAAAATATTTTATTCCTCGCTTTCTGCATGTTTCTTTATCATCCTGTTCACTTTAAAATATAATTCGTTAACTTTTGCTCGTTAGCCTGGGTTCAGACGTAACAACTTTTGTTGCTCATTATCGGCAAATTCTATGTGTGTGCTCACTTCGTTCATGCGAGCAACTCGAATCTGGTAACATGTCAACACTCGGACAATTTTTAGCTCTTTTATCATGTCATATTCTCAAATTATTGTACATTCATTTCGCGGTATACCGAGGTATTTTTCATTAGCTAATTTTTATCCTTATTAACAATTTTTTAAACTATATCTACTATATTTGTATAATATATGACCAAATTCAATTCTTCGAACACATTGTAAACATTCATTTGAAACCGAGCGCAGTTGCAAACATTCGAAGAATTTCAAAATGAAAGGGTATGCAGAATTATGTAGTGACGGAAGTGTTACGAACGGTACTTCGATGCGCTATGTCTTCCCTTGTGGTCTTCTCGCACTCAAACAAAAGACTCCGAGTCGTAGGAATAAAATTTTTCGTGTGTGAACCCGATCTAACTTTACCTATTCTACTCCATGTTAATTCTTCTCCGACAGCGGCAACACCGTTCACTCAAATTCGAATAACACCAGTTCTCCTGCTCTCTCATGATAGAAAAGGAGACCGATTATTAATATAGCGGATAATAGAACGTACGGTACACGCTGAAAGCCAATTAATCAACCGACCGACTACTTCACTAACTCAAAGTGCCTCATTGTTTTCTTTCCCCGCAAATATAGATGCATTTATCCGCCGAAAAAACTTTAACTGCCTCGTTTTTACACCCGCATTTGTATTTTTAATTGCTTTTCATGTATTCTATCGCAAATTATCTTAATGAAAATTCTTTTCATAGCACTTTTACACAGTTAATTTAATTTTATTCTTTTCAAACAGTACACTTACCTATTGTTGCTTTGCCCAGCCACACTCCACAGAAAATTAAAATTAAAGGAAAATTTCACAAGAGAGGAAAACCAACACCAGAGGGAGAGTCAACACCAGGGTTGCGTAGCATTAACTTTAGAGTTGTATTTGTTAGCAATTCTGTTATTGGATTTTCTTCGCTTATTTCACTTTCTCATGCTGTACGTAAACAACGGCGAATAATATGTATTGAAATATGCGCAAAAATTAATTTCCATATAACATTCTTCAATAAATGTCTTCAATAAAAATACGTTTTTAATAGTTATTGAAACAAATTCTAAAATGTATAGCTTTACTGCATCTAAAAAATCAAGTTCTTAATTTTAAATAGTAATGAGTCAACTATAAGGTAATACTTAATATGTTAATAGCATGACTTCTTGTTCATTTCTCAGAATTTTAATTATCATACATAATAATACATATGTACATATTTACTTTATTTCACGTATATGAGAGGATAAATATATAGTTTGTTATTACACTAGCAGTTGTTTGAAAACCTTTAAATTTTGTTCGGATTTTTTTAAATAGTGTGGCAACACTGTCGTTATGGAGCACGTTGTGCCACAATCACAATAAAGTGGACAATATTTTGCAAAATGCTGGAGGATTCGGATCAGTATCAGAAGCCACCATGTAGAACAGACCACGTAGGTGCTAAATCTGCTCCATCACGTTATTTTCATTCGCCTGTTCCCGAAGAAGAGGTTAAGGCTTTTAAATTGAAAAGTGTTAGCCAACAGAATTTCTCAGGTGAAGTCATTAAGGTTGAACAAGATAAGCAGATCGCTTTTAAGAAAACTTTTCATCGCAAACGGGCACCAACCAAACATATCAAACCAGGAACATCAGATTCAAAAGCCCAGGCAAAAATTCCAAAAGAACGCCTAAAAAAGTATGATAAAGGTGAAAAGGTAAGATCTAAAGGTGTAAAAACTAAATTTTTCAAAGAGAAACAACAGCGCAAGGAAGTGTATTTGCAATATGCAACGGAACAAGCAGCGCGAACAGAACTTTTACTTACGGAACAACAGGGTTTTATTGAACCAGATGAGGAAGAGATAACTGCACAGTACCGGCAAGTAGAAATTGGTAAAAATGTAAGTACTCAAATATAATATTTAATACTAGCGACTAACTTAGTGAAATCTACTATTTAAGGTCGACATTTTGTCCGCATCGAAACATTTCAAATTAAATCTTGATTTTGGACCGTATTCTTTGCGGTATACTAAAAGTGGTCGACATTTGCTTCTTGGTGGACGCCGAGGTCATGTTGCTGCATTTGATTGGGTTACAAAGAAGCTTCTTTGTGAACTGAATGTAATGGAGGAAGTAGCTGATGTTTCGTGGTTGCATGTACATACCATGTTTGCATGTGCACAAAAAGATTGGGTTTATATTTATGATAGTCAAGGCACAGAATTGCATTGCGTAAAACGTTTATACAGAGTTAACTGTATGGAGTTCTTACCTTACCATTTTCTTCTTGCTACTGGTAATAGAGATGGGTACGCGTCATGGCTGGATATATCTATTGGCGAGTTAGTCAGTAATTTCAATACTAAACTTGGTGATATACGATTAATGCATCAAAATCCAGGAAATGGTGTTTTATGTATTGGCGGAGCTAAAGGCGTAGTATCCATGTGGTCGCCAAAGGTGCGAGCACCTCTTGCGAAAATACTATGTCACTCCACACCTATGAGTGCATTGTCTGTGGATCCAAAAGGTCAATATATGGTCACGGCGGGCCAAGACCGAAAAGTTAAGGTTTGGGATGTACGCGCTTTAAAAGGGCCACTTGTGAGTTATCAATTGAGACTGCCAGCTAATAAGGTTGTGGTATCTCAGCGTGGATCTCTAGCATATTCACAGGTAACAATATTTGACAATATTAGTTTTACATTTATATATAAATGTAATTTTATTAAATGTATATTTATTAAGGGCACGTATTGCGAGATTCAATCGAACTTGTTATTGGGAGAAAAGGCTGAAACGCCATATCTACGTCAAATGTGTGGTTCATTTGTGCATGGCATGCGCTTCTGTCCCTATGAAGATATCCTTGGCATAGCAACAGCCAAAGGCTTTCAGTCATTACTTGTTCCCGGTTCCGGCGAACCCAATTATGATGCTTTAGAAGATAATCCTTATCAGACCAAGTCACAACGTCGTGAACACGAAGTACACGCACTTTTAGAGAAAATACCACCCGAATTGATTACTTTGGATCCCAATGAAATTTCTGCTGTTGATGTTCCCACTTTGCAAGAAAAGGTTGACGCAAAGCGAGCATTGTTCCATTTGAAACCACCGAAAATTGACTTTAAGTCGCGACATAAAATGAAGGGTCGCGGTGGAAGTGCGAAAGCTTCACGGAATAAGCAAATCGTTAAGGATCTCAAAAGAAAGGTATACGATATTAAACAATTTTATGATAAATACTCATTTATAATAATTTATATAGGAGTTTATTGAAGATATCAAGAAATCGAAAAAAACTGTCTTCAAGCAGCACACAAAGAAAGAAAGTGATTTCATACCCCTTGACACAAGTGTACCATCAGTACTGGATCGTTTTAAGCCAAAAAGTACGAAGAAGTAGTCGATTAAAATCAGTTGTGAAATATAAAAATAAATTTCATATTATATATATTAAAATATAAAAACAATAATTTGTTTATTCATACAAATAGTAAATAAATACTTCTATACAGAATTTTTAATCCTGCATAATTTAAACCTGAGGACGGTTAACAGTAAACATCTTTTAGGTATTTTTTGTGCGCTTTAGTCGGATAATATATATTTGAAATAGTTCACAATTCTTTTGTCAGTAATATGCTTATCGATATTTTGATGCAAATGTTCTTTGCATTCTGACGAAAATTTTCTTTCGGTCCAGTAAAATAAGTTGATTATATGTTTTTTTCCTTCAAATGCATTTGGTGCTCCAGAAACTTGTATTTTCTGTAAGTTTTCAATAACGGCTTCAATTTGACTTTCCAATGCATGCAGAAATGTTGAATTCTTTTGCTTGGCTAAAGTTGAAATAGCAATAATGGTTGACACTTGAATACTTTGCTTGAGTAAAAGTTGTGGCAAATATTCTAAGAAGCGTGCGAACATATTCTCTCCATAATGTTGTCTTAGCTGTTTTGTTTGCACAATGGCGCAAATAAGTGTAAGTACTTCTGTTTCTGAATTTGTTTTAGTAGGAAAATTATTTTGCAGAAACGCATCCATGGTGCTGACCAGTAATGGTAGCGTCAGATCCTTATGCATTTGTAAAAATTTAATATCGTTCTCCAATAAGCAAATACGCAAAGCTCTTATCAGAGCGTATTGATTTTGTAAAGGATGTGCTGAGAGATTGGATACAACTTCTTCAAGGTATTTGAACAGCGTAGCGAACCTTTCTGTCTGTGCATGCAACGAGCTATGTGATTTATAAAATTGGCATATTAGGTATGTTATACATATATTTTGCTCTAAACATAATTGTCCACCGTTAAGACTTGACAATTTTAAATGTTTCTTGTAAGATTTCTTATTCAGTTCCGGATCTGTAATATGTTGAATGTTAATAATTTGAGCTCAAAAATAAATGGCACAATTTTACCTGTTTCACAACTCCGTTGGTATGGAAAACCGGCAGTTAAAAAACTGTCGGCAAAAATTTCCGCATATTGCTGTTGAAACCAAGCGCTCAGTTGATGATTACTTTCGGTCTCCTCGTGCATCTCAATTAACATCCAGATATTTTGCAGAATTTCTAATGCAACTTTCAAAGTTTGTGCTGCCTCATTAGTCAATGTTGCCGACATTTTTTGTTCCTGTGGTCGCACTTCAATCCACGACTCCACCAGTAAAGGCAGTAGATGAATAACGTATTCTCGCAGCCTTTCTTCTTCACTACCTTCTATGGCGTCAGCACTTTTAACAGCTAACGATGGTCTCAGGGTTGCTAGCAGGTCGATTTTGTTCGATGAGATAAGAAATTGTCTCTTTAAATTGTAATGCTGTGGAGCATTTGGATTAAATGTGACATGTTTTGTGAAGCTATTTACAATTTTTCCAGCATTATTTGCGCTTTTATTTTCAACTAAAGTAGACAGAATTTGACGCAAGCGTTCCAAAACTTTAGTACGCCACTTTATTGTAGTTTGCTTTTCACCTAAACGAACAGTAAGTGTTCTACTATTGTGATCACCTTCTTTTCGCGCTCGTGAAATCATTTCAAGAAAGTTTCGTATAATCTTTACACTATGTGTAACTACTAATTGTGGAACATGTTCCATTAGAACATCAAGCATAAGTAGTGAATCTTCTTGTATCGCTGGCTGAATATGTGTCATAGCACATCGTAAATAAGATGAGATTATATGGAAGAAAGGTACAACTTCATCCGTCTTTAAAGTTGTTAAAAGACATTTCAACACCTTAAATGAACCTCTTCGAGTCTCCTTATCTATATCCAAGGAAATTGCAGAGATACTTTGCAATAAGCTATTCATATAACCAGTTGGATCGATACGCTTGGCAATTATGGCCTCGCGTAGATTTCGCAGTGCATCACCACGCACATTTGAACTGTGGTGTTTTAAGCGTGAAATGGTTTCCTTTAAGTTTAGTTGACGTTCGCCGTCAGCGAATTGAGTCTCCTTCAACTGTTCCCTTATCGTAATTTTGCGGACTTTGAATTCTGTTTTAGTGACATTTAGACCTTTAGGCAATTTAGTTGCCTTTAGTTTTACTTTTGCCTTCTCAGACCGTAGTTTCTTCTTATGGCTCACCATGTCGCTTTTTATTTAAATAAATGGTTATAATCTGAACTTATTCAAAATCAAAACAATCCTCCACGTTTTTTTAATCAAATCTTGCATATCTAAGTGTTGCCACATAATTTTTGTAAGCAAAGTTTGTAGAGTATTTACATTCATAGTGACGAAACTAGATTGCGCTTCTACAAATTTAAAATTATAAGAAGTTTTGCAGGTGAATAATATATTGAGCAGAGATTCATAAAATTTGAACTATGATAATCATTTTACTCTTATAGCCTGATCGCTAATATGTTCATTGTTGCGTAAAATGGCGCACGAAATTGAATACATATTCCTTTTAATTGAAGTAAGATGGCTAATGTAATGTAGCTATGTAGCCTTCTAGAGTAAGCTACATATATTCGCCCTGATATAATTCGGAGGTCCCCAACTGTCGAGGGAACAACTCGTATACCTTACTTTGGTGGAATGAGTTTGAAAGGTTGGGGATGAATAGCATTTTGAAGATAAACATAAAACTCAAGAATATTAAGCAGAGATTGCTTCATTTCTAGTATACCTTGAAACTCCATCAATCATAGAAAGAATTTCACTTTCTTCATATGCTGTTGACTGCACGATAATTGTATCTGATAACGTGTGCGCAAAAGTAAACGACCTATCTGAACTTTCTTATATCTTAGAAAAAATAATAGACGTTAACATTTAATTAGTTAGATTAATCCAGTTCTGGAACCGCTAAAAAAAACACAGCTACAATCAAGAACGATTGAACAGAAAAAATGTGAGAAAGCATTTCCAATATATTTTGGTCTATATAATAGAAACATTCTCCGATTTTTGTTTACCTCAAAAACATTAACAATTTCGAAATTTTATGGTCAATATTTTTTCGGAAATTAATTCAAATTAAATTTGCATAACTATATAATTACTACTTACATAAGTACATAATTTGTTAGAGTAGAAAAGTTAGCTTAAAGGGGATACTAATGAAAAATTTCCGATACTAAAACGTTTCCGAAATGAGAAGTTTTTTCTCAATAAATTTTATTTATTGCATTATAGAGCATCAGTTAAATTCCGATTCCTGTTCCGTGCACTGATAAATGAAACACAATTTTTTATTTAAATGCTGTAAAAAAGTAAAAGTTGGTGTCTTTATTGGTTAATCCGTTTTTTTTTCTTGGTTTTCAGTCACGAACAATGTTCATAGGGGTATAGAGAATGGCTGGAAGAAAACATCTTTTTTTTTTGCTAAAAATAATTTCACAATAGGAAAAATAACACTTTAACATAAAATAATCAAACATATTCCAATTGTTAAAAACCAAAAGAAATCTAGTAACTAATTGAATATACACATTTTATGTAATAATTAAAAAATTATTACGAAAATGAAACGGCGAAATTCAATAGAATAACAACGTTCCTTCTCCAAGGTGGAATAATAAATAAATTATAAATTTCGTTAGTGTTTTAAAACTTACAGTAGTTCAAACAAATGAACTTACAGGTTATTTTTTCATTCTTTTAGTATTAGCAAAAATTAGAGTAATAAATCAAAGGCTTTTTATATATACTACAGATAAGTATGTACGTAATTCAGCCAGTAAAGTGCTTCCGATGAGTGTATACTTATGAGGAACATTTGTCACAGCATCCTTCATGCAGCTTTTATATATATGAGATTATATTTGCATATGGGTGTTC
Source organism: Bactrocera minax (assembly GCA_021498325.1). Taxonomy (NCBI): domain Eukaryota; kingdom Metazoa; phylum Arthropoda; class Insecta; order Diptera; family Tephritidae; genus Bactrocera; species Bactrocera minax. The sequence goes on along the minus strand of JAKEEE010000065.1, from coordinate 425,887 downwards.
AACTTTCCCTGCATTGTGTTACATTCTACTGCCAAGCTGTTAGAACTCCATTTAGACTGAATCAAGTGATGAAGTTCCAAATCTTCAGATTAATTGGTTGAAGTGAAGTCTTTGTTTGGATCTTCCAACGACGACGCATATTACAGCTGACTGTGAGTATCGTTTTACTCTCTTTTATCCACTTGAGTATCGTTTTACGATTTTTTTTTTTAAATTACCAAATTGAATACTTTCATTACAAATACAGAAATAAATCAAAAACTGACAAATAAATAAATAAAATTTAACAGTGTAGAAAATATCACATAGTAAGGTAGGCACACATACATAGTACATAGTAGGCACCAAATATCACTAGTTTGCTTTGTACTATAAATTTGTAGAGTCGTTGGCGGTACCAACATGGAATATGAATTTTACATTTAAAAATCATTATTTTGAGTAATAACAATTGTAATGATTATTTATAAATTTGTTTTGGTGGTAGCTATAATCCAGTTTTTTTTTAATCAGCTATAGCAAACATAATTTATTTAATTCTTTTATATAAGTTTATATTTAATTCTACAGAGTACATATGTCATATGGGTAATGTCATATTTGTTAGTAGTAACTGCAATAGTTTTCGAATAATTAAATTTTTATATTTTTAGTAATTTAATATACAAGCATCTTCTAAAATAGGAGGAGATATTTGATTTATTTTTTTTTTGGGTAAACTCATCAAATATCGTAAATATTTTTATGCATATAATTTGAGTTTTAAATATATCATACATAGCACGTGCGTTGAACATGTATGCATGTTGTTTTTCATTTTGTCTCAATTAAACCAACTAAAATAAATATTGTGTTTTCGCATGTTTAAGCAACTGTCAACATTTAGTTATTTTATAACATATTTTTGCAATTATAACTACATAATGTGTACTTTTAAATTCTTTCTTTCGTTTGATTAACTTTTTTTTCTTTTATAATAAGCTGTATAGTTTTTGTTTTTCTATCGACTTGTTTGCCCAGCAATTACACATACAAAGTGTAATTTAAATTCGGTAACAAAGCTTTTGGCCGACTTTTAATCATATAGTGTTTTAATAAAGTTTTTCTGTTCGCTTTAGCGCTTGTAAAAGACAAATAGAATATCTCTTGATAACTTAAAATGTTTAGAGACATATTATTTAGTTATGACTTCAACATGAAATACATATGTAAATCCATTTTAATAATTTTATGCGCATACTATTATGAATATTTGCGGAAAATCTGTTAGAAAGTGGTAGGAGCGTGTACATTTTTTACAATCATTAATGCTGCGTACAATGTTATAAATATTTTAAATAATACAATAAAAATTAAAATATTAATTTTAAACTTACAACTATGATTTACACCAGATTCAGAAGTGTCATGATCTAATAGTAAGGACATATAAATTTTGTTTGTTACGAATTTAAAGGTTTGGGTTTGTTAGAATGGCAAAATTTCTTGATCATATTAGCATTATATAAGTGGCGCTACCTCCGTCCAGTCACACTCTATTTTTCATTGCTTACACTTCCATTTATATAATTATATTTTAAAATGGTTGTCTCTTATTTTTGTAATGCGATAGCAATAGTAAATACTATTTAACAATCATTTGTTACTGTTTGTGTCATCATTTATTTTGGCGAATACATTTGTTTACCAGTTTTAATAAACATTTTTGCACATTGAACAAAACATTTTAAATTGTTTTCAGCCAATTATAACTAAGCAACTACAATTAATTTAGTTATTGTGTTATAAAAATACAATTTTGGCAATAGTTGAAGGTAAATCGTCATTTTATTTACTTAAAAGTGTTATGGGTATTTATATACCTTGGATGAAAGTTTTCCGCTCCGGTCTAGAATATCAATATGATAATTTTGTATACACTTTAATATACAGCATTCAAGAAATATTTAAAGAAAAAATTTCAAGCCTGTTTTTTTTTATAACTTAAATACTAAATTATAAATTGTAATAAAAATTGGGTTGAACTTTGTATATCCTTAAATACACGAACTAAATATTATATATGAACTTATAGTCTACGTGCTTTTAATAAATCCAGCCGTAAAAAGTGAATTTTTTTAAAGTCAAGTAAAAGTTTTACCGTTATTCAAACTTTTTACTAATTTACATTTAACTAAAATTTTTGTTAATTGTTTTGGGGGTAAATATGCAAGAATAATGTTGAAATGACTTTAAGAATGTTTGTATGTTTGTATGCAAATGAAGGTATAACCGTATAAGTATATAATATATAAATGGCAAATTTAATTTTAAAGCTTGTTTTGTTCAAATTATAAAGGAAAAACTGCATTTTCATATTTAGAAACATTTTAAATCTTTTGTTAGTATTCATACTTAACAGGAGCAATTTGCCACTGTGTTGTGAAATAAAACTTTCAAAATCTTTATATGTCTACGTCAATATTAAATGGCAAAGACTTTTTTAAAAATGATATGGTTACTTAAATTATAAGAGCCATAACTTCAAATGTCATACACAGTTTTAGTGCTAGTAGGGATGTTTATAGAGTGCCGCATAAGGCGTTACTAATCTTTTGCCAATGTCATATTAAAGCTAACAATGTTGCAAAAGTCCTTTAAATACATAGGTTGAAAATTACATTTCATAAATATTTTGATGTTCGATAGCTAATTTATACAGAAATTGAAAATTTTACGGTCAATAATATAGGAAGCTTATGTTTTAAGAAAAAAGAAAAACAGTAAATAAAAAATAGTATATAACGTATAAACAGATATACGCATTTTGCATTTTTTAGCGGTGGTAACTATAAATACATATTGATTTTCAAGTAAAAAATAAAAACTATTTCGCGAAGGTAGATAAGCCACATGTGGAGAAACTTTAGGTGAGATTGCCTGTTTGAAATCTATTAGTTTATAATATTAAAATGTATGTGATATATACTTCCAGTGATGACAATTTTAGATTGAACATATATATAAATGTGGATGCTATTTAGAAATTAAAACTAATAAGCGACAAATAAAAGCAAAAATTATAACGATTTAAGCAAACCTCTCTTCTTACTTCGCTTTACCATATGCATTATAAAAAAAAAAAAAATTAGAATTTTAAAGTGAAAATAATGTGTACATAAATATAGGCGGCCCATTATTGATATTCGTTTCATACATGTGCGTGTGAATATCATTATAAATATATGTTGTTAAATGATATAAACAAGTACTGTTATGTTATATGTGGTCTACATCATGTTATCTAAATACAAATTATCTTTTCACTTTCAATATAGAACGAAGACATTTGTGCCACTTATATTTTAATTATTTCACTGACACCAGTGCCATATTCATAGTTAGCGAAATATGCTTATTTGATTTCAGAAATATGCGGGTTCAAAATGTTTCTACGATTTGTTTGTGTAGTTTTAATTCGCTACACAGTTATAGAAATCTTTGACAAAAGTTATTTGATTAAGAAGCTTAATGTCGGTTTTCTTAAATTGTCAAATACTTAATCATGCTTCAAAACAATACGTTGTCCCTTGTTGCGCTTTCCATCGTTTCCACCACCGTCTCTGTTGCTTCCACCGCTGTCATACATTTGTCGCCTGGATTCCAAACGATCAAATATACCTTTCCGTGAATTATTACTGCTACTGCTGCGCGATGATCCTCCACCAGTGCGGCGATTGCGACTGCCATCAGATGGGTGCAAATCGCTTTCCTTACGTCCTGAATTAGTTGAAGATTTTAGTACCACTCGTCGGTTACTTGAACTGAATGGTGCTGACGATGCTGATGATCTTTGAGATGTCGTATTTTTACTGCTACGAGATTTTGTATTTGCCTTACTTGATGGTGGTGGAGCTATTAGCTCAGGTGTAGGTGTACGTGAGATGGCTGGTTGTGGCGGGGACGGTGTTGGCGTGGCCAACAGGCGATCCTCCATTTCTAGCATTAGTTCATCTTCATCGTAATCGAGCTCCACTTCATCATCACTTGGTGAAGACAGACGTCGTGTTTGTTTCAACAATGCCAACGGTGGTGGTGTTGGTGTATGGGTTTCTTTTTTTGGAACTGGTTTTATTATGGCTGTATTGCTGCTGCCACAATTGACACCACCGCTGCTTGTGACATTCGTTATATGATCGTTAAGATTACGTTTTGCTTCCGGCAAAATTTTTGCTGTTGGAATTTGTTTCCGCTGATTTTGCGCTTGAGGGGGTTGTTGCGACTTCTGACGTGGGAAATCTTCATCAGAATATTGTGGCTGCTGTTGTCGTTTCTTTAACGATATTATTTTGCGTTCTGTTACCACAATTGGTTTAAGTTTCTGAGTCTGATTTTCACTGGCACTGTTTGAAGCACTGCTACCGTTATTGGAACTTGTATTATTGGTCTGATTAGGACGTTGATCCTATAAGGTTAGGGTTTGGAATCAAATAGACGTATTTTCATTGAATTGAAAGTTTGTATTTTAAAATTCTTAAAAATATCGCAAATGAAATTTACTACTATAAAATTGTGAAAAACTCGAAATAAAAAAAAACATATATATATATATTTAATTAAAAATTAAAAAAAAATCTCGAAAATGTTTAACCGTTCGATAATGAAGAAAATAGTAATAAAGAAAAATAATAACAAAGAAAAATAATAATAAAAAAAAAAAAATTCTAAGGACAAAACTCTAACGTGAAGTGGATATGCTGTATCATGCTCCAAGATCAAATATCTATATCTCTAGTCGGGAGTTTGCTACCAATTTACGATAAAATGAATAATAATGCATTGTAAAACTCACCTCATATTGTTTCTCCTCTGCGGCACGCCTTCTTTTTAATTCCTTGTCCTTGAGTATTTTTTCACGCAATGCTTTCTGTTTCTCTATTTCCAACCTATAAACACGAGTCTCTTCATCCTCTTCGACCTATAAATTAAATTATAATTGGTTACCATACAAAACAAAAAGCAGTTGATATAAACCGTACATCTGGACGATCGCGATCACCTCCACGTCGAAAACCTCCGCCCACCCGTGGCAAAGGCGATAAACTGCGTCTACGTTTAACGTATGTTCCACCACCTCTTTTATCATAGTCACGGTCCCGACTATTTCCACGACGAAAACGATTACCCCTTGGTCCCATGTTACCATTTCCGCTTCCTACACCACCACGTTCGCGATCGACTGGACCACGTTCTCTTTCCCGGTCGCGATCCCTTTCACGATCTAACCGATCCCTCTCACGGTCACGGTCACGATCACGCTCTCTCTCTCTCTCTCTCTCTCGATCACGTTCACGTTCTCTGTCGAAGTGTGAATTTGTCCCGCCGATGCCTCCAGCGCCACTTCTTTTATTTGGTGGAGTAAAGCTGCGTTCACGCGAATGTGTTCGAGAACGGCTACGACTGCGACTTCGTCTTACAGGTAGCGGTGAACGCTCATGCCTTCGCTTCTCGATATGCTCTCTATTTTTATTAATGAATTCCTCCTGTTGACGAAGTAGCTCATCGTCACTTTGCAAGTGTGAAACATGACTGCTAATAGTTGACATAAATTGAGTTTCTTTTATAAACTTATTTGTTGCCGCTTGAACGCCACCCTTAAAATTTGGATTAATAAGTACTTTGCTAGGGCGTAATGTTGTCGATGCTATTGGACCACAATTGTTATTTGCAGCCACTTGTGACGCCTGCACACTGGTACTCGGATGCACACCACTTTGTGGTAATTGTATGGGAGCTTGAGGAGGCTGCAATGGTAGTTGTTGGGGAGGTCTAATAGCCGGGTTATTTATAAAAGTTGGCCCTAAGCCTTGCGGCAGTAAATTTGATAATGGAGGACGCGGCAAACGCATACTCGGACGCATTACCATAGGTCCAGGCGTTGGGCCTATACCTGTATTGTTGCCACCTTGTATTGGTCCGCCAGCGAGTTCAGGTCGGAACATAGCTCGTGATGGATGTGACATATGACCAAAGTTCTGATTGAAGGGTACACCATTACCCGTATTATAATCATGTGGATACATATTCCCTGGATTAGGATGCCTAAAATTCATAGGCCCACCTGGGCGAAATCCGGGGAATGGATGTCGTGGACGATGGGAAATTGAGGGATTCATGGGATCGTGTGGGTGGAGAGGAATTTGTGCATTAGGGTTTGTTGATTGTGATCCCATTCCTCCGGGATTTGTGGGATTTGATGGCGGACCGTGTGCTGTGTTGTGTGGTGGGTAAGGTAAGGGCGGTTGTTGTAGCGGGAATTGACCTGGAATAAGGGCGGAGGATGTGTGGGTTAGCGCTGCTGAAACGATACTTGTTCTCGCCGCGGGAAGCCCGTGCGTTGTCAATAGAAAATTACCGTGTGATGGTGGATAGCGGAGGAGTGGTCTCTGACCGTGGTAAGAGCCACGTAACGAATGGGGCCGCAGCAAGGGATTTCCCCCACGTTTATTATGCACGAAGCGGGAAAGATGTTTCCCTAAAAGTAGATTTTTAATATTTTAGTCTTATAGTTTAATTAAATAAATGTATTGACAATTTTATTTTTTTGTGGTTGGTATTTACCTGTCGGGTCATTGATTCCTGCATCAAAATCACGCTCATTTGTTGTTTTTATATTGGTACGTGTTTCACGTTCTTCTTCCATGTCCTCTCTAGGATCAGAAAAATCACTGGCGTTTAGAGGGCCCACTCCCAAGCTTTCTTGTGAGCTTTGGATGAAGGAGGAATCAGTCATATTACCGGTGCTGCAGCTAATGACTGATGAATGATCTACTTCAACTTCTTTACTACTACTTGAAGTTACTTCATCGATATTGGTAGTGTTTGACAATGTAGTCTGTGTAGACGCTGGAGCTACCGCTTGTGTTAACTCCCTTTGGGGTTCAGACCTTGTGGGTTCTTTAAATTCTGCATATGCAAATGCTAAATTTTCACTTGTGGACACATCGTCGGTTATATCACCATGTTTTAAATTATTCGCAACCAATTGAGTTGCCGCTGTCGAAGTCACTTCCGTTGCATCTGCGGTGACTTGTTTGGATGTGTCTTTGACAGATTTTGCAGAATTAGTTCCTCCAATTGGAGACATAGATTGGGCTGCACTAGCAGTGTTAGAACCATTTTGATTTTCACCTTTCTCTTGAATACGTTCATTAACCCATTGTTCTGCCTCTGCCTTTATTTGTTGTTTAACTTCTTTTGTTACATCTTTTTCTAATTCTTCACAGTAATGAAAATAAAAATTCATTATTTATGTAAATGCATAAAAAAAAATTTACTTACCGTCGTCGGACAACAGTAGTTCATCTTCATCAGCGCCGTAAAGTGCTTGATCATCAATATCATCGCCCAATTCATAGTTCAATAAATCGTCGCTGGAAGAATTACAAAATACACTTTTTAATGAAAATTTCAACATCTGCAATTTCAATGTGGCAAAAATCAACCCCCAACAATGAATATATTTCAAATCATATTTTCTCATAATTATTGCAACTATCACAGTACATTTAATTTTTATCACACACTATATTATATCTATTATTGATTTTGCATTAAATATTTGTAATATATTCAGATTTATAGTAAATATTTACAAAATAATTCACTGAAAATTCACTTACTTCAAATTTAAGTCAGACATTTTGATAATTGAACACCACATCCACGCACACACATTTGTCCTTATTTTCTGGGCACTGACAACTTGTATGCTGTTGCAACTTCTGCTTTCCTATCGACGTGAAGTAAGAGAGAGGTGACATGCTGCTTAAAATTATTGTTGTTTACTTCGCTTTACAGAATATAGTGCTGACAACTTCACGATATATTTCTGAGTGTAATAATTATCGACTTCTCATCGATAAATATTTTGACGAATATGAAGACCAGAATTGACGATAAATTGCCAGAATCTACCAGACAACGAAATTAGTGGTTACCAGAATGTTCGAATGGCGATATTGTAGCGAACTCAAATGTCAGAGCAAAACAGAATCGGCGATAAGCTGCCAGAGTAAACCAGACAGGGAACCTAGTAGTTGCCAGAATGTTCGAGTGATGATCTGTTCATAACGATCTACTATATAAGGGCTGCCAGAGTGGCAGCAAGACACAGCTCGAATAAGAGTGTTGCTAAGTTAAGTACAAGTGAATTATAAGTAAGCTCCAATAACGAGTAATAAAGTGTTAAGTTATTAAAAAAGAAATAAAGAAAAGTGTATAGCCATTAAATTGTGACTTTAATTGCACAATCCAGTGATCGAACGCAGGGTAGAGTTTTAACGTGAACGATTAATTTAGAAAATCCGTTACAATATTAGTGATTTTAAAAGATTGTACGGAAAATATATAATTGCTTCGAATTCAAATTATGAAATAAAGTAAATAATAATAATTTATAGTAATTTTCGAACTTAACTTAACTGGTAGTAAACAATTTATTTGCTACTCTACTATTGTTTTGAATCACTATCCTGCTGGTTTTGTCGACTTAAGCGACGAATATTTTGCAGTATACTATTTATATACCACCATTTTGTGGCTATAAATATTATAATCATGGTAAATAAAAAAATATTAGCTGCATCATAAAAAATATATAAATATAAGTATACTTATATGAGGGTTATCCTAAAAGTTGTTAGATAATTAAAAAAACTGCCCTCCAAGTTAACTATCAGTTAAATCAAATATTAATTACCAGAGAACACTACCAGAGATTTCTGTTAAAGTTTCCATGAGTTTGTTAAGGCCGAATTGATAAACTAACCGAAATTCTTGTGTACGTGCGATTTTTCATCTCTTTCCTACACATAGGGCTAATGAAATGCAACGTATGTATATGTTAGACGCTATATTCCACCCTAAGTCTTTCAATTTATTAGAGGTTTGGCAGTCATGACTTGCAGGATGACAACCGCTTCATTTATTTTACGTAAGATTAATTCATGAGTTATCCGATTCGTCAAGCGTTGGAGAGTATCGAATTGAACAAAATATATAAGTTGTTCAAACAAGCGCATTTACAATTTTCTAACGCATGTACAATTGTGATGCGCTTTTTTTTTGGTAGAAAAAAATGTCTTTCCGTGCCAAAAAGCTTTATAGCAACCCCTTAATTTTCTTTTATACAAAAAATTATAAATGATTTCATAAGTGTATGTATTAGTCTATAAAGAAATATTTGTATTTTAATCTTTAACAGTAATTCACAATAGTATAACTGGCATAAAATGACAAAAACAAAACTTGCTTACTCTCTTGTACGAATTCAACTCGATAACTTTGTTATTGCTTTTACATGTAATTTTTTTTACTAGAGAATACTCTATTTTTGAATAGCAAACAGAAAAATGGCAAATCGATGAGAGTTATTAAAGACATATGCTTGCGGATTTCTGAAGCTTTCAATTCTGTGTATCGTAGGAACATAGTCCTGTTGCTACGACAAGGGCTAGGGAAAACATGTCCAAAACAAAGAAGAAAATATACAAGATTGCGTCACCCAACATTATAAATGAAGAGAACCATCAAACTTTCATAGTAATTTTAAACAAAGTTTTCTCCCCTTTTCTTTCATGATGGCACGAACGAACGTCTTTTTTTCCCCAAGCGTAAACCCCCCAAAGGAGTACCCATATAATATATATGCTATGAAATACACTTTTTTTTAATAAAGTGCCTTAACAAAATAACAAAACTTGTTTTTGTCTTCTGTTTTTATTTATTTATGTTGATTTTCACTGTTATAATGTATCAACCAGTATAATTTGCTCAAACTTATATACAATTAAAACTTCAATGTCGGTGAATTGAAACGATTGCAAACGCCTACATGCATACACATACATACCGCTCAGACGAGTATGCAGCATGTTCAATTAATAAATTTTAGATGCATTTAAAATGCATTAGTTCATATGATTTTGATATACACACACATTGAAATCAATAACGGAGTTTCATAAATTTGCATTTATTATTTAATAAAAGTTAATAAGTTAAATAACATGAAAATAAAAGTAAAAATAAAACATATGTAAATATTTTTGTATGTGCCCACATGTATGCACACATACGAGTGTTCTTATGTATACGTTGAATTTTTACTCCCATTTTTCTTTAAACTTACTTTTTATTAACAACTTCATATAGTTTATTACATAAGCATACATACATAGTTGCATATATACTTACAAATCGATTGCTTTGTGAATATGAGCTAATTACGCATTTTAATAAAAAAATATATCAGTGCAAATTATATAATTTCTTTTTTTCAACTAAAGTGTATCAGTGTTGCCGCCCATAGCTTGCTTGTTTGAACTGAGATTTTTATTGGTATTTTTATATTTGCTAAAAATAGTTAAGAAGTCGGCTAGCATATTTGTCCTCGAATGCAAATACACAAATTTATGTAATATTATATGTTTTTCGGTAGTAAACAAAAATATTCCAAAAAATATTGAAGTACTAGTATGCATTTATCAATATAATATATATATATATATATATATATATATATCTTGATAACGGTTTTGTAAATGAACGCCACACTGCTTTGAGATTCTAAATATTAAACATACAGTATTACACAGTATTTTAGCGAGCGTATTTAGTTAGAGCTACTGAAAGTTTATTTGCGATTTCACAAAGGATTTTTTTATTTCTATTTCACTAAATATACATACATATTAACTGTATAGTATATATATATATATATATATAGTTAGGACTGCTGATAACTAACCAATTTATAAGTTATATTTTATTTTGTTTAGGGTTTTTAATAATTGTGTTATAAAATAGTTGATAAGCCTTTGGATAAAATTCCGCGGCAGAAAGCACCAAATTTACATCGCTTATATGATTATGTATTGGATTTTTGTCTGCACATACATATATGTATCTATGAATTCAAATAGACAAAAGTACAAAAGCATATTTGTTTTATTATATATAATATATATTTGGACATATGTACGTAGTATATATTAGCGGTAATTTTTTGCTGTGTTTTTAAGCATATTTTTTAGAATAAGCCAGATCTTCTGTGGTGCACATTTAAGTTGCAATAATTTTTTCTAGACATTTTTCAAGATGCAAGTATGTATTTTTGTGCTAAATATATTTTATACCGATAGTTGCGATTTTAACTAACAAAATAATTCTCAAAAGTATCTAATGAATTTTATTGATACTACAAACTTTTTAGTGGATATCCTCGATGAAAAACAAAGAAAAATAAACAAAAATTGAATTCTTCCTATAAATGCATATATGCATGTATACTGTTATTTAGACGCGTATGAAATATAAAAATATTTAAATTAAGTTAATGCATTCGCTACGCTATTGCTCAATTAAATGCGCAATAATGTGGATTCAATGCCGTTATTATGTCGTAGCTACTTATTGGTGTTTTTACATTTAATTCGCCAAGAACATTCACAATAAATTATTAATTGTTGCTTTGTGACTCGTATGTACATCCATGTAAAGTATGATGCAATGACAAAGTAAAAATTATAAAAATTTTTAGCAACTTCACTTCACAAGCATACAGTCAAACATACCCACACATTCTGTTACGTGTAAATACATGCATATTTCAGTGATTTTCAATTGCGCGTGTGTTTATTTGATTTTAAAAAAATATTTGCCATTACTACTTATTCATTTATTAATTGCTTTCTTCTTCTCCTATATTTGGTTGTAAAAACTTCTAGAAAACTATTTTTTATTTTATTTAAAATCTATTCATTTATATATGTATGTATGCCCAGTACTGGCTTTAAAATTGCATTCACTATGCCGTATGTATGTAAACTGGATTAAGAGTCTTAAACTTTATGTGACTACAATTAAAAAAAATCTTTGTAAATTTTGAGGTTACAATGATCCGGATTGTTTTCTTTACGTTACGTTACACATTTTGCTATTTCCTTATTTTATTTTTATTTAAGTATAAGTAAAGGGTGTTTAATATCATTTAGAATTTTAATGGATGAGCAATGTTGTATACAGTTATTATTATATCGTCATTATATTTTTTATAATATATTATTTCAGTAATCTCATTTCCTGTCAGAAAAAGTTCTTATTGGTGATATATTTATGTTTTATGCCACTGTGAATTGGCGAGTATTTTTTTTTTTTTGTTTGGTTTAAATTTTAAAGTATCCGACTCTATATTTTACGCACGAATTTTTATGGAATTCACAACAAACACCGTATTTATTATTCAAATAAGTGAGACTAAGAAAACTAAAAAATTAAATAAAAAAATAAATAAAAAAACGAAACACAGATAAAATCAAAATATATATTTAATTCGCTATTATATTCTTGAACAATAATTGAAATTACATAAAGACGAAAATTAATTTGACAGCCTCTATTTTTGCTAAAATAAAAAAATAATAATTTGTTACTCGTCGTATTTGTTGTGAAATCCTTATAGAACATCTCTACATTATTTTTGTTTTCTTATTATTATATATTATTGTAGTAGTTTTAAGCTCCTGGAAAACTATTAATTACAATGTGGCAGATCCCGTTGGTTTATGCTAATTGTGACTGGTAAGGTTAAAGAAAATACTTTGTAGAACATGTGTTTGTAAATTATTTTTGGTATGCGTACATATACATTTATTTTTAGGCATTTGTGACATTTTTATTTTTTAAACTAGTTGCAAACACAACTATATATGGTATGTAAAATTGGTCGACACGCTTTAACTAAAAAGGCATTTCCATTAATATTGTTTATTTATAAAAAAAATGCTATTACATTTTATTGATATTAATAGTTTTCTGGTGATCATAGATGTCAGTAACTGCCGTTAGATACGAGTTTTCTTCAAAATCATCGTTATCGAATATTAGTCGGGAAGCTTGGCCTACAGTGGAACCTCATAGATAAGTACACACTGGCGCGTACACATGGCTAATAACACATAGCAGTACGCTAAGAGTGAAAATATAGTTATATAAAGTAGAAAAATATAGTTACTTCTACTGTCCGATGTTAAAATGAGCTTTGAGTAAAATTCAAAAATAAAAATTGAAATAATTCACACTTTTTCCAACACAATTTTTGTCCAGTAAATTAATGTCATATAAAAATTAGTTTCGTATAAAAATTATAACTAAACTCTTTTCTTTTTTTGTTGCAATAATCAAAAAAAAAAATATTACTTGCCATTTTTATATTCCACACTACTGTTTAAAAATCTACCTACTAGACATACATGGATAACTTTAAGGGGATAACATTTGGATATAATAGGTGCCTACTGTGTTGCACTTCCTTTACCAGCTCTATTCCGAACACTTCTTACACATGTTTTTATCGTTGCTGCAGTAACATTAACATTAACATGTTGCTGCAACATTATTGCCCTTTGCTGTATGCGCAACCTGGCAGGCACTTGCATCCTGTGTTAGTAAAGTTCGGTGTGTTGTCGTGTAGGTGCTGGAATTTTGGATAAACCGCGATCGCGTCGCGGCGAAACAATAACCGTGGCCACCTCACGCGATTGTGTGCTCTCTGTGGAGGACGCGGCCGAGCTGCGTTTCGATAGACTTTTCGTGGGTGGCGAACAACTGTTGGAACGTTCTAGATTACCATTGCTGTGCACCCAGGCAGATGTGAAGTCCTCGTAGACGGGCTTCTTATTATTACTGGTGCCGCCAGGTGGTGTTTTGGTATTTGTGACGCCGCTATTTGATCCATTGCTGTTGGTGGAATAGCGTGAGAGTAATACTTTCATTTTCTGTAAAATTTGTGCATCATTTTTGGCGCTGCTGGCAGCTTCGAGTAATTGTTGCGCCAGTGGCGATGTGTTGTAGTTCTTTACCGGCGAAGTGGTGAGCGAAGCAGTGCAGCCGCGTACCCGACGTCCATTGCTGTCGTAAAGTATCTGAGAGGAGCGTGTACGTATGTTTCGATCGAAGGTATTGCCAGTGCCGGGTGTTGCTACACCATTGTTGGTGGTGAATGTGTCTGCATTGAGTGTTGGACGTTTCTTGCCGGCTAAGGCGCGTCCACTCCAAGTGTTTGTGACCTCATGCACGGGTGGTGTTGTTGATTTTCGCGTCGTTGCTGCGGCGGATATTTTGTTACTATTCCTATTGATTTCGGTGACAGGTCGACGTACGGAACGGTAAAGGGGCTGTTTGCGATTGAATACAGGCAGGCCGGTACGGGTTGAGATGTCCTGCATGCTGGCGCTGCTACAATTGCTATTATCCAGACTACGTCGGCGCTGCGCTACTGGTGAGCGTGGTATTTTACTACTTTTACCTGGGTTGGCTTTTGGCTCCTTATTGGATATGACACTGTTATCAGTAACATCCTCGCCACCAAAGATTTTGTTGGCAAATCCTGTTTTGCGCAAACCGGTGGAATTTGCAACATCGACTGTGATTTCATCGTCGGTTATAAAGATGCCCGATCGTTCGAAAATATCCGAAACATTCATTTGTGAAGAGTTTTGTGTCGGAGTAGTGAGAACAGCCGGAAGCGACTGCGGTCCAGCATCCATGCTTAGCGATATCGGTGTGCCGTGGAAATTTGAGCCCAATATATCGGCTGCTTTGTTAGATATGGTCAAATCATCGACTGGTGAGAGCTGTGAATCACTTGATGTCTGATCAAGACGCGCTGAAAGGAAATGAATATAAAAAGTTAAATTCAAGTTAAGCGCGAACAATGTGTTGTTGACTATTCTTACCATTACTTTCAGCGTCTTCCACCGAAGCTTGACTATGCAGTGATTCTCGCTTTTGGGCATTTGATTGTATAACACCCAGACTACGATAGCCTTCATCGCTGATTTCGCTGCCATTGTCGCTGATGTTTTCGAATTTGTTGCTAGTGCCATTTGTGTTGCCATCCGATTGGCCAGTTCCGGCTTGGGTAGCGCCACTCTCTGTTTGTCCAGCCGTGTAGTTGAGTCCATCAAATTGTATATTATTACCCACCGCTTCACTGCAAATTGGCAAGGACTTGGGCCCACTACCGTTATTCGAATCCAACGAATTCTGCTTCTTACGCACATCAATCAAACGACGCGGGCTTGGTGACATAGACCGACGTGCTAAATTGGGTGAAGGCAACAACGTTGAAGTGCCATTTGTGCCATTTGCTGTTAGCAATTTTTCTCCAATGGCGCCATCTGTTGTATTGGAAGTATTGTGATGATTAAGAAACTTACGTTGAGGCGTGGGACTACGACTGGTTTGCTTATTATTATTGCCAAAATTGGGTGACAAATTGTACGAGTTGTTGTTGGAAATTGGCGATGATGTTACGGATGCATTACCGGCAGCCTGATTGTTGAAGCTGGAAATTATTTTACGTGTAGACGGCGGTGACCTGATACATTCAAAACAGAATACATAAATAACTTTTATTTAAGAAAGTCAGATCTAGTATCTTATGGCACTTTGTGGTAAATGTTATTTTTTGGAAAATTGATATTTGATTACATATACATTACATATAACAAATACAGAATTTTTAAGTTATTACGTCTTTAGAATGTCTTTTATATCGTTCACGTTGAAGGCTCATAAGAACACACATCACAAAATATTTTGTGTACTATGTCAAGATGTCTGTCAAATATAATATATTTGTAAAGAAACGAAAAAAGTGATAAAATGAAACGATATTCTGTATTGCAACTATTGAAACACCAAAGCCTAACAAACAGGATAGGAGTAACAAGATAATATAAAGATCGGCTGTGGAATACGTGCAAATTATATGCAAATTGCATGTTTCAATAAATATTAACGGGTTAATTCAGTGACTTATATACAATCGAGAATATTTTATCGTTACAAAGGCTGAATCTGAGCTGACTGACTGATGTACTATTCTTTTGAAGTTAACCGCCTTGGGGACATGTCGAATATCTACAATAATATTTATAGTCCGAATTTGTGATTCAAAATAGTTTTACATACATATTCACATACACATTCACATACATATTGTATGTAGTATACATTGACCTTTTTGTATCATTTAGCCGGAAAGCTTAAAAGTTGAACTGAAGACAAAACTTTATGAAGCAATTTCAATCTAATAATTGCTCTTATTATTGCTTTTATTATTTTCAATATTTTGTTACATTTATTATTCGTATTATTATTATTTTCAACACTGTTATTGTAATAAAACTAAGTATTTTGAGATTTGTTGTTGACAGAAATACTACGCGCCTACCTCATCAGAGCAATAATCAACATGACACATTCCAGCGCAATCGAGCAGTTGTCAATGCAAATTAAGATTATTACATGTGGAATTTATTCGTTTTTAACAATACAAAATTTAATATACAAACAAACTTACATCCATAAACATTACTGCATCTGTCAAATTTATAAATTTAAAATCCACATCCACATATTTTTATAGAGACAATTATTTAGAAGGCAGCAATTGTATGGCGATGGAATTGCAATAAACCGGTATTGGTATCGGTACCGGGAAATAAAATCTGTTTCTTTCTGATATATGCGGTGACAATGTACAAAATGTTGGTGAAGCTGTGTAATGCCGTATTCTATGGGTTTACATTATAAAATTATGTCACTGGCACTTCATGCTCATACATATGTACGCATATAGGAAGAATCATTGGTGAACAAATTTATTGGCAGATCAAAAATTTCTACAGGAAAATGTTACCCATTAGCGAAAACACAAAAAAAAAAATTATTATAATTCTCTTCCAAAATATCTATACTTAAATATAAAATTTAAGTCACTGCCTTTTCTGTGCCCGCCAGTGCATCAGAATATGTGGGCATAGGCAAAGAGAATACAATCCGCAAGCGTAATGCATTGAAGAATGAATTCTGTATTGCATTTGCATTAATTAATAAAAATGGCATTTTAATGTTAGAAAGGTATATGTATGTACAGATTCGTATTTCAATTTGCAAATAAGTCACTATCAATATAAATTACAAGTAATCACAGAAATCAGAGTGTTTATTGCGGTAGTGTTGGCATATGGAAGGGGGGCATATTACCTTCCTGCACATATACATACACACATATATGTACATATGTATGTATAGGTTAACTTATACCATATGAAAACTAAGTGGAGTTTATTGATTAAACAAATCAGTTACAAACACATATAATTTTTTTAAGTTTACACGTTTTGCATATATAAGTGACTCCATCATCGTACTCACCGCTCATAGATTACTTGCGCTTTGTGCAATTCAATGCCTCCGTTATTTTGATTGGTGGTGCGTGGTACCAAACGCGCTGCAATAGATGAACGATGCTGTGCTTTACAACGGCAAGGATCATGCTTGTCCAGATAGTGGGCAAGGGTATCCCACCCACCGCCAACACGTACCATAACGTGAGAGCGTAGGATCTAAACGAAATACGAAATAAATAAACAAATATGATATCAATAATTAACAGTAAATAGGTTAGGAGTTTGACATTTTTCAAAAGTTTCTAATAGCTCGAAAAATGTCTAGTTCCATTTAGACATTTTTTGATTTATACAACTCGGATGTTTCCGGTTTTGTAGGTGGATGGAGGATTGAAGTTGTCAGTGGGTGTCAGGTGGGTGCTAGACGTATGTCTGCAAACTGGGTTCAGTTTTGGAACAAGCAGTCCGCTATTTAAATATGTTTTGTATATTTTCAGCCTTGGAGAATGAGACTATACACTGGACTTAGGGCCCACTCCGTAGTAAAAGAGTTTCGATTCAAATGATCAGAAAATGTGGAAGTAAATGCTTTCTTTATGGAATGTTATAATACAAATTTTTACAACTCCTATTAGGAAATTCAAACTAAACAGATGAGTTATTAAGTTAACGTCAGGGGCTTTAATCTAAGCTGTATCCTTATAATTTTATTTATATTTTTGCGATCATTTACTTACCCGCACAAAGATCAATACTTTCGTATCACCAATTCGGTATTTTCCCTCCGACACGCGTACCATTGGGAATTGCGATGGACATGTACATTTCTCAACCAAATCTCTGACCTGTAAAAGAAAGAACAAAAAAATAAAGGTACATAATAAATATAGCATAATTGTGTAAAATTCAGCGAAAGTACAAGTTAGATTACACGATTTTTAATAATCTGCGTGTGACTACAGTCGTACGTCAACCCGATGCAATCGCACCCTGCTAAATTTCCAAAAAAGAAAACTAAACGAAATCTTCCTTAGGATAAAATGATTTTCCACAACGCACCAAACACGTAACATCATTAATTTTGTGTAAATTACAATTTGCTGCATCTTGAATCCGCTACAAGATTCATTCATGTCAGCCGAGTCATTCGTCGTCCATTTGTCTGCTCAGGCATCGCATAGTTATTAACTTAACAAATCTACTGACAAATTGCCATTTCTACTGTGCTGTTGCAGGGGAAAGAAAAGCAATGAGCAGCAACAAAACAGAAAATAAAGAAGCATTTCAAGAAGCGTGCAACATTTTGTGGCATAAAATGCCAAAACAGTTGCCACCGCTGAACTGTGATCATCAACAACTGCAATTGCAGCAACCGCAACGGCGGTCAACATCAACGGCGCACAAATCCTATTAGCGATAATGAACTGATGGCGCATGCGACTACCTGCCAGACGGACAATACCAGCTTTTGCAGCAGTTCATCTTGCCAACCAACACCAACAGCATAACAGAAACGCTTCATTTACTCGCTCGTTGGCTTGGTTGCGTCCGTGGTGATGGTTGCCCAGTAGTGGCGTGGCGCAGTGCTGAACCGTTGAACTGTTGAACTGGCGCCCAACATGGTTAGGAATGCTGCACGTTGCATGCTGGCTGTGTGGATGTATGGACGATGCCGCTGTGCATAATTTTACGCGCCTCTGTTTATTTAAACAAATAATCGGACAAATGGCTGTTCGTGATGCATTTACTTGAACAATGACGAAGGCGATTACAACAACTGCATGTGGGCATTAATAATGCCAGCACCCAACAATTGCTGGCCTATGACCAATTGACCTTTTCGTCTTCGTTTCGTAAATCCTTAGTACACGCGCAATAATTACTACTCAGAGCCGCACACAAATTGTGGTAAGTTGCGCGGATTGGATATCGTATGAATTCCAACATTTTAGAGAATTTCAAACTGTGGTAATGCCTTCCAATCTTTAGACTAAACAAGCAGAATTGTAGGTGAGTCGGCTGAGATGTATTAGTGAGCAAATGAGTATGAGTAATGAAGACAATTCGCGCGACAAAAGCCGCGACAAAGGAACTCCATTACTTTCAATAATGCGTTCGACGATAATAAGGATTGAGATCTATATATTCACTAAACGTGAGAAGTACCATCAAATCCCTGAGCTTGATATCGGAGATATAAGTATATTTCAATATCGGTCCATGCTACGATGTCACAGCAACACAGAACCCCTATCAGTGATCTATTTTTGTGTACATATGTATATAAGATCTTTATTTTTTCATAGATCCGTTCTGTTGGTTCAGTCGTTTAATTAATAATTTTCCTTCTCTAAAGAAGCATCTTGTTTCTAAAAGACTGAAGTAGAATTTTTTCATTGACCTTTGGTTTATCATGGAACAAATCAAGCGTTATCATTATTTTTTATTAACATGCGTACAAAACTCAGAATTTCTCTTAATTTAACTATTTTTGCTTAATATATAATATTTAATACAGATTTTCCATTTTAATTCCACTATACATTAACGGTTTAAAATTGCATGCATCAGCATCAAGCAGCGACAATGCCTATCAGCTAACAAGCGGAATTGAACAATTCAGTCAGTCGGTCAGTTAATCAGTGAGAAAACCCGAAAGGGATGAACATACTCAATACTACAATGAATAGAGCATCGCTTATATTAATACAGTGACAGACAATCGTCTAAATAAATGCAATGGCCTGAGTATAGGCTGCCATAATGGACATCATACATAAAGGTGAGCTCGGATTAATTTTTGCACTGATGTGAAGTATTTGTTTTGACATCAAGTTAGAGCTTAAGCTCACTTCTTATATATGATTAGTAATATGTGAATATGTGAAAACCCTAAATTTTTTGCATTGCACGATGATGATGGAATAGGAAAAAGTGATGAGTGTGTATTTCGTTTATTGTTGTGTTGTGTACCACAAAATTTTACCCAAAAAGGTTAGGTGATAGGTCTTGGGACATTTCGTGCTGTATCGGTTGTGTAACTGACTGTGTAACGCAACTGATTAATATATCTCACTTGACCAAGAATATTTCAAAACAAAAGTCTTAACTATTGCGGATGATCCCTGGATAAATTTTGGGGAGATACAGCTAACTTCTATACGTAATTTTTTCATGAAAACTCCTACTAAGCTCTATGATCGCTTTTCCCACTACTCTCAGAACACTATATGACATATGCTTACACCATATACATATTTGATTGCAGAATAGTAAGCAGCAAGCGACTATATATAGCACACGATTTATCAGTGTTGATAGTCATGATACATGCAGTATCATGGGGCATGCAACAACCGATCAATGTAAATCTAAATGCCTCCCATAGATCACCATCATCGTCACGGGTTGCAACAATCTACCTACCGTTAACCAACAAGTCTAACGCACAGCAACAACACCAGTGGACATTAAACAATGGAGGACAGACAACAGACAGATAGACGCACTGGTAGAGCTCAGGTTACGTCCACACCAGTATGTATGCTTGAGCTTGAGGATAGTACATACTAGTTGCGGAAATCAATCACTTCGCACAAAATGTGCGAGTCTGGCAATTACTGTTGCCACCGATGCCTTTTGACGATAGTTGCCCACCAGAATTGATGATGCATGTTGCCATTGTTTTGCTTTGCTATGTTGCTGGTGCTGCTGCCGTAGTCATCCATACTGAAGTCCGTGCTTGGTTGTTTTTGTCATTTAGCTACGTTACCAGGCATGTTGCAGTTTTATTCGTTATTGTCGGCCTGTTGACTTGTTGATTGGTGTTGTTGATGTTTCGCGCTAAGTGTGAGCTTTCATTGCTGTTGTTGTTGTTGGCGCTTGGTGGCGCTTCAACATTTTCACGCCCGTTTTGGTGTTTTACGGAATATTAAACGAACGAAAATGGAAAAAGACAAACGCACACAACAACAACACTATGGAACTGATCATCGCTTGGCTTGTCAAGTTTTCCACGGCGAAGATTTTGTAATGCCTCGATCCTCTGACAGCGATTTAAACGGTTGCTGTCGTCGCTATTGGTATTCTTTGTTGTTGTTGTCCAATTTGCTGCAATAAGAGTAAAAGTGGTTAAAAGTGGCGTGGTATCGGTCCTCTTGGCTCTGACCGATCGACCACTTGTGGAATGCTTTGACTGCGCGCCTGCGCACTTTTTGCTGTGTTTTGCTGGAGTTTATATGCGCTCACACACTTTCATAACGTACATACAATGTCTGCGCCTTGGCGACTGCGGCGCTTGTTCATGGCGTTGCATTGTTATGTATATTTTATGTATGTTGGTAGGTATGCATGATAATTTGGTTGGAAAATCTTGCTGCGGGCGTGCGGAAATCTCAAAAATCTCTTTGATTGTACGCCGTTCCGGCTTGATCTCACGGTGGGCTGTTTGGCAGCTGAGCGGTCGATGATGGCATTTTATGCCTAGAAGTGACATTTTATCTGCACACATCTTGTCAAATTAGTTAGGTGATACATCGCCTCCGCGTACAGGTAGACTTCCGGGGAGGGAAGTCATTCGTACGATTTGAATGATATCGATTAAAGGAAATAAAAACGGTCTTTTTAGATTTAGATTGGTTCTAGCAGATAAATTGGTAGTCAAGATTGCACTATAATCACAAATATATCTCAATGATGTTACTGCGTTATATTAATAAACATTTGCGTCTTCTAGATTCTAAAAATTTTGCGAAAAATATCAGTAAGTTCCATTAGTATAAACGAAATTAACGTTCGGCTAGGTTAGACCAAATTAGATAAGGAACAGAGGACGAGTTCCGTTATGGTACTATAAAAGAAATCCAGTTAGGTAGACTTTATTAAAGGGAATTCGCTAGTAAAGTATTCCTTATTGACTTAATTTGCAGAAATTAGCTCTGGTTTACTTAAATTGGCTAGACCCAGTTGAGTAAGACGAAAGTAGGGATATTGAGAAATAAGAGGCAATATACAGTGCGTTTGAAGTCCGTTGGTATATTTTTAAAAACATCAAGATATATAAACTTTGATAGATTAATATCTATTTAATGAAAATGGAAAGTGAAAGTGAAACTGAAACCACTAACAATTGAAAGATTTTCTTATATTTTTTTTGTACTTTTATTGTTCGAATTTCATGCACCCTGACAAGGATAGGCAAGATTTAAAAAAATATGTTTCTCATATACATAAACTGATATTTATTATCGTATTTCATATCATACATATTTTTTTGTTGCTTGTCATCATATTCACACATATTTTTCACATCCTTCAAATCAAAATATAGGTTTCTTTCCTCTTTTTCCTTTTTGCTCTATTTTTCTTCAACCAAAACTGACAAAAAATGATTGTTTGAAAAAATCTTGCGCTTATTTGTATTGCAAATAATAAGAGTCTCCAAACATTTCCATACATTTACTTAGCTTCATCAATAGGTGCCTACTCGACTAGACCTAGGTACATATATGTATGCATTTATTTGTGTAAATAAAAAAGCTAGTGGTTGGCCGTTATGACCACCGGTTAGTAAGGCATCATGCCTCCTAGTCAATCGGCAACAAAAGCGCATTATGGCAACATAACATTTTACGCTTTTTCCATGCGCATAGCGTTTTTTGTTTGGCGAAATTGCGCACGCGCAACTGACTTACAAAACGTGACCACGAAACGCTGTAAAATGTGAAAATGCAAAAGAAGAGAAATAAGCGACAACTTCTGAGGCCCTGTGAAAATCAATAAAATCAAACCGCCAATGAATGTCGCCTCAAGTACTTTTCCGTACTTCTTCAATTGGTTACTCGTTTTAATTTACTAGTAACGTTTTTCTCTCAAAAACTAGCTGAGCGTTTTTAGCCTATGGATATCACTGAAAATCTATTAATATGTAATCAGGGATTTCCTTAGGGTATTGGAAATTCTTTTGTATGTGAATATGGCATGAGCGAAAGGACCTTACACCCTTCTATCTTTGTATCTTTGTTAATCATTTAGTTTCAAATAATATACGATTGTCATAAGGGGAACCTTGTTCAAAAAATCAAAGA
Organism: Bactrocera minax; assembly: GCA_021498325.1. Classification (NCBI taxonomy): domain Eukaryota; kingdom Metazoa; phylum Arthropoda; class Insecta; order Diptera; family Tephritidae; genus Bactrocera; species Bactrocera minax. The sequence continues at coordinate 402,561 of JAKEEE010000065.1, read as the reverse complement.
ACGATGCTTAAAATTTGATAATATAAATGCGGATTTTGTATGCATTGAATGAATGATTGAATGCACATAGCGATTATCGATGTTTACTGGAATGATCGGTTGTCGAATTGTCAGTGCTACACTTTATAAGTATCAATAAAGTAAACTACAAATTCTCCTGAAAGATTCGCAATCCCTATAAGTAGATTAAAAAAATATTAAAATCAAAATTAAGCTTATATTAGAACTCAGTACATGAGAGGTACTCAGTTAGCAGTCAGTTGGCTCCCTCTGACTCACAACAACAAAATCCACATTTTCGAAAAATAATAATCAGAAGGATAACAGCCGGCAAAAGACGATCGACGCCAAGTTACTCACATATCATAAAGCAGTACGGATGTACATAGATATACACGTATATTTGTTGCTGAGCCAACTCTAAAAAATATTGTAGATAACTAACCCAAGATACATAGTAAGCCGTCTATGTAATGTTGCATTTATAGTGATGAAAGCTCAAAGAGTAAGTGGACAGTTGGAGAGTCGAGCAATTTGAAATGAAAGGAATAAGAAAATAACTAGAAAAGTTTAGGAGAATATGTGGCAAACGCAGTACGGATGGTACTTGAGTCAAATAAAAATAAAGGTCGAAATACAGAATTTCGGACAGGTTTTTGACACACATACATAAAAATGTAGCGATATTAGATGAAGTACAATACTTGCAAATCGGATGCTCCCTTTATTAGACTTCTACGGACATTTCCACTCATTTGACATTTTTGATGCATAATCTCCATTATTTGGAGTGACATGTATTTGGTATGTTTCGTTTTCGACGAATTTTCTGTTTGACAACTGCAACATACATAACCTATACTTTTTTTTAATACATAAGCCGAAATGTATTGTATGTACAGGAGTATGTAAGTATATTTAAATAAATTCACGGTGTAACTAATACTATGAACATTGCATACATATGCAAAAAAAAGTATATACTTCGTGTTAAGAGCTAACCTGATGTTTCGAACGTACTTAAGCATACACACATATATACTTCTATGTATCTTCATGCATTGTATGCAATGTATGCAATGTAATTGAGTTTGAAGACTTTTGGGAAGCGCAATCGCGATATATCAAAGTTAATGTTACAAAATGTGTAATCGTGTAATTTATCTGCTCATTTGTAATTAACTGTAAATTCATGTTAAATACGTTCATGCCGATGCTTATGTAATTTGTCAATAATTGCGCCTACGTAAGTATGTGACATGTATGTCATTTGACAGTTAAATGTAAATTTGGCAGATTTGACACAAATTACCGCAAATGTTATTACATCAAACTATTTAAAGGTGAAATATTCACGCATATTTTATATGCTACAAAAGTTTTTAATAGACAGGTATCACATTTTGACTCACCATCTCATCCAAACTCTTCAAATCGTTGGTGATAATTTGCGGTTGTGGGCCATACATCAGCATCGGGCTATTATCGTCGTCGTCCTCATTCTCTGAATCGCTGTCGAACATATCGGTTTCTGTGGCGACATTATCGGTATTGATGCCGATCTCGGTTTGTGTGCCAGTTGCATCGGCGTTGTCTGTCTGTGTGCCACACCCAATTCCATTCGCTTTGTTGTCGGCGGCGATTTCTCGATCGATTTGCCGCTCCATCTGCACCAGCATGGGTGCGAGCATACCTGTTAATTTAATACGTTGCAATTATTTTCATATATTCACATTTGCCAATGTATGTTTGTATATTAGTGTGTTTATGCAAAATGCACGCGCGACTAATATGTAAATTTATAATTGTCATTTAAAAATGAAAAAAGCTTAAGCGTTTGTTTTCGTATTGTTATAACTCACCAAACTTAGCGCCACGACGGGCCACTTCCAATAGGCAAAGGATCACATGTTTCTCGTTCTTTCGCATAATCAAATCATCCGTTTCGAATAGTAGGCACTCGATTATCTTAAGGCTTTTCCTGAAAAAGACGCCACAAACAGAGTTATGGAAGATAAGATCATTTCGAAAATACTTGGCTAGTAATTTATCTAGTAAAATTTGTCTATTGTCTAGTAAAAAATATTTCCATTATTACTAATTAGCCTTAAGCAAAACCCCGAAAAAATGTTATCGCACGAAATCGAAGTAATTAGTAAACAATTTTGTTAAATGGCTGTTTGATTTCAGACAAAACGCTGGGTTATTTAGTTGCCTAAACATTTTCATATTTTCCCAATTAGGAAAGAGCAGATTCTGAATATCACTTCTACGTTTATTTGAGAATATTAACTACAACTAAACGAGTTAGATATAGACATATATATATATATAAATGATCAGGATGAAAAGACGAGTTGAAATCCGAATGACTGTCTGTCTGGCCGTCCGTGCGTCCGTCCGTGCAAGCGATATCTTGAGTAAAAATTAAGACATTTTAATGAAACTTGGTGCACGTGTTCTTTGTCACCGTAAGATGGTTGGTATTGCAGATGGGCGTAATTGGACATCCGCCATGCCCACAAAATGCCATTAATCGAAAACAGATAAAGTGCTACAACTAAGCAGAAAATTAAGACATAAACGTGTTATTTGGTGTAGAAGATCCTAGTAGGGTGGGTCATCTGTGGGCAAAAATTTTTGACAAAGTGGATATGGACCGGCCCCCAATAGTTTTAATATATATTTCGGAAATCGTTAAAGCTATATCAATCAAACTTGCTCCGAGTGAGTTTTTCTAGCATCTCTTCATATACTGAGAAAATTAGTGAAATCGGATAATAACCACGCCCACCTTCCATACAAAAGATATGTTTAAAACTACCAAAAGTGATGGGTGTGGCATCGCCCACTTTTAGGAGAAATCCCATATCTCAAGAATACCTTAACCGATCTCAACAAAACTTGGTATATGACGTTATATTTGCATTCTTATGTCACATTGTGAAAATGGACGAAATCGGATACCACTCCTACTTCTCATATAATACAATTTTAAGTTTCATCTGATCCTTTCACTTTAAAGCAGATAAATCGAGCAGCACTTAAGATATGAAAATCTAACTTTGTACAAATAGTGTCTTCGGGATATGTCATTTTATGCGTAAAAATAGACGAAATCCGATTATAACTCTAGAGCGCCTCTACCTGACTTTATCGAAAATATCGGGAAATCTATAAGATATTGTAATGAAATTGGAGAATTATCTTTCCATGATAATAGCGTGCTCTGGTATCAAAAATGGGGAAAATCGAATAAAAACTTCCCCTAGCCCCCATATACTTAATATAAAAATTTTCAACCTTCTTGTAGACTTTATACCATATGTAACGGTCAATATATGAGTTATCTCTTTGAAATTCAGACAGAATCTCTTTCTGATAACAGCGTGTCCACGTGCTTAAAATGGATAAAATCGGGTAAGCACTTCCCATGTACCCAATACAAAAATTTTCCACCTTCGGGTAGACTTTATACCATATATTTTTAAGCAATATGTAAGATATCTTAGCAAAATTAAGTGAATATGTAATATCGGATATACCATAGCTTACTGCCGAAAATGTGTGAAATCGGTCAACGAATTATCCCAGCTCCCATATACTACATATAATGGTTTTCGCTATTCTAGCAGACTATGCCGAATATGTCGGTTACTGTGTGAGTTACCTTCACAAAATTGCGTGAAAACATGTTCGCTAATATACTTGAATAATGAAGAGAGTTAATGTGATCAGTGCAGATCTTCCTCTACCCCAAAAATGCCCGATATAAGAATTCCCGACTTTCCACCTGACTGTAAACCGTTTATGTTGGTCAATATGTGTGATATTTTAATGAAATTAAGTGAATATGTTTCCTTAAACACAATGTGATTTCACGCTAAATATGAAAGAAATCGGTCTAGACCATGGTCTAAGACGCATATTACTAATATAATGATTTGCTTTTCTCTGGTTGACGTTTTCCTCATGTATCTAATATATTAATTAAACCACTTTGGTTGAGTTTATATCGCATATATCGCTTTTGAGTTAATTTGATAGATTTTAATATAAATATCTCTGACACGAAAAAAAATATAGCAACGAAAGTACATGAGTCTATGGCTTGTAATATAAGTTAATAAGATATTATAATCTAACATAAGATATAATATAAGATAAGATATAGTAATAATTATATAATTTATTAATTTATTGCTACGCGTCTAAAGAAAGCATTAAATATTGTTACTTTTTATTTACTATAACTAAATGAACATTATTATATCAAATATATAGATATATGGTAAGGTACAATTTTCGCATCCTACCTGCACCAGGTTATAAAATTGGATACATTGTCGCGTGCAAAGAATGTTCCGCTTTTAGCTGCTGGCAAATAATGCACATTACCCATGGCGAGAATGGGGCCGGCCGAGCCGGAAGTCATTGAGCGCGTCATCGATTTGTTGCGGGCCTGACGGCGAGCCAAGTAATCCTCAGCCGCTTGGCGTACATAGTTCGCATGCTGCAAAAACCAAAAAAAAATATAAATAAAATTTTAGAGATGTTAAATCATTAAAAAGCGAGTGTGAAAACCAAACAGTAAATTTGTAATAAAAAAATAAAACGAAGTTTATTAGATAATACATTCAAGCTACATTTTTGCATATGTATGTATGAATATGTGCAAGTGCATTCACTTGATAAACTCATTAGCGTAATGTTAATGCTGAAATCGAAGCGTGAATGCGTTTGATGCCAAAAATATCCAAGAATTTGTGCTTGCGAATGCCGGATTTTTAGGTTGACGCGCCATGTTGCAATGCAAAAAAACACTTACATTTACTACAAATGCGCTTCATCTACTACTACTTCACTTCACTACTTCAGCTACTAATAGTATGCTTCATCACTGCTTCATTCACCCGAGCTTAATTTATTTCCCCGCTTATCTGTATCAATGTTTGTAACAAGCAAACCTGAGGTATCATAAAAATTAACTTTTTAAATTTTTTCATAATTTTGCTTTCATGTTTTTGGTTTTTTTCTAGGTAACTCAGAGATATTTTTCGAAATATTCGTTTAACCTTTCAGAAACATCGATTAGTTGGCAGATTCCTGTCTTTCTTAATGGATATTTCTTTAGGAGTTTATAAGAAATTATAAGAGGAATTTTGAGAACTCCTTAAATCTTTAAGCACCTAAATATAGTTGTTCATAGAATATTTTTGAAATTTGAGGTCTGTCTATATGCGTGAACTTAATAATATGAAACTTTATCCACATTTCCATATTCGATCAAAATATACAAAGTAAAATTCCTGGAGCGATGAAAAGGACGTTTGCGGACCAGACGAATTTGAAAGTTTAGTTGGAATACTTGTGGAAACGACAGCTTTAATTTTTGATTTTTGATTCTGGTCTTTAGTCTAGTTTGGTCTAGTTTATTTAGGTTGTACTTGAAGATCTCTTTTGGTAAGAAAGCTTTTATAACAACTTTCTGAAAGTTTTTTTCTAGCTTGCTTTTTATATTGCAATGCTTTCATGTTGCAACAGAGTATATTAATTTTGTTCACCTAATGGTTGTTTGTAAAATCTAAAATTAATCGAGTTAGATATAGACAAATATATATATAAATAAATAGTCATTATGAAGAGGCGACTTGAATTCCGAGTGACTGTCTGTCCGTCTGTCCATCTGTCCGTCTGTCCCTGCAAGCGATAACTTGAGATATCTTGATAAAACTTGATATACATGTTCCTTGGCACTCTGAAGAAGTTGGTATTGCAGATGGGCGTAATTGGATCCCCGTGGTATCCGTTTAAAGTCTCCGGTCACACCTCGTAACCGGGGCTACATTCAGTTGAGCTACCCATTCAACTCAGACTGGTGGCATTTGTAACTTGAACTCAAATGCCTCTTTAAGCGGTTGCATAATAAAATATAAAGTGTTAGGTGTTATAAACTCAGTTCAAGCTAAGTACTATAGCATTATTTCTGACATGGCTAAGCCTATTTTAGAGCAAAGTCTTTTTCAAATGCAGTGCATTTTATGGATTATAGTCGCCTTTTACAAAAGGCATGCCTTACCGCGGGTTAATCTTATCCCCCGAACCGTAGGGGGATAGCGGTTAATATATAACATACCTTACTAAAAATCAGACAACGTCTTTTCCTGGTATTAATGTGAACAATTGATAAGAGCGGGCCAATACTTCCGCGCTGTACCTAATGAGAATATTAAAAATTCCGTGCATAGCAGTCAATATATAAGACATCTTAGAAAAATAAAATTGGTTAACGTAGAATATCGAATATACTATAGTTTGGTGGCCCAGCGCCCACATATTACAAATAATGATTATCGTTATTGTAGTGGACTCTATCCCGAATATATCTGTTTAATTTTGAGTTAATCATTATCGACTGGAAATGTGTTCTCGAGCACATTTTAGTTTAATACCAAAAGTCAATGTTATTTGCTCAGAGCTTCACCTAGCCCCAATGTACCCGATGCAGTTAGTTCCGACTTTGCAGCTGACCATAAACCGTTTATATAAGTCAATATGCGTAATATTTTAAAGGAATTTCTTAACACTAATTTCTTTTCTTAACACTAATATGGTTTAGCGCTGAATATGAATGAAATGGGTCTAGATCTTGGTCTATCTTTAGCTATTGTACCTTATCACAGCATTGATATCATGAATATAGATGATTTGTCTTAGTTAGATTGACTTTATGAGAATATGACCTAACCTAATCAAATATAAAAATTAATATGATGCCAAATATAATTGTAATTCATTCCCAATTGCGTCGAATAACAAATACTGAATCCATTTGCAACATCACATCATTTAATAATGTTTTTTTTATGAAAATACTAATAATATTTTATACAGATAATGTACTTCAAAAATAACTGCTTTTGAAAATATATATTTTATTTTTATTTATTTAAAAGTCAGAATTATAAAACTTTTGCAGTGCAATTAAGCGGATAATACTGTATATATAGTCATATATCCATAGGCAAAATAAAATAGCCAAATTGCATATATATACATTGTACTTTTCTTTGGACTGTTATATTTAGATAGCAATTTATAGTAAGTGCTTTAATACATATAAACGTATACGAGTATTTATTTGCGAAAATGTGCGTCAAGTATTTGAAAAATGGCAAATAAACGGTTTAACTAAATATATGAGCAAGTAAATAAACAGATAAAAAACTAACAGTGTCGCGCGAATCATCGGCATTAGTGAATTGGATATTGCTGCTGCAATTGGCAAGCGTAGTGTTTTCGTCAGACGGGGCTGATGACCAAGCAAACGGCAGCAACGGTAAAAAAAGAAACGCATTCGCAAAGGAGAGGTGAGTGTGACTCTTCGCGGATGCGGTCCATTTAAAATTGAGCACATTGTCGAATTATTGCAGACGAAATTGTTTTCATATTATTACGCATTCGTACACGCACATATATGTACATACTTACCTATAATAATAAACCTAGATATATTGGTGTTATATATCTTGGTCACCCAAGTTGTTTATGCCACATTTTTATGAATTTAGTATTTACATTTGGTGTGCAAATGCACTATGTGCTATATATTATATTAAATATATATATTATATTAAGTATATATATTATATTAAATATATATATTATATTAAGTATATATATTATATTAAATATATATATTATATATATATTATATTTTGTGTGCGAAATACTCTCAATTTTGATGGTTAAATTCAATTCAAGAATAATGTCGAAATAGTTATGCCTGTTTTTTTCTAGAAATTTAGGTTTTGAATTGGTCGGCATTTGAATGTTGCTCATATGCGGCGAGTTATTCCGAATATATAGTGATATTATTATACTTAATTACCAACAATTTCTTCAAGATTTGAAAGAGGTGAGAGGGTAAGCATTTTGAATATTTTGAAAAACCTATGTTTTGCTTTGAGGTTTTAAATTTAAGGTTTTTTTGGCGATTTTAAATTTTCTTTTCTGGAAATGAAAACGTATATTGGTGACTTGGTGGGAACCCGATACTAAATTTAATCAGTTTTTGACTAGTAATATTTTCATTGTTATTTATTGTTCGACATATCGGCGGACCCAAGTAAAAAATTTTTTATATATACATTTAAAGTAGGTACGGTGCATATCCAATTACCATAATGTTTATTTCTCTTCTTCCTTGACTGAATTTATGTCAGGAAAATACTTTTTTCAAATTAGTTTATACATAGATCAATTTTTGATGAATCCTTGAAAAAGAAAAAGTCTTGAAAAAGAACCGAGAAAATTGAATCAACACCTAACATCCATACGTCTAGGCGAATAAGGTCGGTTTTAGGTTTACCATTTGATACTAATGAAGATTTCCAAAAAAGATTCGAGTAACTAAACTATTGTTCTGATATAATGTTTTTTTAAAGCAAATCTATATAAAAATTTCTAACTAAGAACCATAAATACCGAAAAATGTCAGTTTTGAGATAAAACGTAAGATCAATTTTGTCAACAAGTTATATTTTATCCTCATGCCGTTGGATGAGACAGCTTTTTGGGAAAGAGACAGAAAGAAAAGATTATGAGAAACATTTCTGAAATTCGCCAATAGGATAATCAATTGAATGTATGCAGATTTTAAAGTAATCAAAGTGATAGCAGTTGGTGGTAGGAGGGAGAGGTAGAATACCTTACCTGTTGCAATGCCGAAGTGAAAAAGAGCTTGGCTTCAATTAGTGCCTTGCAAAACGAATAATTAATTGGAGCGCTACTCTAGATTCGGATTACTTTACTTGGGAGAGTGAAGCACCAATATGAATAGAAAGGGGTATTTAATTACTGCTTACTACAGTGCGCTGCAAATTAAATATATACAAATCTCTATTTTTACCACCGCTTACAAATACACAGAGAAGTGACATATGATGCGCGATGCGCGTATTTCTAAATATATTGTTAATAAAAAACCTTAAAATTAGTATTCCCTGTTTTATACCTACCATTTTTTATGACTGAATGTGACAGTCAAGCTTAACTCAATCGGTAAACAGATTGTTTCATATACACAGTTTCAGTTATTTCCTATCAATGACTAGCATGGAATTAAAACACTAATAATAATGACAAACTGTTGACAATACCGACCACCTTAAAACGCCTACGCCCAAAAATATTTATCAAAATATGTAAATGAGCACAAAAAAGTGAAAAAATGCAAATAATACAAATTCATTTGAGTTTTAATGCAGTAATAATTTGTAGGCAAACACTTTCAATTTCAACTTGAATAGAAATTGGAATCTCAAACCACTCAAATGAAGCAAAAGTGCTGGGCTGTTTTTAGAAAAATCGAGTTGTTTATTTACTGACTTAACACTTTGTGGGCGACGTGTTAAATTAAACCGCACTCCATCATTGCATTGAACTGTCCATTGCAAGTGCTCTGACAGCTACAACAACAGCAGCATCAGCAGCAGTGGTGGAAGCAGCAATCTCCCCTTTTGGGCAGCTTAGCCGATTGGATTTCGGACTTGGAAAGTCAACGCTGGTCGTTGAGAGACCTGGCATGAATTGTGTAAACGTGCATTTTCCATCAGAGAGCCGATTAATAACTCTATTAGATTTCACACTGAAGATTGTAAAAAAATGCTAATGAAGTTACGAAAATTAAAACTCACACACACTCAATATCCTATTGACCATTTATAATATTTCAAGTAATTTTATTGCTGGCGAAACTGTCACTTGAGAAGTGCACAAGTTAAGCAATTAAATCACTAGGAAAGTGAAATTTTTGAGTTATCATTGGTTGGCTGACAATTGGTCAGTTTTGAGTTGCGTCGGGTATGCGCATACTTAAAGTGGGTTTTAACATTTAGTTGTCACATAATTAGTGTATGTATTTGTGCACAAGAGAATATGTATTATATATATATATATTTATGCTTACAAAAGACAACTTTAATTTAGTTGGCTGAGGAGCACGTGATATCTTTACTTATTAAGATATCACTTGAGGCAATTGAATGTGTAGGAATGCAAGTGGTTTTTTCGATTAGATAAGATGTGACACAATATGATGTGGTATGTCGCAAGTGCGAGACGTTACGTTCTTTTGGATAAGATTACTGATAATTATTTTTAAAATTTCTAAATAATTTACAACGAATTCATTTGGTATTGATATGATGTAGTTTCAATACGTTTTGGTTTAATATACCTTTCAGTAATGATATGATGTGATATATAGTGGTCGTTTGATATGACGAGATACAATGCAAAGTGGTGTAATATGTTTATGTGATTCAATGTTCTGATATAATAAGATGTGATGCGATGCCTAGATGTCGGTGATATAGTGTTGAGTCGTTGTATAATCATGCGCTATGACCTGAGTTGATTTCATTTGAGGTGACCAGATGTCGTATGATGGGACACTTTTAGATATGAAAAGATTTGATAAATCGGATGTGATGTGATATGATGTATTATAATATGATGTGATATTAGATGATGTGATGTGACTTCCTAATATAATTTGATAATATGACATGATATGAATTTATTTATTTAATAGAGTAATAAAACGTACTTTTTCATATCAAGCGCTATGCCATGATATGATGTGATGCGATTTTTTTTTTTAGAATAGCATGTGACGCATTGAGGTTCAATATGATTCGGTGAATTGTGATGTTATTAAATTTTCGAGATATTATATTATGCTGTTTGACAAATGGTGCTTGATTTTGACTTTTCTCACTTTCCATCACATTACAAGGTGGCTCGTTAGATTTGTTCCCTACTCTTCCAGCCTCCTTTTTCAGTGATATTATTAATGTGTTCCTTTCAACATGATCTAATCATTGTCACAATATGATTGCAACTGAAATGACATTATTAAGTAATTTTAGATCCATATAATCACAGACAACTATATGTATACAATTGCGTAAATTTGTATAAGTTCATTGCAAATTAGCTTCAGCTATTCTCTTCACACAACAACATCAATAAGAGATCTGTTGCAATATTCTAGAGATAATTACGTCAAAGAGACGAATACAAACACGTTCATAAGCTCGTGGGTGTAGGTGTAGTATATATACTTCTAAATATATAGCGTATATATAGCACCCATTTATGTACACACTGGTGTTTGTTGTTGCATTTCTACAGTCATAAATAACTGTTATGGCATGCGAAAGTGCAGGAAGGCATTGTGCTAAAGAAAGTTTCCTACTCACGGCAAGTGCAACAATTACAGAAATGCAAGCAGACGCATATTTCGCATATTTCGCATATTTCGCATTTTTGATTTTTATTTTCATTTCTTGTTTGCTTGCTCGCACTGCTTCACTTTTACCTTTAATTGCTAGCTAACGGCGAACCAGTGAAATGTGTAGGAAGTTAGCGAAGTTAGCGAAGTTGCGCGGCGTGATCACCCGACCAAGAAGTTAGCTCATTCACAACAACATCAAGGCGTAGTAGTTGAACATTATGTATGTGTGATATGTTGAAGCTCGACTAGCATTGCGTTCCATATGTACATTGTCGCCGTAGTCGCTGTCGGTGTCGGTGTGTTTGTTGGTGTTGTTGTTTTTGTTGTTGTTGTTTGTGCAGGTAATTAGATTAGGTTAGGAGAGAATGTGTGTCAATAATGCGATGTGCGCTTTTAAGTGCAACACATTTATGAATATTGCAAATGCATACAATTACTTGTGTGTATACATGTGTGTGTGTGTGTGTGTGTGCGTGTGTGCATGTGTGTGTGCTTAAATACATGTTATATACTTGTCTGCTGTTTGACAAAGGTATTATGATAGTTGCATTTATGTAATATGCTAAATAACCAACTAAGTATGACAAGAAGCACATACTTAAATACATATGTACATATGTATGTATGCATAAGCTAAGATATGCACGTGAGTACGAAGGTATGCGCTAAGTACGATTACCAGTTGAAACTTCCGTGAAGTTCATTTTGCGCTTTGTCAATTAAATGACGAAGCTAGAGGGTAATGACATGTGAGTATTCGCACCTTAAATACCTAAATTACCTTCGAAAACGAATTTGAACGCTTTGTGAATTTTGTACACACCTTCTCTATATACATATGTATAAATATATATATGTATAGCGAACACTTCAAATTTCACTTTTCAAATTGTCACATTCTTGTCAAAATCTAACCCACATAATCTAAATATAGAGTTCATAAACATACATACGCGAATATATACTTCCATATGTAGATATGTAGGTGGATATTAAGCTTACATTACATACATATGTTCACGTTTAACAGTTCCTAATGATTTGTTCAAACATACACACTCGCACATGCGAATGAGCATTGTTAATCCGTTATTTTCAACAACAATTTGATACTGCCGCCTCTGTGCAAAGCCAGGTAATTTGTTTAATTAATTAAGCAAATAAATCAATTCCGTTATAATTTGCATGCTTGGTTTATACTTACATATGCAAACATATTCATTATTTGTATGTACATGTGTACTTTTGTCGATTTGACCGACAAATAAACGTCGTGGTTCAAGACGAGAAATGCATTGTGTCATATTTTTAACAAAATGGCCGCTAATCTTTTAGAAGCATTTCTCTGGCTCATGTGGAATCAATTCATGATTTCGATGAAAATTATAACATGCTTGGTTTACTTTACTAAATACATTGTTAATCATAATAAACATTTACATTATTTGCCCATAATGAAGTATGGATAGTCTCAAAGTTGAAAATAGCCACGTTTATAGGAGGGTTTAAGAAAATTTCCAAGAGGCTTTATGGCAGCTATAAGAAAGATAATAGTATGGACTCACCTCTAATATATTTGTCAATTAATCAACTACTGTATAGTTGAGGTGTAGCGCCAATGTTTTTTATCTAATGATGGTAAATATGTGAAGCCAATCTTAGATATCCCAAAACTCTTAATTAGATTTTCCAGATGAATTAAACGCATATTACTGCATATGGTTAATGCCCATAAGAAAGGGGTGATTTGTGCTATACTTTGGAATGCCAATTGATTTCCAATATGTAATATATGTATAAATCTCAATCCAAAGGAAGTAAAATCAATTTCGAACAAAGCATTGTGGGAAGCTCAATAAACTTTAAACATTTCTAGATGAGTTGCCATCTAGAGAGGAAAATATAAAATGAAGCAAAAAGCTAAACATTTTTGATAAAAAATTTGCTTAAAAGTTTAAGTTACCTTGAAAGCTTAAATATGTGCTAATTTTTCTCTTGAACCGACAGAAGTGATGCTCAGATCTTGTCTTTTATGTAGTGCATTTCTGGCGTTTACAGTTGAAAATGCAAAGCATTGAAAGCATATACATATAAATAATATTTGTCAGTTGTCAGTTTGTCAGCATTAATTTGACTTTTGCGCCATCTGTTGTGTTGTTATTAAGACCATAAAAAACTGACAATAACAATTTCAATATATATATTGAAATAGAATATTTTAAAATTAAATATGCTTAAAACGGAAGCTGAGACTTAATAACTATCGAGTTTTTTTTATTAAAAAAGATCCTTGTCAAAGAGAGCTTAACAAGTACTTGTGTTAAGCAGAGACCTAGAAATATGATTTCATGAAATTGCATAGTCATCACATCTTCATTGATCTTTCAATTTCACTTGAATAAGGTCAGTTCAGTCTTAAGAGTATACTTGACGCTTTTTTTTCCTACATACATATAAATATATAGTCCAATAAGAAGAAGTACTAAGGCACTCTACACAAATTATTACAACCTGGCACATAATTTAGTTTAAATGGAGAGGAATGAGTGCTAATACATACATTTGTATGCATGTGTGTAAGTATGTATGAAAAATAAATACGTAAGTAGGTATACGTATGAGCCGCAACTGAGTGCAACTTGCAACTCGCTTCAGGTGTGAGTGCGTGGTTTGTTAATAATAATATTTGTTTGAAAATGCGGTAGTGCTCATTAAATTAGGTAACCTAAATATGTCTGGCGCATAATCTAATGAAGCCAACAAAATTGTTGGAAAATGCAACTACTTGGAAAATGAACACTTTCATTGTTTACAATAGGGTATGCATACATAAACATATGTGTGTATATATACAAAAATATGGTACTTATGAGCGAAATGATGTTGTTGTGCGTCTTTCAGGTGGGCGAACAAGAAGAAGCTGCACTGCAAAGCATGAAGCGATGTGTTTACACAATAAAATATATTATATTAACAAATGAATAATTCAGTAGGCTCAACTGTATTAAAAGCGCGAGCAATGCTGGGGGCATATATAAACGGGAATGTGCACATACATACATACATATGTATATGTATGGAAGTAATACACCGAATAGGTTATAATAATATTGAAAAAACTTAAAGGTAATAACAAAAAATATGCAACGACTTCCTACATTTGAAAAATACAAGGGTGGACCAAAAACTTCAGAAAAAATCCAAGCAATACAAGTGAGGAATTTTTAACGAAATTCGGTAAAAATTTGCACTAGTAAATTTTAGTAAAAGTAAAATACGCTAACTTTACCGTGTGTAGAATTTGATAAATGAGAATATGTGGATATCTCTTTAAAGTGGCATAACTCCTTCCTTCAATTCTACCAAGTTTTCTTGTACAATTATCAGATAAGTTTTACTATTGTGAATGTCTCAAATGAAAAATTACTGTCAAAAATTAAAACACAAATATTATATTTTTGAATTACCAAAAATTTCGGCTTGAAATAAAATATAATTGTTTATAGAAAACGCGCAAAAAATTATTTCCGTCAAAGAAAAAAAAGACCGCACTACAATTGCGCATACGTCAGAGGACATTGTTGCACCGCATGCGCTGCCTGCCTTTTTGAGCAGCTGGTATAATTTTACAGCTACTCTCCTAACACTTCGCGAATCGAACACAGTCAAGAATGCATCTCGCGTGAAATAAATGCAGCGGCTACTACTTTTTAATTTTCTAATAACTTTTAGGATTGCCCTCACACTAATATATGTTATTTTTATATAATTTTTCTTATGCAGCTTAAAGGATTTATCATGATTTCTAACACGTAAAGCTCTATAAACTAATTTGCTTAATTACATATTTATGTTAATATTTATGTGGCTTGTACCCGAAGGCAATCGCAGGCGCTAAATGAAAAAGGGCACGAGTGTTGGTTTCTCAAAGTTTAAGAGATGTATGTTTTCAGGTGTATATACATATATAATATAATAAATGACAAATACATTTACATATGTACATATTTATGGCTGCAGATTTCGACTTTGCGGAAATTCCCACTTCGACCCAGTTGAGCACTTGTCGGCACGCCAGGCGATAGATTTCACTGGCCTTAATATATAATAATATAATACAGCCAAACTGATTGATGAATTAACAGCCGTGATTTAAATTGAAAAATACACTTTCTAGTTTAGTTTGAACAAACTTTTGCACATGTAGATATGTATGTATGTATATTCGACTGCCAGCTCGATTTAGTAACATCTAAAAAATGCCCTAGCAGCCGGAGGCTCTTTTAGCTAATACCCAACACTTATTCAATGTCACAGAGATGGAGCATCAATTAAAATATGCCAGATATTAGACGTCTATTATGTGACCCAACAGCGATATATGCTTATTTAACTACAACTGCCAATACTCGTGTTGGGTTCTCTTTGTCTTTCTCTGCTATCATCGTATCATACATTCAAGTGGGTTTGCAATGGGTTCAAACGTCATTTCCAAGCATCGCCGACGATTTGTTGACAGTTCCTGCTTCTCTAACTGTATTTTTATCATTTATTTACTAATACAGGTACGTAGGTATGTGTGTAGGTTTATTCTTTGAGAGTTTCATTCATTCCGTTATTGTCTTTTGGCGCCCAGCCGTTGACCGCGGCGATACTCACTCTTTAACAATGGGAATGTGTGAATTTATAACGACATCGCAGCAAATGTGTATGTTTATATATGTGCGGGTAAGTTTATTTGTGTGCGAAGCAGTGGTCTTGCTCCAATTTATTTGTTTTCTTTTAGAGAATCTAAATCGATACTGGTCCAATAGATACGTAGCTATGAATATATGTATGTATGAATATGAATATTTGTCTGCGTGTATATTTAATGCTGTTTTGGCTTTGTTGCCAACATTCGAGCAAACAATAAATATTTGTTGTTGATTTTAGATTTTTTAACCGACATTCACATTGTTTATTTTTGTTGGCTCTTACCTACGTTTGTTTCTTGAGTTTTTGTTTTTGCAGTTTTAACGGTTGTTGTGGCCTCGATTTGCGTTACAAGTTCACCCACATTCGCCAGTGGTGGCAACCTGGTTGGTTGTTTGAATGCTCCACCAGCGATCGCAAATTTCGAATCGAAGTTAGTCATATTTTACAAAAACTATATTGCTTAAGCATTTACTTAACTCAATGAAATAAAACTAACAGAATTAGTTATGAGTTATGTACAGGCAGGCATACTTAAGTACATATGTACATGTGTCCACACTATGTCCATTCATATAGAATGGAGTATCAGAGCATATAATTAAAAGATATTAATAAAATTAGAATCTGCGGACCGCCGATTGAAGGTTTACGAGTTAGCTGAGACAGCAGGGATCTCAAAAGGAAGCCTGTGTCATATCCTGCTTGAAATATTGAGCATGAGAAAGCTAGCTGTCAGCGGGATGCGTGCAGCGTTTGTAGCCATGAGACCACTTTACGATAGTATTTATTATATTTGACGCTGTTTAAATGCAATCTAAACGAGTTTCAGTGTTTTTTCGTTGCCGTTGACGACACATATATCCAGTGCCACATGGCTACACACCAAGAGACCAAGGAACAGTCGAAACAATGGACTTTACACGGTGAACCTGCTCAGAAAGATGCGTAGACTGTTCTAGCATCCGCAAAAGCAATGGACCCAGCTTTTTGGGATTCAGAAAGTGTGATCAGAGGACCAGAGGGCTCTATCGTGCCGAATTATAGAGACCTTCAGAACTGTACATGTCAGACGTGTTAAAGAGGTTAGAGCATTGCTGAGTCAAATATATTAAGCGAAGAGAAACCTATGTTGAGAAATAAATTATAATTATTTCAAAAACTTAATTTTTTCTTATACGCTAAGTACTTATCGGGTCGTCCTTATCCTTTTTATGAAAAGATTTGGAAATTTGTGAAAAACTTGGAAAATTGCAAGGTTTTCATATTTAAAGTTTTTCTTATACAAAAAAATACTAAAAATCAAAATACACTTAAAACGACTATTTTTTAAGATTTAATAGTTTTAAAATTTGGCAATCAGTGCGAAACACTTTCGTTTGATGCGAAGTGTGCAAATATACGCATAACGGCTTTAAGCATTGACGCACTTGACAAAAAATGGAAAACTCAATGATATGATTTGTTGACCACAAAGTGCCATATTCGTACATACACACATACATGCATATGTATGATGAAGACAGTTTTGTTTACGTTTTCGATTTGCCATCACTGCAATGCTAATTTTTCGCGTATATCTTTTTCCATGCCCTTTTGTGGTTTG
This sequence comes from Bactrocera minax, assembly GCA_021498325.1. Taxonomy (NCBI): domain Eukaryota; kingdom Metazoa; phylum Arthropoda; class Insecta; order Diptera; family Tephritidae; genus Bactrocera; species Bactrocera minax. The sequence goes on along the minus strand of JAKEEE010000065.1, from coordinate 384,958 downwards.
GTAATTTGTCGTGTAAATTAGTTTCGGTCCGATTTTACAAGGTAAAATGCCTAGAAATATGCGTGGGAATTAATCCGCGGAGAGTCTTTAACGTGCCTACGCATATTTGTGAGTGTGTATGGATGTATGTAAAAAGTAAAAAAAAAAACATGCTAGAGAATTTGTAAATTGCACTCGGTTGTCGACCAAAAGCCTCCAATGATAAATAGTGTGTGTGTGAACTACTTAATTTAGTTCAGCACGTCCTTCTTTATTGGCATTACACGTACGCGGATACATGCATCCATGTGCACATATATATATGTCAAGCGTGCGCATAAATACACAATGTCACTTTTTCACATAAATGTATTTAAATTTGTAAATATCTCCTTTCCATGCTTACCCGAAATACTTTATTTAACTTTTTTTGTTGAATTTACCTGTAATCAAGGAAAAAATAATAAATATTAAAAACTTTATAAGTACTTTTTGTTAAAAAAAAACGTAATAAAATTCGAATATTCATATATGAATTATATAATACTGCCAAAGAAGCTTGAAAATAACAGATAGAAATTTTCTAAACAATATTTTCGGAAATTTTGAATAATTTTGTAAAATTGCGTTAGTAGTAAGGGTTGAGTGAACAGCCAATACGTGAAAATTATATTTTCAAAAATAATTCGATCACTTCCATAACACTTAAAGACGACGTTTCCTCAAAGTTTCCCAAAAATTCATAACTCAATTCCTGTATTCGTATAAGAAATGAAAGTATATGTATGCACACATGCATATTTGCTGCCAAACAATTTTCCATAACTATTTTAGCGACTACTTGTAGCAACAATATTGCAGCTCGAAAAAGTATTATGTAAATAATTACTTGCCGTTAAAGCTTTTTGTTGCACTATTTATAAGTACATTTATAGTAATGCATCATCATTAATATGACAGCTCTGTCAATTATACACACACATGTACATAAAGCGCTGAGCAATTGAATGCAACAATGCACACATGCATACATACACACATGTAGCTTTGTGAAAATGAAGTGGCCGATGTCCAAATCATTATCCACCTTAACTCAACACTATTATTTATATGTGTGTATAAAGCACAAATACATACTCAAAAATATCCGTATATATATGCATACATATGTATGTATGCGGTCGGCAATTATGTGTGTGTTGCCAAATATGGTGCATAAGTTTAATTATAGGCTTTCAGTCGCTCCAACCAGGTGATTCATTGGCATTTCATCTGCCAGCCGCACCATTGCCATAAAAATACTAACGATTTTCGATATAGTAAAATCGCCAAGTTGGGGGAGTATTAGAGCTCTTAAAAGGCAAGGCAAGCAAGGCAGGTTCGCCAGTTGAGAATGGAGAACTAATGAAACATTAAGCAGCAGCAATTTAAAGAAATATGCACACACACACTAACATACTTACGCATGCATGCCTTCATGCCCTGCAAGAAATTCATCACATATCATCAAAACCATCTGTCTATATGCAATATATTAATTCAGTGGGGAAATTTCTATCGAAGCGCTCTTTTATATTATTTTTGACCCATTTTACATTTTTTAATTGGCAAACTTAAAGAGATCGTTAAAGAAATTGCTTATTTTTAAATAAGTGTTTTATTTAGGTTAAAATGAGTTATAAAAAGGTTAAGAGGAATTTTTATGTCAATATATTGTCGGCTCTCAGAAATTTGGTGAGTGAAAACTGTTCGTCAATTTGTGCTGTATCGTTGTAACGATATTTTGGAACCAAGAAATCGCACGTCCCATTGGAGGGTCGAAACAATATCAAGGTTTTACCCTTTTTTATACGAAGATGTAAATATGGAAAATTAGAAAAATTAATAAGGGTTAAAAAACTGATCTGGCTACAAGAATATTTCATACAAGAATAATACAAGAATAATATTATATATTATATATATACAACATTTCGTGGTACAAAGCAAACCTGAGAAAAATGTAGCAGATTGGAGCAAGTGGAAAGTTATTAGAGAAGTTGAAATTTTAAGTTTCACCAAGCAAAATATTCCTACAAGAATGCTCTTACAGATGTGTATATATCTGTATGCATGCAGCAGGGACCGTATAAGTAGAGGTGTATGTGTATTTGTAGCAACGTGCTAAATTGGTCCTTCTTACTCACACTCGCATTTAACATTTTCGTGTGACACAATAACAACTTTCATACGCCAATAGTTATTTTAATAACAACAACAGCAAAATCGTGGTTTATACTTATATGTGCAAGCATTCATATGTATTTTTTGTGGGAAAGGTCATTTTTGTTGATACTACTATTTCTGTCATCGCATTTCGCATACTCGTCACCATTAACGGCAATACTTTACAACAACAATGTAACAATAACGACTGCGTCGGTGGTTTTAGCTCCAATAATGGCAGCTTTTCGCCGCCGTCGTGGCGCTCGCCGAATCAAATATGGTAAATCGAAGCAATTTATTAGTTAATATAGTGGTCAATGTTGTTAACACACACTCATATACAGTTACGTGGTTTGTCATGTGTTATATGTTTGTATGTTTGTTAATTCTGTGTAACAAGTATTTGTAGCAGACCATATCAGGAGGTTACGGCGTGCCATTGGATTTCCATTTCTTAAATAGATTATTTATATTTTTAATTTTTTATATGATGCAGCCAATAAAAAGATTAGTGGACTCTTTTGTAGGTTTACAAATTTCAACTAAACTTTGTGCATACTATTATCCCATTATACTTATGGTGTAGTGTGAAAATGGCCGAAATCGGATTACAACCACGCCTATTACCCATATATCACAATTTTAAATTCAGTCTGATCCTTTCACTTTGCAGTATTTAAAACAAACATCAATGAAGATATCGATATAAAACTTAGCACAAATAGTACCCTTAAGGTATGCCATCTCACGTCCAACAATTGTCGAAATCGGAAAATAAATTTTCAAATCCTCGATGCCGAATGTGTGGACCCAAAAAATGTTCGGTTACGCCCGTACTTAGTCGTTCCTTACTTTTTTTACTTACTTCTATGTGGTCTTCTGAGTGTAAACTTGGAAGTAAAACTTCCAAAGAAATAAACTCATTGACTACTTTTAATATATAAAAACACACATACATATATACGCATGTCCTTTGCTCAGGGAAATACCTCTACAAGCTTTCAACAGTGCAATTTTGCCGTCTAAAGAGCTTCCATGCTTAAGAAAATATACTCATTTAATATTTAAGCACCTTATTTAATTTTAAAAATTAAGTTCGATAGAAAAATTCGCATATGTGAATTGCAAATATTTGAATAGATTTTACAAATTATGGAACATATCTCCTTCAGAGCAGCGAGTAAAAGACCCAAAGCATACTTGGCTGAATACATGCATACCTAAGTACATGTACATACTCGTACAACAAGCCTCTTCAATTAGGAAAGCAAATAATAATTAACAAAACCATAAATTATGCAAAACCCCTTACTGAGTGGTTTTTATGTTTTATCTTAGCTATTTGCTAACTTTGTGGACATTTTGTATGTCTGCCTGTATGTACATACATGCCTCTCTAGATGTCTATATATTGTTTTATAAGCAGACAAGGCTTAATGAATTTCAAAAATCTCCACAACGCTTCTAACCTCAACATCGATCGCACACGAAGTCTAATGCTTCGACAATTGTTTATTTGTTTGGCAAGTCACTTTTCTCACCCTTTTTTGCCACATGCTCCTCACCACTTCTCAACACTTCTTCAGCTAAGTGCTTTTGCTTTTGATGTGTTTGTTTCCGTTGCACTCAATCATTTGTCAGATGTCAAAGTGAATGAATTGTCGTTGAAACTTATCTACGCATCGATCACAACTTGTCTTCTTATTTTTCTCTACACATAAATATTCCAACTAATAAATTAATACGTAATCATAATTGATATTGGAAATGAACGAAGAATGCGTTGTAAGAATAATCCGAACATGTACGAACAATATGTATGGTATGTAAGTCTCTATTGGTATAATTTATAAAAGAAAGGGAAAATTGCATCTAATTATGGGTGGAAAAGCACATACAAAATAGAAACATACAATCGAAAAATGGATGTGTATGCAATAATAGCGAAGCGATCGACCCTTTTTTGTCGTAGCGTCTACCAATTCAATCATCGACACTTGACAATAGCCCTAGCAAATTACAGTCGAAGAGTCATTTCCCAAGCGAACATGAATGCAATCGCTCTAGTGCATATTATGAGTGCAGCTCAAGGCTGCAGACCCTTGACTTTTGGGGTCAAGTGATTTACGCCATTAATGGAATAAGTGGATTAATACTGTGGTTGTGTGGATTAATACTTGGTGACTTATTGGATTATTCGGCGATTCATTTACGGAATGAACAAAAAGTAGACTAATACATTTTTGTATGCATTGCTAACAGTTTACGACAATATTATGCAGCATATTATAAAGCATGTAAAATAAATCACTCTTTGATTTTCCGGAACTCGGGGAGTCGTGAATCGACCAAGCAAATGCCATAAATCAAATAAACCGGCATAAATAATAAAAGATGGAATGGAGCGATTGTATCTGCATATTGTCAATAGATTCCAAAACCCTCCAAATTTTAAAATCTTTAAAATACTATATATAAAAATAGGCTCTGCAGACAGTTCCTTAACTCAGCTAATAGAAATAAAAAAATAAAAACTGGAATTGAAACGTTCATATGCAAATAATAGAGGGATCGTATCTATCACCAATATTAATTGGAAGAAATCTAAGTTGTACTATAAAAAGAGAGACTAACATACCATTTAAAGATATCTTTTGGAGGGAGTTTGTCTCAATGGTAATAATGGTTTTGTTTGAAAAGTGTTTTAATCCATTGTATTGTAATTCAGTTACAGTGTGCAGAAGAGTTCATTAGACTATTGACATTATTGCTTTCAGCGCCAAGATGAGCTTTTACTTGAATCGAATGCTGAATAAGTACAAACCAAATGATAAATTTTGTAAACTATATTCAATTATTAACAGGTTTTTCATCGGTTGTTGTTGGTTGTGATAAAAAAAAATAATAATTACAACATGTATAGTTTGATAAACATTTTTGCTAGCAATCTATGCAGTTCGGAAATACTTAGTGATCTTGGAAGTGTTAAGGTTCGCAGCTTCTTAAAAACATTACTTAGTAATTGGAATACTCGAACACTGAATCTATTTTTCATCAGCTTTAAATCCGATTCTAACCAAACTGTTTTCAACCAAGTCCGTTAAAATCCATACAACTTTTATTACTGGCATTAATTTTAGTTAAAGGAATACAAAGAGTTCTAGTCTTCAGGTGCAGTTGTTTCTCTAAATATATTGTTTAAAACTAAAATCATTCAATCATGCTAAATCTGTCATTAATGTTCACCAATAACTTCAACAATCAATCAAAAGCGCTTATGCAACATGATTTTCCACACAGTGAAGTCCATATGAAGCCCGCAGCAGAATTACCTTTTATGCCGTTGCAATTTTATTGCGCACATTACCTAAAACTGATGCAGTTGCTTAATTATTTTAGAATTGCTGTCACTGAGCATTATGCAACCACTCAATTAGCTGTAAATATATACGTAAGCACATAAGTATCGTTCCAGTTAATAAATTACACCTTGTTGTGTTTAATTACATACATATGTACACCAATTTAAGACATTAATGTGCAGTTCACCATTCACCATTTATTACACACTTATACGTAAATTACCGTGTCGGTGTGCCTGCTGCAGTTTAATCATGTTTACATTAATTTTCTATAGCAGCTTATCAACGCTGCTTAAGGCATCAACCAAATGAGCACACAATAAATCACAATTACGAGCAATAAATGATCGGAAGGAGAGAGAAAAATCTTCATCAGCATATGATTTGATTTTAGCTAAACAACAACAAAAGCGACAAGCGTGTAGAATGTTAGTTAAACAATAATAATGTTGCATTGTTGTTATCGCACATGCGGCAACAATAAACAAGCCAAAAACAATGACTTAATTTACCAACCCACTGAGGAGATGACCGAGAGCCAGTGGCGAATACGATTGGCTGCGCCGGAGGTAAATATGACGCGACGGCCGAGACGAATGCATTAGCCAAGTAACCAAAGTGGCCATAAGTGACCAAATGGCCAAATGGCCAAGAGCAGCGGCTATTTGCCACTGTTCGTGCTGCAGGTGCGGAAAGTAAATGACATCGCACGGACTTAAATGCATAAGCACGGGCATTCCGGTTAGCAAAAAGTCCAATGCCACTGGACAGCCGAGCCGAAATGGGCGGAGCGCAATCAAAGCGATCGCAAGCGATTGTTGCTGCTAAAGTGTGGCAAATTTGCAGCAAGTGGCAAGTGGTAGGTTTAAGTAGTTATGGCAAATGGGCTAGTTAGCGACTGCTGTGCTATTAAATGGGTCTGCTGGTCGACTTATTGCTATTGCACCTTGCGAATTTATCGCCGCCAATAATAAAGTCAAATTAATGTGACGTCTGAAACCAGCAATCAGTAGATTAAAACACTTTTCGGTTGACAACGTGAGTTTTGTGGGTAAACGCTACATTTGATTGGAAGTGGCATAATGATTTCGGAGAAAAAATATTTTAATTAACATTTTAAAGTTTAATGGAGAATAAATTACCAAGAATTTGTTTGCTAAGACTTACAGCCAAATATTGCTTTGAGTAACTCATTTGATATGTATTTCTACAGAAGTTCTAAATAGTTCTGTTTAGTATATAATTTTGCCAGATGCCGGGAAATAAAAAAATTAAATTCTTCCCTTTTTTTCGGTGCTTGCCTTGATATTTAGCTACAATTGAGGTACCTACAAACTTCAAGCCGACTCTAAATCAATAATGAACTTCTTTATTTCCTTGAGACATCAATTTATAATAGCATGGAGTGCCTGCAGCGAAAAAGGCTATCACCTGCTCACTGGTATCAAATCTTCGTACTTTATTGAGTATTTTTAGTTTTGGAAGCAACAGAAAGACCGAGGGAAGCAAGAAATAATGAGTACGGGACTGCGGCTGTTCATGGCACATTAACGAAAAGTTTCTTGTATTATTCCATGAAAACTTTACATAACGCCCTTATTGATATTCTACGACTTGTTTTTAAGATTTTTTTTTTTGTAGTTAAAAAAACAGCGCACAAAGCATTGACTTTTGATCGAAACTAACTTGTATTTTTGGTCGTGGCTGATCTGAGCCCTTCTAATGGGACGATTGGGCTTTGATTTCGATGACATAACCTTAAAACCATTATTTACCACCAGTTATAACCGAATTGAATAAGTCAGGTGTATCATTAAAGCCATTAAACCGCTACTAATCGAAATTAAGCGCTTTGGAAGGCCACTTCGCTGGCAAAGGTTTCATACGCAAAATGTTTGAAAATTGCATGGCACGATACTATATGTCTATATCATCCTAAATTTCTCTAATGGTGATTAGCGATCTGGTAACACTTTTTTTCATGACATGGACCCTCTATTTCAGAGCATTTCATTCAAATTTCTTTAACTAAGTTATATGAGAGTTCCTTGTGACTTCACTCCAGCAGCAAAAATAAAATGGCGTGAAAAACATTTGTTGGAACACAAAAACTATTGATAGACCCACTCATAAACAATTGGGAATATGATGATAGTATCGCATTTAGTGGAATTCGCGCACTTCCTTATTCTCCAAGGCAGTTTGATTAATCACCTACAAATTAAACATTTTCGCATCCCTGTCATTCGTGTTGTGAGCTGTAGTTGTCACTGTCACTGTCACTGTCACTTAAAATGACAGTCAACAAAATATTTCGTCCCCCTTCGTACGCATGCGTGTGTTTGTGTTTCTGCTCGCATTGTTGAGCCCTAACTTCAACATTTTTGGCGTTGACAGATTTATTAGGCCAGCGAAAAAGCAACTCACAGCGAAAGAAAACCCATATGAATGTGCGTTGTTCGGCTGTAAACATTTACCATACACTTTTCGGACAATTCTCCACGCACCGGACAGGACTGATTGGTATTCAAAGCTTTGCCTTTAACAATTTAGTGCATTGCTTGGCGTTCACTTGGCGTTCACATGGCGGTGCGGGTGGCGAACGCATGCCACAAATGCAGCATTCTCAGCCCGATACCCGGAGATAATTCATTTGGTTCATTTGGAGCCTGAGGGGGGCAGAGTCCAAGGCGAGCGAGGCGGCGCAATGTCCACGAATGCGACTGACGACGGTGTTAAAAGTCACTCAAAAGTATCTGCGGAACGTGACATTGCTACAAATTGCTCGACTAACTGCGCCGCCCGCTCACCTCCCGCTCACCACGTCAGCCCGCAGACAGTCGAGTGGTCGCACCTACAACATGTGCATATGTATGTATGTATGTGTGTAACTGTATGCCGCCTGTGTGCGTCCACCTTCCTGCGTTTTCGTCTTGTATTTCGCATTGAAATTTGTAATTTATTTGCTGGACGCGTTTGTTGCTTTGTGCGCATTAGAATTTTCTTTGTTGTTTGTTTTTAGTGTTGATTTTTCGTGAATCAAGCTGAGAATTTCCTTTGATACAACACGAAAGCAGTAAAAACAACAACGCTGACATCAACACGAAACGCTCGTAAATTAAATGCGAATTAAGGTGTGACTGAGTGATGGACATGAACGGGCGGACGCACGAATGGGCTAACGCTGGCCGAGTGCTGCAACTTGGCATGGGCCAAGGCGATCCGAGATTATGCATATGCGAAAATACACAAACACAATTACAATTTTGTGAGCATGAGCATTGCATTGCGCTTATGCGTTTGAAATGCGTTTCTGTGCTTCAGCTTTGTTGTATTCTCAAGGTATGCCTGTGCGATTCCAACTAGATATATACATTGTATATTATGTCCCTCTTGGCAGTCGCACATTCGGCTGCTTAAGTGGCAAGCCATTTATCATGTCACAAAATACCTTAACGCGTTCGCTGTGGTACTCGGGTTCACATTCGTTGTTGCACTCATATTTCTAGTTCGTCTTGGGTTGAACAATTGTTCCATGAATACTAAAGAGCTGGTTTTCAAAGAATCCAATGACACATATGTATTTGTAAATTGTCACATGTCTTATAAATATATACGCAATTTGTAAAATAAATTCATATAATTCTTTGAGAGATTACATAACTGGCGGCATAACATAACATGACATAACAGCTTTCGAAATCGTTAAGAACTTGGTTCGAGGGCGGTGCTTACCCTACAAAATCTAATTAATTAAATTTCAGCTCAGACTGCTCAATTTCAAATTATTTACACTGATGTAATCAATCAATTGTTGTGGTAGATTTAGTTCCCATTTTCATTCGATCAATTTCGAAAACTTTAAAATTTATATAGGTCCATAAGTAACTCGACCGATACATATTTGACCGATCTTCTAGATTTTGACCCACACTCAATTGGGCGTGAATTCAAGATTACCAGTACAGAACGCTACAGTGGTTGTCTTAAAAGCATCCTATAGGAGGAAAATTCATATACAAGAGGTTTACTTATGGCAAGATCGAAAATTCTTTTTTTAAGGCTTTTAAGGCTGAAAGAAATTGAAAAATATCTCAACTTGAACTTGACCATAAATGGTCATCACGAAATAGGTGTCAATGTAAGTGATACCTATGCATATGCGTATAAGAAATTTAATCATAAAAAGTTGTTTCTCCATTTAGAAACAAGGGTCTTTCACAATACATTTTTGTTAAAATGATGGAATCCTTCCTATGAACAAGTTCAATATTTTTCAAAATTTAGGCTCTCTGAGACCTATATCAAATACATATCTCTTAAGGATGCTCGTAAAGGTGTGCCCTCAAAAGGTTAAATTCCATTAGTGAATATCACTGTGAAAAGACAGCAGGTCTTTCAAAAATTTGAGTGTTATCGTTCTAACGTGGCATAAAGTGGCTTGATTATGGAAGTTTTTTCAAATAAATAAATCTCTGGAGAAATTGGAAAGATATCGCTAAAGTGATCAACTAGTACGTGGAAAGATGAGGAATTAAAATCTTTGGACTAAGTATCTGCTTTCACGATGATTGAGAAATACTTAGAAGCTTTTACGGCCAAGATATTATCTATTATACTACTAGCTATTATTGAACTGTAGTTGACATATCAAAATCCACTCGTGCATGTATTCATTTATCTGTATGTATGTACATTTATTAAGAGATTACATAGAATTGCTATAGGTTACCTCACCTAAGTAACGAAATACGAGTATTTGCGAAAATTGACTACTAAAATAACTGGATATGTGTGTAAGAAATAAAAAAAATAAAAAAACAATACGAAAAATGCACTTGCTGATGAAATTAAGATGACGCCGTGCTGATGTAGCCGGTGTAGCTGGCCTTTTCCACGGATGATCTCAGTGGTTGGTCGAACAAGTGAGTTTGTTGTTGTGTTTCATTGCTTGGTTGGCGGTCGATTGCCAAACGACTTCATTACTGCGATTACAAAATGCTCACGAGCTGCAGCAATGAGCACAGCAACGACAACAACAACAAGAAAAATAGAAAAGAAAAATGCGATTAAGGCACACTTAAATTAAAAAAAAATAAAATAAATTTAAATAAAATAAAAAACAAAAATCCCGTTAACTCGTCATTTGGTTGTCTATCAGCGAATTGGTGAGACATCCAATCGCCTGGTGACTAGTTGACATCGCACTTATTTTGCCATTTTGAAGCTTGCCGCTGCGCGGATTAGCTCGAAAATCGCTGCAACGTTTACAACTTAACAAGCGAACATTTACTGAGCAAATGTGAGCACGGGCTTACAGTAGCGTTCAGATAAACAGTACCAGCACAATTTTACTGAAAATGAAGTAGATGGTAGCAAAAGAAATTTGCAATCTTTCAAAACAACATGAGCAAATTATTTTAGAAAATCATGTTTCTGTACTATGGAGTTCAAGTAGAAAAAATAAGTATTGACAAATACATATATTAAAAGAGCGTTTATTTACACATGCCAAGTATTGAAATTTATACAAAATGTTGACACTTAAAAATGAATTTAATGAAAATGAATTACATGGCCTTCCTTGTGTCTTTGTGGCAAATCTCACTGTTAGCGGATCAAATAAAGTTTGATATGTTTGCAGCGTTATTTCATTTTTTCATGCATATTAGATGGTTTTATTCAGTTCTGCTTTATTCGGTTGAATTCTTTATCGATATACTACTGCAGGGTGCAGATCTATTTGAGTTGGTGTTAAATTGTGTCAGTTCCATAATATTAAAATATGAATGAAATGTTATTTAAGCTAATTGTACTTTTTTCCGAATCTTTCTTGATCTTTTTTCACACAGGAACGGTTTTCTTCAGTCATTTCGAAAACATTTTCGTCTTCTTGATATATATTACTCTTTAACTATGACCTTCTAATCAATTGTGGGGATGTTTTACGAATTTGATTGAATTGGATCAACGGAATTTCTTTCTTTATATTTCAGCAGAAACCTACTTATTGTCCCGCTGGTTAAACAGTTAAATTTTGTAACGTAACAAATAGGCCCTTTTCATGATTGAGCAATGCCATTTTGAAAATGCTCTCGTTTTTGGCTAAGAAATGTTTTGACTACATAAACTTGACATATATACATTCTAATGATTTACAGATACTTTGAAAGTCTTCTGGTTACAATAGACTAGAATATAGACTGGCGACCGATTGTGGTAAAACTAAAGTGATTGCCCTTGTTAAATTTTAATTGACCACTAGCGTATTGCATACATTTGTTTGCTGCACACTTTTGTAATACAAAAATGTTTATGATTTTATATATTTATTATTTGGCAACATCTGATTTCTTTCGGCTCCATGTGCACAGGCGCTCAACACAGCGTGTGTGGGTTGCGCTGCTCCGCTCCGCTCTGCTCAGCTGTTCGGCGTCGCGGTGGTCGCAAACCGTTTTATGCTAATTTTTAATTTGACACAATAATTGCATCGAATGTTGCGTGTAAGCGAGTGTACACCGCCAACATGCAGCTATATGTTTGTACATAAGGGTGTGTGTGTGTGCAAATGGAATTCGTGTACGTTTTAATTGTGCACAAAGATAAACAAATAAGAAGTAGAAAAAACTAGCGAGTGCAAATAAATAAATCATTCGCTAATAATTGTTTTCTCAAAATGTTTGCCGTTGATTGCTTTTTTATGCAAAATGTATGTTTGCAAGTTCACCAATATACCTTCTCAACTCTGTTGGGTTTTATTTCATGAAACTTTTTTTTTTTTTCTTTTTTTCGCATTTGCTTTCCATGGTGTGCGGCGTGTGCGCTGGGTGCCGAATCTGCAGCTCTTCTGCCGCAACATTGAAAGCATACGAGTTCGAGTGATTTGCTTGCGGCGCTACGCGGATCCCCATCAATTGATGTTGGCTGTCGTCATCTTTCACGCTTTTGCGATTTTTCTGCTGTCATTCGGTAATTGGCCGGTGGGCTTGTTGGCCACCACTTACAACTCCCTAGACCGCACTTGGCGACGCACGGCGCATGCGGCGATTTCTTAGTCGGTCATTTGATGATTTCGTTTAGTCTTTTCATTTCCCTCTCGTTTGAGGTGTGGTGCGCCGGCGCTTTGTTTACATGAGACTTAAATACAACTACACACACACACATGCATATGCACGTTTGCGAACGCTGAGCCATGAGCAGACAAATGCTCGCCATCCTTTTTTTGTCTGCATTCTACTTGAGCTTGTTTGTCGGCTTTTGGCTGTTTTTTTGCCGTTTCTTGTTTGCTTCGCGTTCCACGTTTGTTTTCGCGTTTGCCCGCACAAATCAATTCTTTTGCATTTGCTTGGTTGTTGTTCTTGCTGTTGTTTTGCCTTTTTCATTCATTAATCTTGTGCGTTGTATGGAATTTGTTAGGTCAAAAACGTGCCATGCAACATTTCGACTTGCCGCCCGGCCACCACCGTTGAGCTGCATAGACATCGCGATCCATGCAGCAACATCTGTGCCTGCTGCCGTTGACGTTTGTCGGCAACATTACGGACGACAAACAGTGTTGCGCAACATATCTGTAGCGGGAAAAAAAGGACCAGCGCGACGCGACATTATAAATGAATTCGAATATATTCCTTGCCATTTTCGCAGCACAAAATCAAAAAAAATATATATTTTGGCAATATTTGTGGGTACTTCTTATAGTTTTCATTACGCTAATATTAGATATGTGAATCTTTTATGAGATATACAATATTATGAACGAAAATTATTATAAATCTAAGTCAAGTGAATGCAAAATCAAAAACATTTTTAAAAAATCTTGCTCCGGCTCGTAGAATTTTCCTAAATGCTTGGCCAATCTTCTCATCTTTTGGTTTGTGCTTTTAAAAAATGATAATAATAAAAAATAATTTCAGAAATACACTGGCACTTTTGTATCACGAGTGGCGACCGTTAATAGGAAAGCAACTTTATTATGTTTGTCGAAGACGGGAGTGGTGTGGCCATTTTAAGCTCTCCACAAAATCAGCCTCAAAAATACCATATATATTATATAATTGGGAAACATAGAGTAGGAATTCTGGATGATTATGTAAAAATAGTTATGAGAGAGATTTTTCTGCGAAGTTTCTTTCGAAAAACACTCGTTAATTCATTTCAAATTTAGACTTGATTTATGTTAAATGATCATTGAGGTGATTTGATATCAATTAGTTTTACAATTTAAGTTGTTTCAAATATTATATTTTGTCCGATATGCCTTGGCTAATTTAAAACTCTGTCTGATTGTACTTTACTTCAGAAAAAAATTTAATTAACCCCGAATCTTTATCTGTCTAGTACGTTTAATGAGTACTTTCTCAAAACACGTTGTTGCTTGTAGCAGAAAATATTTTCCAAATCAGTCATGGGAACGGCAGTTGTATTTGTATCAACTTGCTTCGGTTTTTGAGCTTTCAGAACAAGAAAAAACTGGAGCATTATATTTGTTTATAGCAAAGGTATTTACCATAAGACATTCAATGGATCACCTATAAAACCTTCTCATTCTTCATAAATATAACATTTTTGCGCAATCTTCATAAATTTCGTAGGGTTCCTTAGATCATTAGGAGTGATAGAAGTGTTCAGCCGGAGACAGAATTTTTTTAAAACATATCGTAGACTGTTAAGTAGACCATATTGACCCCGGATTCGTGAGTCAACATGATTATGAAAGCAATTTTTCGGAATTACTTATAATAAGTTTCGGCATTACAGTCACACCCACGTCATAATAGTCTGATCCAATGTGTATAAATGTGACCTAAACGCAAAAAAAGGTCATATATATGTCATCATATTTAAAGATCCGATGGTGTGGAGCTCATACTCAACTATTTTAAACGTAAAAAACAAAACATACGAAAGTTTAAAGCCAAAAAGGTTTAACCAAACATTTTGCAGCAGTCTGATGATAGTAGTTTCTACAAAAATACCATTTTTAACATACATAAATATGTGCAAACACACATAAACACATACATAAACCATCCCTTACGTGTGTGATTTCGTATTTATAGCTTTGAATTTGAGAACTCGCTAGCTTACAGCAATTTGAAATGCAACACGTTGCGCCGGTGATCATGTCTTAATTAATGCTCAGCAATAATTAGACGAAGACGATGAAGATGTAGTGGTAGAAGAAGAAGGAGGAGTAGAAAACTTACGAGCTGCACGAAGAAAATTTGTTAAGTTAACAGAGATTGTAGCAACATCACTTGCCATGGCTTACAGCGCCGTCATGCGCCTGCTTGATGGCAGCAATTTGTTGCTCGTGGCACCAACAGTAACAGCAACAACAACGACAACAACGATCGTTGACAAATGACAGCATGCGAACGATAGTGATGCAGTCAACAAACCAACATCGGCCGTCGGTCACGACTTCTTAGTCAAAGGAGCGATTAAAATGAATGAGTTGGTGGAATAGCAACAACAACAGGAATAACAAATGCAGCACAGCTGCAACATGTTGGCAAAGCGGTGGCAATTATGGCTGTCGCACCGACGGCCTGTCAATAAATGGCTGCTGCAGCGCACACACAGTGGCAAGTCTAGTGGCACGTGTTGCAATCAGTAGGCGATAAGCGCTGCTGTGTTCATTCTCCTTCGTGTTTTTTCACTTTTAATTAAAAAAATTTGCTCTAATTCTCTACAAATTTCCAACGAACAAATTAAATATTTGCTTCTGTGTTGCGTTCACTTAATTCTACGTGACAAACGTAGCGTGTAATTGTTAATTGTGACGACATTGACAGCTGTCAGTGTTTGTCAACCGGGAGCTGATTGTCCACTCTCCCTCTCAATCCGCTCTACTTCATTCTAACAATTCTTGTTGTCGCATAAAGGTGAATCGAATCGCAAGATTGGTCCTTTGCTAGATATTTTCTCGGGCATCTTTCATTACACATTCTCTAATACGTGCTGCTTTTAATAAAATAAAATCTCTATTACAAATCTAAACTACATGAATTATTTCATATAGAAAATTCATGTTGCATACATGAGTTTAATTCATCGCTGGTGTATTATCTTCGCTCTAAAATTACTATCGCGTACTGATTTAGGCAGCTGTTTCGAATCGGGTCTTAATTAAGATATAGCATTCATCCATAATGGTGGAATTCTCGAAGACACTTTTTTTGACCTTGAAAGAATACATAAATAAGAAAATATTTTCATATGTATAGTTAGATTAGTTTAGCCGGCGATCTTTACTTTCTTTCGATACCAAGGAGCCCGAACGAACTCGGATATATATCAGGTCTTGGATTACCACTACAGTAACATTCTTAAAAGCTACTTGAGAAATGCTCAACGTTGGTACAAAAACAATAGTGACATCAAATTTATTCCAATTTAACCCCATTGACTTTTGAGATGGGCATAAAGGAGATCTATCTAAACTCACTATAACTACTCTTAAAGATTAAAAAGTATTGAAAGAAAGCAATTATGAAGAATAAACATATTTTTCAGCGGTTCGTCCATTTTGATGCCAATTTGCCACCGCCTGGAATTCTGTCTGCCATTGCGCCAATTTTAATTGCCACTTTATGATTTTGTGCAACCGCTGACGTTGTCGACGCATTCGCACATTGAACTCTTATTCTTAAAATACGTCCATACATATGTGTGTCTGTATGTATGGCAACGTATTTGCAAAAGAAATCATTATACACATATGGGTACATTTGAGCTTTGGCGTCAGCAAGAGCAGCGCCCATCGTCGCCAGCTAGTCGTCAGCCAGCATCCGTCACAGTGTTGCATTTAGTCATGCTGGAGGCCAATGGCAAAGCCATTTAACCAGGCGCGTCGTCATGGGTGCTCTGTCGGCTGGGTGCGTGCTGTGCCGCCCCCGCCGATTTTGTACATATATATGTATGTAGATATATTTAGCTGGAGCTAGAGGAAATACATATCGTTTTGCATTTAGATTATCTATCTTTTAGAAATAGTAAAATGACAATAAACTTTTATATACGTATACATACACATGTACATATAGAAATATACTTATTTATTGTATATTATATATATTATATATATATTATATATGTGACATGCTTAGGGTTATTTTGGGTTTCGGTCACTTGGTTGTTATTTAGTAGCAAGACCTTGAGCTTCAAACCAAGGAATTTAGTCACGTTAAAATAGCTTGGTGCTGCTAAATTAAATCGCAATTATCAATAGTAATATTGTAATAATAGTAGTAAGTAGTAGTAAATCGTAGTAGGTTTGGCAAAAGTGTTGTTAGTTTTTGTCTTTATTTTGTTGGTGCATACCTCGCTAATTTAGGTATCCTTTATATAGCATGAAGTAAAATACTTGCAAAGGCCAAAACTCGAAAGAAAATACTTTGTGAGGAAGACAAATGCTGTATGGTTTAGGAAATGTTTTAAGATTAACGTACGGATTGCGGTTTGAAAAATCGAGTGTAAAAATTTTCTTCACAAATTTAAGGATCACCTTATAGTATATGACGATATTATTTGTTTGTGTAGCAAATAGTTTGATAATAATATTTGCCAACAAACTTCCATATAATCTGTGCTCAATAAAGACATAAAGCTCTTCGAAAAATTCTTAATAATATGGACTTATCCTACAAAAAAATGCATAATGCGCAGACGCCATAAAACAAAATTTCGTTATTCAGCGCATTCCAAGATCCCGCTTGCGCACACAATGTTGTATGTTTTTATGCTTGCATGAATTCAATTGTGACCATCAAAGCTTGATGCGTCGAGCCGTTAAAAATTTGTTTGAATGCTTTCGCAATTCTTTAATAATTTACGATTTAATTTGAATTTGGCTGGCATTGACTGAGGGTCTCAGACATATTTAAGTAGAGCTCTGCCAATTTAGCGCTGTCGGATTTTGTCAAATTTGCTTACAAAAGAGGAAATCTCAAACTGTGCAGCTGGTTTTTAATCTACTTAAATCGCAAAAACAAAAATTATAACAGTAACATAAAAATGATGGGAGTCAAAAATAAAATAAAAAGGCAAGTCGTGCTGGGCGGAGATTTTATGGTCGGCATTATTTTTTTTTTTATTGATAAGAATACTGTAAGTTACAATGCGTTGAGTTCTATGAGTTCAAAAAGTAGGTCATTTTCGAAGTTATTGAGCATAGAAAAAGTGCTAGTTTCTTTAAATTGGAATAATATTTTAAAAAGAAATTTTGTAAATGTTTTTCTAAAAAATATTTCTTCTTAGTGCTTTCGAAAAAGTTTGCCAAATCAACTGAAGAAAATATCCGTTCTATAATCATCGGCTCACGTAAAACGATTGTTTTTACTTAACAAACATTTTATCAAAATTTAATTCACACTAAGAGTAATCTTCAATCCTTCTCTCGAACACTCAAGGATCTTCTGCATCATATTTGATTCCTAATATATCATAAAATTTTAGGGTGGTAACATAGTGGAGCGAAGGCAAAGGGAAACATTTGAACGAGTTTAGCAGAGAAGAGTGACTAAATAGGCTCATAGAAATTGACATAGGAGTTAATTTTGATAAAATGTATTTCAAAAAGAACAACACTTTAAAAATTTGGTAACTATCAAATAATACAATATATAAAAAATTAATTCGAATTTTATAATAAAGAAACAAGAGTGACGAACTACGTCATATGCACCTTGGAGATATAGTTAAATAATGGTTAAATTGACAAACGGAAATATATTATCTTTGGGTTACAGTTTAGTAGCTTTTTTCATTCTCGTTTCCTTCCTTGTAGCCCTATTCAAAGCAGTTTTTGCTCTCCGTTCAGCTTTATAAAGTGTTAGTTTTGTTAGTCGAGAGGGGACTCCACTCCACATTGTGTACTTAGTCCTATTACTTGAGTTGAGTAATTAGTAATTATAAGAGTGACATTACTTCCGCTTTTTTAGGCGAAAAGCGAATAATTTCATCATCTTGGTTTGAGAATTCGGGTTCATTAAATTCTCTATAAATTTCCCTCCATTTCAAATGGAGCGGCAAAAAGCTTTTAATCAGTGATTTTTATTTAATGTAAGATATCCTTATATGCTTAATGAACATACATACACATGCATATTTATATACGTATGCACATATGCATGTAGTCAATTGCAGCCGAAATTCGAACCACCTGCCTGCCTGCTGCACTCCATTATTATTTTCTTTATTTGATTAATAAACATTTTCGGAATATTTTTATTACTTTCAGATATGCAAATTTGCGCACGCTTACATACGTGTATACGCTAACTTATATACATGTATATCAATATGTTTGGCCATCACGCCTTCGCACTGGTGCAATTATTGCATTCCAATCCATTTTTGCCCGATATTGCGAATTATTCAATTGGATTTTCACTTTGACCAATTTCAATGGCTGATCGCAAATGCAAATTGAAATGCTGTTGCCTTCAGCGGCTAAGAGTATGCCAAGCGCAAATTACCAACGCTGATAACATTTAAGCGATAAGCAAATAAAAAACCCGCAAATTTAGTAGGAACTACTGCATAGTCGTCACACATGCACACTTGTAGATATAGCATATCATGGCATGATTGCCTCGGCTGGCAATGTAATCAGGGTTGCCGTCAACGTCAGCGTCAACTTCCAGTCGCGAATGGTCAACCGCTCGTATCATGATTGAGCAGAACTTATCGCAAGTGTTTACGATTTGCTAACAAATTAAAGCTACGTGCACAACCGTACACATTTGTATGCACGCCTGTCCAGCTCTGGCGACCCTGCTCGCAGCATATTCAGTAAGTGAGCACTCGCCGGCGATCGGTCTTTACGTAGTCGCTGGTAATCAGAACTAACCATTAGTCGTTGATCATTGGCAATGGCTTCTGTATGCGCGTCCACTCGCACAGTTTACACGCCAGCACCACCAGAATCACCAGAATCACCAGCATCACCGGGTGTCACCTGCCTCAGCTGCGTGGCCAGCTCTGGCGCACTGATAGCGTTGGGGGCCCGAATTGTCGGACACAATCAAATGAACGGCCATTTTTATGTTTATGTGTGGCTGTATAAGGCATAAATTGGCGATAAATGCTGTGGCAGAAATGAATTGGCGCGGGGCTTGGCTTATGTTGCCTCATGCAGTAGGTGTTCCAGCGAATATGTCACATGGCCCCTACAGCGACAGTTACAGCGAGATCGAGGTGTTGTAATTAGTTAAATGAATTGTGGGTATCTATGTGTGTATAGGAATATGTGAGAAGTTGTTTAAAAATACGAGTATTTGGTATTAGTTTCTACACGGAACCACTTTACTGCATTCCACTTAAATCAGCGAAAATTGAATATTAAGTACAACAACTTTTCAAAGGCTTTAGGTATGCGTAGATGTGTACGGTTAATGCATGCGCAACTTAACAAATATAAAAAAAATTTCTTTCAAATTATTTAATAATAGAAAACAAATCCACTTGGTTCTCCCACACAGTCGAAACTTCGGCTTAAGCTTAAGCCGACGATTACTATAGGAATCATTTTTCATTTCAAATACTAAAATATGTCGGATGATATTTGCCCTAAGGCTAGAAGCATAGTGGAGCTGGTAAATGAAGAGAATATATACAGCATGTGGTTTGAGAAAAATAGTTGTAAGACACTTTTCAAAAACGTGAATGAGGTCAAGCTTTTAAGTATTCAGCGATAAGATTTTTAGAATTTTAACTAGTAGAGCCGGTGAAACTTGTGATGGAGGTATTTTTTATCCTGAGCGACGAATTTTGCATGGTCTTGTTCTTTGAATTTTTCAATTCCTCTAAATTTGTACTATATGAAATATTATATGCTGGTAGAGTTGAGTGATGATGGAAACTTCTTTCACAATGATTGCAATTTAGTTGGCTGAAAAAACCGATGCGCAACTTGGAGTTGCGAAGTTTACCAACCGAGTATTTTCACTGCCGTTGCATGAGGATATGTAACTAACACATATAAACATACATATTTTTGCTACACATCGTCCTTTAAATCCTTTTTATTACCCTTATCCATTACCTCTAAGCCATAGCGAAAGTATGCCAAAGCGATAAAAATAAAAATAACAAAATATTGAAAAGTAAAAACAAATAATATTCAACAAATCACTGCTTCAACAGTTTCCCAGTTTATGCATACATGTGGACATGCAGCACTGGCAATGGCATCCAAGTGGCACTTAACGTTCGAGTACACATAAGGAGCGACAACAGTTCCTCCCTTCAACTCCTGACAATAACTATATCAAGGAAGCAAATCGCAAAAGCAATAACAACAACTGGCGAACGTAATGTGTTAAACGCTGGTATATTGTTAGATCGTGTGTGTGTGTTTTCTTTATAAAAATATTATGCATATTGCTTTCAATCCACCCTTTATTTATTGGGTCCTGTTGCAGGACAAATGCACGCATACTAATCACACGTTGCCCCTACTTGCTACCCTTCACCAAAAAAAAACAACAACAACAACGAAACATAACTTTTGACACGCATAAAAAATGCACACGAATACAATGAACGGTGAGAGAGGTTGGAGAATCGTCGACTATTTGTGTGGGGGGTGAATGTAATCTCATCAGCGACTTCCTCGCATTTAACGCCGATTTATTTATTCAACCCGCTGCGACGCACATGAAAACCCATAAAAGTAATTGCGTCAAATGTTCCTGCATTCGCACTATCCACGGTTGATCCCAGTCACGTGATAAGGACATTCGAATCCTGCGACAGGAATTTCAGTAAATAATGAATTTCTCCGAATGTTAAATATAATGCGTGGCGGTGAATAATCACTTTGTGGTCGTAAAAAATTATAGTGTGTGCTCTCTCTGTGTGCATTTTAGCAAACAATCATAAGGACATATGGATGTATAAAATTTTACTTGCTCCCCCATATGTTTGAATTTGCCTTGTAGAAGAAGTTGTGATAAATTTTATAGGTGTCGAAAGTATATCATATGATCAACCAAGGGATTAAGGGATTAAGTTGACATTTTAATTTTCACAAAACTAGTTTCACCAAGATTGTATATTCATGGAGCAAAATATTTACATACTTATATAAAAGGAACAGTACACAGCCGACCACTGATTAAAGCCCCTCAACTTGCTCAGTTTTCCATGTAACTAAAATCCCTTAATGTGATTCGAGCTCAATTTTATGTTCTCTTATTATTTTAACTTTGCACTTTTTCTAGGAATAATGTCGAGACCCGGAAATGTTCAGTTGTTATTATTACTACGTAAGAAACTTAAATAATTAGCTTGAAAATAAAGACCAATAATTTAGCCAGCAGATAAATTTGAGTATATGCACACTTTGTAATAGGTAGTCGAATAGCGCAAGAGAAAATTACTTTCTTTAACGTTGACATAAGGACGTCTTGACGTAAGGACATTGCTAATAATAAATTAAAAAATTTTTAATTTTCAGTTTTGAAATTTCCCACTCCAAAAATTTTTAGCAGTAGTAAATGTCACACACACACTTCTAATGAACCGCTTTGGCACGATCAAATTGAGATCTGGTGCATCTGAGCTGCTTAAGAAGAATCTTAATGCTCGCATCAAACCAATGAAGAGTCAGAAGCAATGAAGAGTCCATCGCACATTTATGCGCATCTTGTTAACGAAATCCGCTCACGCCACATTTCACAGCAATAATGTTGTCAACAAATATAAACAAGGCACTTTTACACCGATCCATGGACTACTATGTAAGTATGTAAGCAGATGGCTAACTCCGACGACTCCAAACAGCCTAATTAAAATGCGTGCAATGTTGCAAGGCGCTCACATTTTTTACGTGAAATTGCCACATTAACCGCAGATTTTAATGAAATAATTATTTTTCACATTTATATGAGCAGGAAGTGCAAATGATTCCTGTAGTAACAGCATCATCGTTCGTCTGAAATATGCCAGCGTCGAGAATTCGATTCGAAAAATGTGCGATTCCAAAGTGGTGAGAAGATGAAAAAAAAAAAAAACGGGAATGTGTTTTGAGTGTTTCGAGAAGTGCAACGAAGCGCTCGAAGTAATGCCGCAATTAAGCGAATTACAAATTGCGTTGCAGTCAATTTGGTTGGCGATGATTGACGATGGATGTGCTCGCCAGGGCAGGAGACGCTGTAAAAGCATTGACTACTGGAAATATGTGTATGTATACATTACATATATATTCTGTATTCGAAAACATTCGAACGACGCTGACACGTTTCGAGGCTTCTATAGGAACATAGAGACGTTTTAGAAAATTAAAATAAACGTTTTCGATTTGGCACATTATTTTTCAATACCTAAATAGTAACTGCTAGAGTTTTTAGTCTAATTACTTTAACATTTTTAACTCAAATACATATATTTCTATTTTTTGAACTATTCCCATCTATTGAAACATAAGTTTAGCATCATTTTAAATTGTTAGTTCTGGGGACAACAGGATTTAGATGAGTTTAATAAAGATTAAAAATTAGTTGAGATTTTACTACATACATATGGTTGGATTGAAATGCGTTTCACATTTCAGGATTTTTCAAAGAATCCTTTGATCAATGTATTCTTAATCTCATACCCAAGAGTGTACCAGAATTCTGAATCTCATACCTTTTTATTAAATACATTTACTGAAACTCATAAAACAAATCTCAAATATGATAATGTATATGTATTAATCATTAGCAAATTGTTAAAACAACTTAAGCCAACTTAAGCTAAGGTATGTATTTTGATTACTAGGAATTTTCGGAATACATTCTCTAACTATATTTCAACGTAATTACAATCTTGAGAAGCTAAAGTACTTTAATTTAAAACACAATGTTAAGTCTCGAGTAAATTGGGCAGATTATCTCAAATTATTCCTATTAATTTAAGTCGTCTTAAGATATTTTAATTTAAAAGCGCATATATTATACATGCATTGTATATGTACTAAGTACAGAGCATAAGTACTAGAAGGCAATTCCGAAAATGCATTTAGTTATTTTGATTTAGTGTTGCCTATTTTTATTTTGCCCATGAATGTAAGTCGAGCGAAGGCGCTGCTGGCATCTGTCAACATTGCAAATTCTTGGAGTGCAGTGAAACACATGTAAACCAAGTACTTGCGAAATCAGACACAGACAAACAAACAATGGTGAATGCGTGTTTAACAGAAATTGGGGAACGATTGTTGTTGTATTTATATAAGCAAACAATTTTCATTTCTTTTTGTTGCTTGAAGTTTTGCCGCTGGCGCCTTTTGTTTCGCTTATGCGAAGTGCATCCGAGGAGTGCGCCGTGCGTTTGACGCATTTTTACACCAGCTTCAACGCCGGTGGCGCTACTTTTGCCGCGAAATCCATTGAGCTTGTATGTGTTTTAGCCAAAAACTTGCACGGCCGCTTCTTTGTTCTGATCGTTAGCCACTTGGAATTCGAAACAAAACCAAATAAGCAAATTGTCATCGCCCAGAAGGGAGTGAATGTGGCAATGATTCCTTTTGCTGTAGCAATCTTTAGAAAGGAGGTCATCAACACCGACCAAAATTAAAATTTTTTATTTTTTCATTTGATTTTCGATTTTAATCGCTTTAATGCGTATTTAACGAATTTGACGATACATGAAACCATATTTATTCTTGAGTACTTTTTGATCGCTTTTTAATACTCCGATTTACAATTTGTAATGATTATTATTATATATTTGGAGTTTTTCAAGGAGTGGCGTCGACCTCAATAAATCTTTTGAATTTTCTTAATTACTTACTCGTACTCATATATACAAATCAGTTTATTTCATATTAACATCAATCGAAAGTACAAACACATGTTGTATATCTGAACTAACCTAAAACATCTAATAGAATAAATGAAGTAAGATTGAGCAATATTGTTCTTGTTATAGTGTCAGTTTGAAATATTTCTTAAGGTGAAAGCTCTTGACCGGATATAAATCCGTGTCCTTTTCAAATTTATAGGCACATTCTCATGGATACGGATAGTCTACCTGGTGATTTGTTAAGTTCTTGCTTAGTTTGCTCGGCTGATGAGCTCGAAATGTTTTAATACATAGATAAGTGCTTCTTAATAACAAATGATGTTAACCAGCTCTTCACAAATTTGACTTAAAACCCTTCTTGGTCTTCGTAAACCCCTCCAATGTCATTACGATTTGCTCGAGGAGAGAACTGAGAGAGAACGGAGAACGGAGAGAGTTGAGAACTACCACTACGTCCCTTTAGAGTAGGGTAGTATCTCTGCAATTACATTTCAAATGAACAGCTCTGGGTTTATCAAAAAACAGTAACATTATTTTCAGAGATCTGAATGAAATTTTAAGGATGGAAATTCGAATTTCTTTAATAAGTGGCTTGGCTTCAACGCAAGAGCTTTCGGGTTAGTTTCTCCAATAGTTATCAACTAGATAATGCAGGCAAGCGCGTTATTAGTGTTTAGTGTGAAAGAACACGTTGTAAATGATCTTATGGTGTTATTTGAAATTATTTAACTCCCTGATACAGTAAGCTAAGAATAAAGTAGTTAGCTTTAGTGCCTTCCCTTAGGATAATATTATCCATTATGCAACATATCGACCAGTATGTGATCTCAATATCCAAAAATGAGATTTTCCAAAGGCTCGGAATACTTTTCTGTTTATTATTTATTTAAATATTGTATCGTTATTTCGTTTATTACTTTTATTTCGAATAAATATTTTAACTCCGTTCTACATACCAAAAGAATAAAGAAACACACCCAACTAAAAGGATAAGAGGCAGTAGTTTTTGCGAAAAGTTTTCGATGAAATCTCGAAATATTGTACAAGTCTTTAATTCTCGCAATTTGTTAAAGTATTTACTGTTACCTTTCGTTTAACTTACTCATTAGAAGCAAAAAAGCAGATGGGGGGTATCAATGAATAAAATAATAAGATCGATTTCAAAGGGTAATCGAAAAGATTACTTAATACAAATTCTTTAACTGAAATTCTTAATGTACATACTAACTTTAAGAGAGAAAAAAATATAAAACAATCAACTTTGAGTGTCATATTACTTCTTTATAGGAATTTACGAGTACTTGCATATGTACTTAATTCCTCCAACTGTCTAAGTACTAGTTATTCATTAAAACTATTTTCATTTTCAATTTATTGAAATACTGTAGAAAAATAGCTTACAGACGGCACACACACACATACTCTGGTATTCGCATAGCAACGCTGTCGTGTTGCATTTCCAACGAATTTCTATAACGGCAAATGACAGCCGTTACTTGCCTGCAATTTGGAGCACTGCCAAGTGTCCTCATGGAGGCAGTGCACCAACATTGTGGCGGCTTGCATATTATGGCTTGTTAAAAGGACCTTAACAACCAACTGCAAACACAATGCGCCAAGTCACTGGTCGTCAGTTATTTATTTATTCTGTTGCTGTGACAGCATGTCCTGATTCCGCCAGCCATTTGTGTTATCCTTACTTATTTCAGTGCTTGTATTTTGCTTTACTTTTATGGATTTTAAACGGTACAGCCCAGCTAGTGCTACGGTTTTTCGATTATTATGATATTTTATTTATCTCTTTCTGCAGTTTTCATAGAAAACATGCCACTTCGTGTTGAAAAATCCTTTTAAAAATTATTACAGCTACGGCGCACTTCATACGAGGGCGGGTCAATAAGTCCGTGACTTTTTGGATTTCTGACCTCTTTACTGAAAAAACAACACTACTCCTACACTACTAAAAACTACTACTAAAAGTCACGTACTTATTGACCCGCCCTCGTACACATAAAAATACATATGCATACATTCATGTACGTGAGCGTTTTTATGTGCCTTGTGGAGCGCTCATGCATGTCCGTGCATGTAGTGTGCTTTTGGCTACGAGGCAGTATGCCACGCCGTTTTGCAAGGACATGCGCTGCAATAACCGCTGCAGTGCCTCGCTTGTTGTTGTGCTAACTGTCTTGCTGTCACTGCGCTGGCTGATGGAGCCTCTGTGAAGCAGGTGAATGCATTCGGTGCTCCAGTGAGCTGGCGCTCATTAAATATGTGCACATCCTTTTTTCGTTTCCCTTCACTCATCACTTTTTACTTTAATTTCTTTGCAGCAGTGTTCGTATTTGAATTTATTAATGGCGAAATAGAGGTGAGCATATAATTTTAGCAAGGACTTTTACCTAGACTTTTTCATACGACTTTGCGTACGGAGCGTTCAAGGACCGTTTGCGGTGTGAATGTGGATGGGCACTGAAGTGTGTCACTCACGGGAATGAATGCGTTTAATTTTTTTGTTTATTTATTTTTTATTTTTTGAGCAAAACATAAAGACTTTCATGTGTGTGAATAAACTTTGTGCTATTTAAGGAAAACTTTTAGTAAATAAGTACTTTTAGTGGAATCATTTGTTATGAGAGTATAATTAATTTTTTTATGTAAATAAGAAATTCTTAATTAGCACATTTTTCACTTTTATTTAAGTTGAGATTATATTCGGGTAATTATTACGCAGAAGAAAAATTTTATCAAAACACTTATTTAAAATATAAGAAGACATTTAAGGAGACTACGTCCGGTCGGAACCGAACTCTTAACATTCTCGCAAATTGTAAAAATGTAAGTAATATGAAATATTCCCAACAATTTATAATAAAATTTTGAGTCGCACAGTGGTACTGACCGATAAATTGGGAAAAAATCGGAAGTTGACGTGGAGTTTAAATATTTCTTATAAAGCACTTTTGGGTATAAAACCAGGAAAAAGTAAATAATTAGTCTGGTAAGCTTATTTTAAATTATAACTTTCATTTAAGCCCCAAAAATGATTATAAAATGACATAGTAGGTACACGGATGAAAATGTGAGCCTGAAAGCTTGTATAAAATAAAATTTAAAATACTATTATGCATTAACACTTTGAAAATAAATCTGATTGGCTTATTTGAAAGCAACCCTTCCTTCCAAGCCTAACCTCGAAATACCTTAAAATTCCATACAAAAGTTTCTATAGTTAAAAGTAATGCAATTATTTCATAAAAAGGAATGAAGACCTCTGCGCAATATAGCTTCACCATCTCAATTCAGTTCCAAAATGTATAGGTGACATCTTTGAATAAAGTAAGATAGGTGTAGAACGTTGTGTATATATGAATATTTAGAGTAGCTTCCACGGTCTGAACATAAAATTATTTCGGTATAGAAAATAAACTACATTGTATATGCTGTCACTTCTCGATTCATCTAGTTTGAATCAAATTTTGAAACTGTGACGCGAAATAGCTCAGTCCACTAACACCACAAAGTAGTAGTAGTCCAGTTTCAAAGTGCATACCTATACGAGTACTCTATCTGCTTGCAATTACTTTACTTAACATTTATCTAACCTTTAACACACAAAAATTATGCATAAATACCAGTAATGAATTATTTGAATAAGCGAAACAGTTGCCTGCTGCAGAATAGACATACAAAATTTTTTTGTTTTCTGTTAAATGAACTTTGGACAGTTATTAATCGAGCTGATTACTACTTTTTTTACTACCACATAAGTTTAGAGAATTTCAGTATCTACATAAAAGTAGTCACATGTATTCCATTCATACAAACTTTTGCACACACTGTCGTTCGTTAAAGTTTATTTTCTAGCTTTTCCCATAAAGTTCGAAAATTTTGTAAAATACAATAATACTAAAAACAACAAAACAGCGTAGTAAAATGTGGAAAAAAAGCAAAACTTCAAATCTTGAGGTAGCACTGCTTTCCTATTTTTATGACCTTCCTTAGCGTTGTGAGTGACATCAAAGAGTTGCACTGAAATCCACCAGAACATATGGCAACCACACGCTGCACAGCTTTAAAGCCATGCAAACCGTTAGAAGAAATTTGCTTTGTTTATGCCCATCACCAGCGCCACCAGCACCACCACCAGCACCACCGATACCCAGCTCCGCGGCTGCACTCACACACACACACACACCTACCTCCGTGAACACATTGTTTTTGGCACATTTATGATTTTTTCGTATTGTTTGTGGAGGGAGGGCGTCGAAGTATGTCGAAGCGGCGCATATTAAGTAAACTTTGCGCTTAACCCCATATTTACTCAACGCATTGCAGCTTTGCTTTTCACCAAATCGATGGCACCGTTATCTGCAACACGAGGTGGGCGTGTGTATCCAAAACGGGCTACCAAAGTAAAATACTACACAACGTGTGAACATTAAACATTAGAGACTCCCCTAGCTCCGTCTGCATAAGAGTTGAAACAAACACAAACACATCCAACCTAAGTGTGCACGTGTGTGTGTGTGTGTGTTGGTTTTGTTGCATTTATGCGCATTTCTGTTAAATAAACAAGCCGTAATTTAATCGAAATTTGATGGATACAATGTGCGGTGGCACAAAGACCAGCCGATAGCAGGTCCAAAAAGTGTTCGTCCACCACTCCCATTTCTCCCCTTTTTCACAACAACGTCACTTTCTTATCTATAGACCGTGGAGTTATTGCAGATGTTGAAATATTTGCTTCCGCTTGATTGGTGTCAGAGTGATGTATGCAGGCACATATGTGCGAAAGAGCACAAAAAGTCGATAGGTCTGCTAGTATGAAGATATGTGCAGCCATAAAATGGGTAAACTTGTTTTTTATTATGTTGTAAATGTGATGTTAATTGCTTGCGTCAATAAGGCATCTGCATCTGCTTTTGTTGTGGTTGCAATTTCCTCAGCGAGAAATGCAACGCTTTCAGGCAGTGCATTTAAATTCAAGATGTGCTTGATTGAGTTATACTTGTGCGCTAGCATAGAAATCTTTATCGAACTATTAATTGTCAGTTCCACTCACGACACCAAATGATATTAACTGTAGCAGAAAATTTATTTAAATTCTTCTTTATAGACTAACTAGACAAACTTCTCCTAAAACTGCGTTGATGTGATCTAAATCATTTAAACCTTACGAGATCCGCAAACAACATTACGTATTACACCCCAAAGTGGTGAAGAAGATCGAGTGAGTGAGTGAGTGAACTCTGACTCGATTTGACCTCTTTAAGCTAACTAATTGGAATTGACAAAATTTTGCTTACAAGTTTAGGGAAACATTATTTTATACTCTTAGGAAGCCTAATTATTTTTTGACACTTTCTTTATATCCGACCGACATTTGTTTACGATAAAAAGAATTCGACTGGAACTGAATTTCAACCACTCACAAAAATTATCAATTAGCTATCTAGTTCACTTAATGTTGAGCAATTCTCCTGTTCCCAAAGTTCAAATATCTACACGACCGGAGAACACACGAAGAGTTCATTAAGGCCATAAAAAGGCGTCGGAGGAAGATCAAGGCAAAATTTCAAGGTTTTTAAAGAAACTTTTAGTTATTTAGTTAGTTATTTTACCCTTAGTTTTTTAATACTTCTTTGTTATATCATTTTTGATTACCCACAACAAATTTACTAAGTTCGAAGCATTTATGGAGATAGCTGTGACACGACTTGATGGATCGGTCATCGAGGCATATACCTTTAATCTTAAACATAATACTTTTCATATTAAAAATTACCTTTAAACAAATTTTTACTCAACAATTACACAATTTTCTGTAGTTTTGACTTAAAAGTCACAATACTTTAAAATTTTTCAAAGATTTTCTATCTTTTTTCCGCATATCGTATTCAGAATTCGTGGTGTGTAAAATGAAAATAATAATGAGAAGATAATAATAATAAAGTTTAATGCACCCTACAAGCCAAAGTGAATATATTTATTTTTCTATGGGATTGCACACATACAAACACACACTCATAAATGTAGCTCCCCTCACTGTCACTTATAAGTTGATTACAGTTATGTGAGATTTCTCAGTGCTCCGTGTTTCCCAACGCATATGGATTATAATTTATTTAATCAGTTTTCAGGCACCAACAGCATGAAATGAAGCAGACAACATGAAAAAGGAAAAAACAACATTTACTACAATAATAAAAGTGAATTTTGTCGAACCGGATGATGAGAGTCGAGAGCAATGTACTCATACTCGGTTAGCTCCCCTGTTATTTTGTCATAAAAATGCATCATATGTAGGGTGCAGATGAGTGTAAATACTCAAAAACATATGCACATACTTATTTATATATGTATAGACTTTGGAGAACATCGCAGGGTCTCCTACAGTTTGTATATCGCCTCCTGCAGCAGTGTCTCTTGAACCAAAACTAGTCCGTGCACTAAGTGTGGTCATAATCACATAAATTTGTTATTTCGAAGCTAAAAGGGTACTCTCACACGAGTTTATACTACGAAAACCGATGAGAGATGTGGCAGACGGCATTGTGTCCACCTATTTCGACTAATTTCTCCAAGTCATCGTGGCAATGGTTTTTATAATGATGTGGTCATTACATGTAAATACATTTCGAAATCGCTGTGATATTTGAAGTATATTTGACTTCGAGAGTATCGAATCGAACAACCAACTGGCATGATCAAATGGGAGATTGGATAGAAAGAGATTATACCAATATAATAAGCATACTCACGTGCTCTCTTGCACTGAGACCAACTAGAAAATTTTGTAGAAAGAAAGTAGGGCTCAATAAAACGTTGAGCATCTGGAGCCTAATATAGGCAGAACTTATAAACATATACAGACTTATTTTAATATTTTAAGAAGAAAAATATAACCGATAATTGGAGAATATATTTTCTTTGAAACCATGGCTTCTTAGTAGCAATATCTAACTACCAAGTCTATTTCTGCAATGAAAAAACTTCTTATAAAATCTATTAGCCATTCGGAGGCGCCTTAAATTTTTAGAACTTTGCTCTCATCGTTGTGCTTGAGAATAGGCGAGACGGCACAAAGCTGGAATACTCTTGCATACTTTTAAACCGATTATATGAAAGTATTTCCATACGTAATGTAGGGAGAATATTTCCATCTCGTCTCGAGGTGCAATATACATATTGAAGATATATTTATTTGTTACAACTACTATGGTGGCAAATGACTCCACAATTAATGCGTTCATATAATTTTTAATGGAAAGGGCGTACTGTTTTTATACGGCATTTATCAGCTGACGGGGGAGTTTACGACTCCCAACAACAGTGCAGCAACGACAAAATCGGGAAATGTTGTTTGTTTATGTGGCAGATAGCTGCATAGAACCATTACCATTGCGGCAATCCTCTCATAAACGTCCCATTCATTGCTCTGTAAAAACAACAACAACAAAACAGCACAAATGGACAACATATGCGCGCCAACGCATAGCGCCACATGAGAAGGCAAACGCGAAAGCAAAAGGGCAGCAAACACAGCAAAAAATAGTAACAAAAAACAACAACAAATGTCTGCAGCCGTAAAAGCTGCGTTTAATACACACAAACAAACAGTGGAGGCAAATAAATTAAGCTGACATCGCACCAATTGGCGCAGTGGGGGAGAAGCGACGCGGTGTTGCAGCGGCAAATAACTACAAACAATACACATATTAGCGGGACAAAGATGCTGCAGATGCCAGTTCGGCTCACACAATAAATTCACAGCGCTGCGGCCAAATATGTGTAAGCGCGTACAATATGTATGCAAGTACGTGTCGCATGCAACGTGTGTACTATGCACCAAAATGTGCCACATGCAGCTTCTTCGGCGCATAATCGTTCATTGCCAAGTGCATCGCAAGTTGGTATTGCCGCAAGCAGTCGGTTGCAAGGTGCATATTTTCGCCCTGTCGCCGTTACTCACACACATACTCATACATGCATGCTGAAATTTATGCATTGTCATTGTGTCTGCACGCAGACTTCTCATTCGTTGCATTGAATTGAAAGTAAAAGTTGGAAACCTACCCACTAATGGCAGCCGGTGTAATTAAATTCTGTGCGATTCTATTGTTAACATAAATTAAAAATTCATTAAAATTAATGAAAACCTTTATTGTTTTTGATTTTGGTTCACATCGTTAGCAAATGAAGCTGAAATTGATAAGAGTGAAACTGAGCTTTTTGCATAGGTGATTGCCTTGAAGGCACAAGAGTGAGATTATTGTAGTTTATACAAAAATAAAAAAAACTTTCACCCACTTTTGCAAAAGAACAAGTATTATTTTTGTCAAATATTTAAGAACAACACTACAATTTGTATTTTTCTTTAAACAAAATAATGTTCAGACTTAGCAACCAATTTAACATTAGACTAAGTTGTAGATAGCTAATATATTTTAAAGACATAAGATATTTTAACAGTCTCCTCCTTGAGAAAATCATTTCATTTATATCTATTGCAATCAAAGTAAAACAATTTTAAGCAGTTTTCGATTCGGAAAAATTTTTATAGTCGTGAATCGAACAAGCACATGGCTTAAATCAAATATATTGGCATTGCTAAGTAGAAATAGATTAGAAAGGATTTATACCACTTTATTTTTTTTGCAAGAGAACAGAAAAGTGAGGAATCGGAGACAGTTGTAATAGAATAATTAAATTATGTATTGATGCAAATTTTAAAAATTTGTACAATTGGGGGTTTACATCAATCTGTTTCCTTCATTTAGGTTACCAGTTACATCGACATATCGGCCTATGACTATGAGACAAAGTATGAGCATTCACAAAAATGAGAGTACTTGAAATATTTGCTTATGAGTCCGTATCTGTAGCACTTTTTGAGGAGAGAACAATTCGAGAGAGAGGCAGAAATAATACAAAATCCAACCCAAATTAAAAAATAACACGTAAAGTTGGTTCTTGAAGGAATCATTAGGGTCGCGGAAAATCTTTCGCAAAGGAAGCTAGCAAACATTTTCTGAATGCTTCAGCATAATGCATTTATATAAGACGTTTAAAATATTGCTTTAAATATCTATTTGTCATATTTACTTTGGGAGCCACTGATTTATAATGAGTAATTATTTAACTTCTTTTGAACTTACCTTGCATAGTGCGACTCCAGTATCTAGACGATCCATAAAATTCTCCGCCTTAATATTTAAATTTGGATAGAGTGTGCTCAACCACTCGGCCAAATCCTCTTTCATCGCCTCCAAATATTCCTCGCTCGATTTAAAAGGCCGATAAGGCCGGGCCTCGAGCATTGCCATTTTTGTGGGTTTTTAAAAAATACTATTTTGGTTACAATTAATACACTACCGATCGAATATGCTTTTAAAGACTTATTTTTAAGTGTTATTAATATTTGCTAATTGCTGCTCCTGTTTATATGTTTCGCGTTTTTATTTTATCAATATATGTTAATTTTATACTTAATGTAAGAAAGTAAAGAAAACTAAACAAAAACCGTTCGTTTGTATATTTTATTCGCTTGTTAACTACGTCATTAGTGTTATTCACATATCTAGCCTTTATTATTAGATTGAAACTTTTTTTTCTAATTTTTTGTGGACTCGAGTTTAATTCCGCATTAAATTCGTTTTGTGACTTTAATTATTGGTAAAATATTTGCATACTGGTTGATAATTCATTATAATTCGTATATTCAAAGTTCTTGCCAAGCACTTTATATTACATCAAAGTTGTTGAAGTGCGTTCACATGAAATATCTGTAAGAAAAGAA
Source organism: Bactrocera minax (assembly GCA_021498325.1). NCBI lineage: Eukaryota > Metazoa > Arthropoda > Insecta > Diptera > Tephritidae > Bactrocera > Bactrocera minax. Next base: position 350,818 of record JAKEEE010000065.1, on the reverse strand, counting down.
AATAAACAACGAGTTAATTAGCAACCGACATAAATTGTAAAAGATATAGTTGTTTGGTTTTTACTATGATTTAAGCTTAATTTTTTGTATATATTTTATATCAATTTGCACTCCGATTGACAATGAGTTTGGCGGCATTAAAAGCTTTTGCATTAAATCGAGCTACACCTGTTGACCAGCGACAAAGTAAGGGGAATTAAGTCACTTGATATCGTCAATGAGTGTCAAATAGCCTGTGGTTAACAATGTGCTAAAGAAAAACTCTGAAAAAACATGTAATGAAAATGTAGGTTTACTTATAAACACGGGTGAAACGACAAGCTTGGTTTAAGGGGCATCTGTTCTACGGATGCAAAATAGTTATGATTAATTTATATTTATATCTCTATAGTGAATTCAAATTTTTATTCAAATTGAACTCAGAGTTTAATAAATACCATAATGAGACTTTTAAAAATGAAATGAACGTGATATATGATTACTAAAAGTGAATCTTTGCGAGCTTTATTCGCTTTAAAACTTTAAAAAATCTTCAATCGACTTAACAGTGCGCTCTTTTACAACGGGCCTATTAATAAATCCTAAACTGACCAGCTATAACAGTTAGCTAACACGTTCTTTAATTCTTTTTATGCCACAGCTCTTTTTAGAAGCCAGTCTTGAGAAACTCATAGATAATGTAAGATTTAATACTTCTCAATGAACAGACATAGAAGCCTAGAAGCCTAGAAGGACTTGGGGCCTTAAACGAAATTTCTATGGCTCGAAACAGAATTCTTTAAGAGTTCGAAGTGAAAAGTAAAATTATACATTAATGTAACATACATAATAGAGGCACACCCCCTTGCAACCATTTACCTACTTCGCCACTGAATATGCGACAAGCCTTTAGATTTAAGTAAATATACGCGCCTATGTCGTGTGCTCAAGCAATTAGCTTCAATACTCCTCATTTGATTGTCGTAAAGACAAACCGCAAAGTAATAGCTTAAGCGTTTAGTAGCTAATCGAGCATGTGGCTTTGCGGCTTTTGCTTTCTTATGTGAAAATCATGACACCCCTAATTATAACATCTGAAGCGGACGTTAAGCGAATATTGAAAAAAAAAACCGAAAGAGATATGTAGCTTGATTTATTTCATTTCGGATATTTTCTGCAATGAGAAAGATTTCTAAGCATCATAATTAATAAAATGTAAAACTTCGAACTTCAAGTAATGGAATTTTCACAAAAATTTGTTTAAAATTGCTTTTGTTAGAATGACTCACTTTGCAATGAGCTTCATCAGCATTCCTGAAAAATGTTCATCCATTAAATGAAGTTTCCACGTTTCATAACGTTTTCATAACAACAGATTCATAAATGAGAATATTGAATCAATTTTATATTATACAATAATTTCTGGTTCGATTGGCATTTCAGTAGCCAGTATTTCGTAAATAGCAATAAATATATAAAAACATTACATTTTGAAATTTCTTCACACTCGGTTAGCAGTATATTTATGCTTCAGAGACTTGCATGAGTATTTATAATTAATATCGCCAATAAAAAGAGGCAGGGGAAAGAACATTCGATTTCTCATAATTGACGCTTGAATATTTCACGCTGGACTGCACACCATACTGATTACTCAAGTGTTAAATGTGAAGTAAGTGAGGCTCATAGAAGATCTCTCACCCGTCTTTACAGACGAGATATATGTACATATATACATGGTTTATGGATATATGTATATGAAGGAAACGTATGTGCCACATATGTAAATTGTAGTGTGGTTATGATCACCGGAACGGGTGCGCCTTTACTGCACAAAAGTATGTACCCATCAGTAACCCTATGGGAATTTTTGAGACAACTTCCCTTCTCTTTATACATAAGGCTATTAACTTTAAACAAAAATACATATATAAACTTAGTATGGTATAATTGTTATTATTTCTAAAGAATCATATTACTTGTTATTCTCTTCTGTATAGGCTTCCGATCAGTTCGCAATTAACCATGTGTAATAAAGGATATATATTAATTATAATATATAATTTTTCACAAAATAATTTTTCAGACATTATTTCGATTATCATATTATAGTAATATGTGTTATTGCAGTAATATGATTGGTTTGTGATATGTAAATTATTATGTTTAAGCTACTTAATCCCATTGAAAATATTTTTAAGTTCTTCGAAAAATTTTCAAAATCTTTCAATATTTACCTATTTTGAACATTTGCATTTTATAATCAATGAGTTTGAGTTAAAATTTCTAAACAGATGGCAACCCTAGTTAGAAATACCACCAACAAAAAATTGTCTCTTTAGTTTGATAGTTAAATAGCTTCTAATATTCAAATTATTTTTATTAAAATATTCTATTTATCTAAATTTTTGAGCACGTTGCAACAATCCTAAAAAATATTTTCATCTATAAACTTACTTAAACGATTTCTTTGTAGTTTTTCTTTACCTTACAAAAATTTTAACTTATAATTTTCAAACAGGTGCCAACTTTCTAACTTAACTAATTAACTCATTTATCCGAGTATTATAACCGCCATTCGAAAATAAAACTCGGTTCAACCTGAGTCGGTCGATTGATTTTTTTACTATTTTTTTCGCTTAAGGAATTCATATACATAAATATATAGAACCATATAGTACACAATTCAAGTCGAGTGTTTTCAAGTCGAGAGCTCTAACATTTTTATATTATACGGTGGTGCGTCTGAGATGACTCATGGAGTAAACTCTCTCTTGGTGAAGGGAACCAGTCTCTAATCGTACAAAGCTAAGCATTATGTGCAGCATAAGGGTCGCATATGAGGTTAACTATTCGAGACATCCAACCAAATAGAGGTACAAGTAACGTATGGGACCAACAAATTGTATTTTTGTTCAAGTTCTCACGTTTTAATAGTGATTTGAATCAATTTCATGATTTCAATATTTAAGCCATTGGCTTTATAGTAGCATATGAACATATGTATAGCTATATAATTCAGTATTCACCTTCGAGATTTCAGCTGGAAAATAATTTGTACATTGAAGCATTCAACACTTGTTTAAGCTAATTTATTGCCACAACAAGGGGAAATATTGAATTCATCATGCCACAACCGGAATTTTGTCGGTAAACGCACACCCCTAAAATAAGTTTAAAAATACTGTTATAACATGTACAAGAAATTGGTCAAGATTGGACACGCGAAAAATTCCAAAAATTTTTACGCACCCAAAAATGCAAAGAAAAAACTAAACAAATATTGAGTGTCGATGCAAAATATTTGTACATAAGTATATAAACACATGTACACCCATATTTATAACCCTGTCAAGGTTTATGTAATCAGTTGTGGCGGAACCAACGTGATCTTAATTAAGTCCAACGGTACGTTTAGTGCCGTTTACACCACTGCTCGGCTTTAGTGGTCCACCGTCGCCGCGGTCTGGTCTGATGATTTTGTCTGATCGGCCTAACCCCAGTCGCTCTTTATATATACTTATATACATATGTATATATGTATGTGTGTTTGTATGCTGTGTTGGTATGCGGGGCGTAAAATTTCACCGTATCGCCGCAACTACAAATTAAAAAAGCGCAAGTGTAAATTTTTAATTACAACAATAAAAATAACAGCAAAAACAAATAACAGGCATGTACCGGTGTGTAACCAACATTACCGTTAATGAAAATGGCAATAAAATTTGCGGCGAGAAGTGAATGAATATATGAATGCTGAGAAGAAAAGTTACGGGCAAACAGAATGAGGAAAAAACAAAAATTAATCACGGAAAAAATTGAAACCGATGTAATAATGAATCTGCACAATTTCAACAATTTCGCAGATAATATTTTATGAACCTTTTTCAATTGACGATTTTTATATTTTTTAAGATATATTTTTTTTTCTATAACTCAATTTGCGATTGGGTGTGAATTGGGAAAGAAAGGGCACGAACATTTTAATGCCCAATTACAAATTTATTACAAAACAACTAAGAAAGGGCAACGTTCGGGTGTAACCGAACATTTTATACTCTGGCAATGTGGAAGAATCGGAGGCGGGGAAATTTTTACAGGCGCTGGCATAACTTTATATTAAAAAATGGTGCGGAAGAATTTGACATTCATTATTCGACGAAATTGTCAATGAATTGCAATCATATTTGGTATCTTATTAACTTATATTACAGGCCATATAGACATGTTCTTTCGTTGCTATATTTTGCTTCGTGTCATTCGAGATATTTATATCAAAATCTATCAAATTAACTCCAAAGTGATATATGCGATATAAACTCAACCAAAGTGGTTTAATTAATATACTAGATAAATGAGGAAAAAGTCAACCCGATAAAAAGAAATCATTATATTAGGAAGAAGCAGCTTAGACCATGATCTGGACCGATTTCTTTCATATTTAGGGTGAAATCACATTGTGTTTAAGCAAACATATCCACTTAATTTTTAATTAATTAATTAATTAATAATAATTAAAATATCACACATATTGACCAACATAAACGGTTTAAAGTCAGGTGGAAAGTCGGGAATTCTTTCATTGCGGATTTTTGGGATAGAGGAAGATCTGCACTGATCACATTAACCCTTTTCATAATTCAAGTATATTAGGGAACATGTTTTCACGCAATTTTGTGAAGGTAACTCACACAGTGACCGACATTTTCGGCATAAACTCTGCTGGAATAGCAAAAATCATTATATGTAGTATATTTTCACATATAGATTTCAAACATTTTCGGTAGTAAACTATTGTATATCCAATATTACATGTTCACGTAATTTTGCTAAGATATCTTACATATTGACCGAAATATATGGTAAAAAGTCTACCCGGCGGTTGAAGATTTTATCCATTTTAAGCAAATGGACATACTATTATCAGAGAGAGACGCTCTCTAAATTTCAAAGAGATAACTCATATATTGACTGTTATATATGGTATAAAGTATACAGAAAGGTTGAAAATCCTTATATTAGGTTTATGGGGCTATGGGAAGTATTTACCCGATTTTCCCCGTTTTTACACAAAAGCACATTATTATCATGGAGAGATAATCTTCCAATTTCATTACGATATCTTACAGATTTACCGAAATATATGGTATAAAGTCTACCGGAAGTTTGAAAATCCTTATATTAGGTATATGGGGGCTATGGGAAGTATTTACCCGATTATCACCATTTTCGATACCAGAGTACACTATTATCATGGAAAGATAGTACTCCAATTTCATTACAAGATCTTACAGATGGCCCGATATTTTCGATAAAAAGTCAGATACAGACACCTAGACACATAGAGGTCCTAATAATGGGTATCTGATGGCTTGAAAAGTTATAACCCGATTTAAGTTAAGTTAAGTTAAATCCGGTGAGCGTGTTTATTATCCGATTTCACTAATTTTCTCAGTATATGAAGAGATGTTAGAAAAACTTAATCGGAGCAAATTCGATTGATATAGCTTTAACCGTTTCCGAGATATAAATTTTAAACCTGTTGGGTGGTGGGCCCATACCCACTTTTACAAAAATTTATTCCCCCATATGTCCCGACCTACTAGAATCCTCTATACGAAATAACACGTTTACATCCTAATTTGCTGCTTAGTTATAGCATCTTATATGTTTTCGATTAATGACATTTTAAGGGCGTGACAGATGTCCAATTACGCCCATCTGCAATACCAACCGTCTTACGGTGAAAAAGAACACGTGTACCAAGTTTCATCAAAATGTCTAAATTTTTACTCAAGTTATCGCTTGCACGGAAGGGCGCGCGGACGGGCGCACAGACAGTCACTCGGATTTCAACTCATCTTTTCATCCTGATCATTTATATATATATATATGTCTATATCTAACTCGATTAGTTCTAGGTGTTACAAACAACCGTTAGGTGAACAAAACTAATATAGTCTGTAGCACCATGTTGCGAGAGTATAAAAAGAAATAATTTTAGTATATATATACATGTATAATTGTCTATATGTATATATATATATATATAGATGTATATATATATGTATACACATACATAGATGTAAGCTAATTTCTACTTATGCAAGCGCTTTCATTTAATTGAAAACGCTAATGTTCGACTGTTTTTTAACTTTATCAATTAACTTTAATCATAAAAGTATTAAAATATCGCCTTGGACAATAATATCTTTAATGACTTATATGGCAAATCATTACTTTCTTAAATTTTTACAAATAACTCATGAAGTATGCACACAGCATAGATTGAAAATGTAAAGACGAAAAACGAAATTAAATCACAATTTTACAATTGATTAATCAACGAATAACATAAGGCTATAAATTACGAATTTCTCTCAGACAATGTAAAAAATTATTTTTAGTATTTTATAGGTAAAAATTGATTCAAAACTACATTATACATTATTTATACTTGCACAACCTACGTGTATTGCATAAAATTGTAAACACATAACGGTTGTTTGTAACACCTTGAAATACTTAAGATAGCTGTAGCACTTATGCCAAATCTAATACATTATAATGGACTTTTCAATCAACAAACATTGCATAACACAGTTTTATACCAGTTAGTGAAAGAAGCTAAATTCTGAGAAAAAGACACCCACCTCTCATATAACGGCATTCTTCAAAGTTACTAAAAGTTTTATAAATCCCTAAGCAACTAGGACATCGCAAACGTAAAAATTAGATTGCGGGGCTGGCTCCATCCGTTTTGTTAATCCGCTTTTCCTGAAACTTTATATTATAACAAGAAATATTCGTACGAGACAAACTGTCGACTTTCATAGGAATTGAAATAAAGTCTTCCTATTCTTCGTTCATGACATCTCGAACCAATGTATTTTTCTGTCAAACGTCCTACAGGAGAGCAACGAGGCGAAACAGGCGTAATTTTTATCATTTATTTTCGTAAAGCGAGCGAAGCAACCCTTTCCATTTTTTTTTTTTGCAAATTCCACTTCGCAGATGATTAAAAACATATAGGGTACTTTATAGAATAAACATAGCATAAATAAGTATAAAAGTTTTCAAATAAATAATTGACTGTAAAATACTTAATTATTGCAAATTTCATCAAAAGGCAAAGCGGCAACCAAGAGTACTAAGATTAATTGTCTCAGATACAAATTAAAATTGCAACATAAAGCAGTTAAGCTATTTATGTATACCGAGAGTATATGCAAATCTTGTAAAATAAATCCTTGAAAAAATATATATGTATGTATATTTGGTGGCCGCATTTGCATTATGATTCCAATATAGTAGAAAAGTATTAAGCAGCAAAGCAGTGAAATCAATTGATTAAAATCTCTGAGCTTCTGAAAGTTAACAGTCTTACAACTAAGGAAATAATGAGTTATGCCACGATTAATTATGGAAAATATAGAATTACAATAATAAACAAGATAGACAGCCCACGTGGTACACCAACAAACTATTTTATTAAAACTGTTAAAAATACGGAATTAAGAAAAGACTATGTGAAAAGGGAAGGGTATGTATATAGACATGCATATAAGACTGAAGTTACCCAAGAGGAAATTCAAGATGAATTGCAGTGAAACAAAAAAATTAACGTATTATGCTCGTTCAATGTGAATTTGAGACACTCCCTTAATTTATTCCTCTTAATGTACATATGCACTTCATAATTGAATATTTTAGGAGGCTTTTTGAAGCATTTTTCCATTAACAAGTAGTTGAAATATAAATTTATTTAACTTTTCGTCTTCTTCCTAGTTTCACTTTTCGTATCAAGCAGAACAGAATTACTTAACAAGTGGGAGGTTATGGTGCTAGAGAAAACGCAAATGTTAGTTAACTTAATAGAAATGCTCAATTCTTGGCATTCTTAAATAAGTTTTTAGTTTTTCTTACAGGGTTAGTGGTAAAATCACCAACAATGTCGAGCATGCCAATTTTCGCACAAACACACATACATAAACATGGAGTTGCCATGTTTTTATTTCAAGCAGATATGGAAATAGTTAAAAATGCAAATGTCACAGGTGCTAATTGCATTTCAAACTCAACATTCACAGATAAACAGATAGCAAAATTAATGATATCAATAAATAATTACAAGTATAAATGTGTGCACATTATCTTTGTACGTTAAGAGTGTTCCTATATAAGATGTTATAGAACGACAAGGAGGATTTTCGAGCTCTGTAAAATTAAAGTGCAGTATTGACTCTATCTCGAATGAGAAGAGAATTTATGTGCCTAAGACTTCGTCAGTGAGGAACTTTAATCCGAATATACCCTCTATCATCATGTACAGATTCCCAACCGGTACCTTCATCAAGCTTTACAACGGGATTCTACATTTACTTAACCATACATCTATTAGTCTCAAATACTTAAAGTTTTCTTTTAGTGGGTTTCTTTGAGACTTCTGCTTTTGCACTGTTGTTTCCTTGCTCTATAGGATTTCATTATTATAGAACTCCAGTCCGATACTCATTCAATATGGTTCCCTCTGTACTAGGTATTACAAAAGGAATCGGATTTTATATATCTCGAGATGTAGGGTGATCCCTCCATCTTTTCCTGTCTCTCTGTTTTTCTTCTCTGATTAAATTAGAACACCCCTGATGCACCCGATACACTTGTTAAAACCCGCGTGGTCAATAAAAACAAACATTTGTGTGTATCTTGCAGATTTATTAGAGTAAACTGTAAATTCTTACTATTTATTATTATTATTTTTGTTGTTGTCAGCCATTACATATTTACATTTATTACGAGTATATGGATAGAAGTCGTTGTTGTTTCTTAGGTAGATAATGATATTGCAGCGAATGAATTCTACATTTGTTCTATAAAGTTCAGTTCAGCTCAGTTCCAACAACAATAACAACTACAAAGTAAACAGCAGCAAATTTAGCAGAAACGCAAACAAACAAATGTTGAGTAAAAATAAATTAAAGCAAGCATATGTGTGTGGAGGTGCATGTACTTAAAACTAACAACTAGAGCGCCAAATAGTTAAAGAAAGAAAAAAGCTATAATCCGACAACAACTACGAAAACCGATCATTGCACTAGCAGAATTCGGTCAAAAGTTGGCTTTTTGGTTATTTCAACGATTGTAAATTAAGTTTTAAATGCAAATCAAAGTCTTGAATATATGTATGTATATATTTACATGTACGATATATACATACATACACTCGCACACGAAGTTGCACCACCAATTTATGTAATATGTTGGCAAAATTTGATGTATTGAGTGCTCTTGGTGTTTCTTCTCGAGTTTTGCTGCTAAATCTGTGTCATTGCGGTTAAAATCAAAAAACACCAAACGGCGTCTGCGGTTACATATAAGCCACATTGGGACGGTGTTCAGGGCTTTAGCTAACATAATTCACTTTTAATAATGTAGATCATTGTGGCGTACAATATTCACACTTCTTTGCTAAAATCGACTTGTGCGCTTCTTTTTTTGTAGTTAGTATGGTATATATGTATACATATATATATATGTATATACATATGTTGGAAATAAACTTGAACTTGAACTTGAACTTTATGCCTTTTGAGAAAAAGAATGTAATTTATTGCTTTTGACACTTTTTCATGCACCTTTAAACACTTTAGTAATATGAGATTCACTCCACCTGACTTTAGTCTTTTTCTTTTTAATATGTATTCATACATTATTTCCTCGAAAATGCATTGTGTGTTCATATCAATGCATATGTGTAGTCACATAAGGAGAATACAATAAACTTTGCATATAATACATACACATGTATACATAAGTACATATTTTCAGCTGAGAGCTAGATTGTTGTCTCTCTTCAAAATTTAATATAAACGAAGCCTTATTAATCTTTAAAGTCAAATATATTTATATAAACGCGAAAAGTTGTGTACTTATGTAAGTACATTTGTTAACTCCTACCCTAACAAATGGATAAAACACATTTAACTTCAATTATTAACTACCTATTGTTATTTGTTCATTAAATCGCTCTTAATCCGTGGCAATAGTTTAAAATAGCTTAAGTCGACTTAAGTAACAGCAAAATTCAAAATAACCAATTCTAAGGTGTTGCTTATAATTTATATAGTTTCGAATCTCGAATGAGTTGGTGAGAACAGCTCAAATGGTCTTGATAGTAGACATAGATACGAGTGAGTAGTAGAGGCAGCCTTCTAAAGTTACTTTAAAATATTTGAACAGATTTGAAATTCTACTAGTCAATTTTAATTGAAAGTTTATATAATATTTTATGTACGAACCATCAATATGTACTTATATATATGATACACTATACAACACCATGCAAAGTTCAAACTCATCGATAAGCTAGAGTAATTATGATGGAATTTTACTCATTGTGTTTTTCGTTCTAACTAATCGATTTAGCTTAATCCATCAATGACAACCGTCTAAGAAAAGAGTTTTGTGAAAATTGTCATGTAAACAAAATGAACAATAAACGACCTTTTAATCGAATTTCTCGCTAAAAACGGAAATATTGAACTTGTTTAGGAAAGAGTTTTAAGTAAATAATAAATAAATTGATAATATTGAAAGCTTAAGGAGGCAGCTATTGCTCCTTTCAGCATTACAATAAACATTCTGATTTTCTATCATTTATTTTGATGTGATTTTATTCTCTCACTAAAGAGACGCTTTCCTCCACTTATTAAAAACAGGGAGACTTTACATAAATCATAAATCTTTTGTAAATTAAATATTGATCAGACAATTAACTAGTTGCCTCATTGTATGGAAAATTGTGAACAAGAAGTCCAGTTTATAAATTGAGTGTCTTTTAACATGATCGTATATTCATATTTGTAATTATAAAAATATCTACAAGATGCGTATTTCATTGATTTCCAATCAATAGATGTTAATGAACTTTTCTTGATAGTCAGCCGCCACTCATGAGAAAACTTTATCAAAACTAATAATGGACTTAATGGAAACATATCGCCTTTAGAAATGGATGAGAGACCTGAACAACGATTAGGATTGGGTTTAAGCAAATGTATGCAACAAAGACATCGAAATCAATGCTCAATAAATGCTCAATATCAATAGAAAAGCGACCGTACTGTCAGCGCATGTCAAACATTTCCAACAGGCTTCCTAATAGTTAACTGTCGGCTCAAAAAGATTATCGCCTACACACTTCACACTCCACATAGTAAATGTAGATACATATGTATGGAATTGAATATCCTAAATTGTGTCCTTTCGTGACATGTCATTGCCGTGAACTCAATCGGAAATCAAAGTTTCCATTTGTATTGCTCATGTATATGTATGTGTATTGCGCTATGTATTATATTTGGCGAGTTGTATAGTATATATGCCTATATCTCTTGTTGAATAGTCTTTCGAGAGTATAGTAAGGTTATGGGAACATACATTTCTCAACTGGCTTTTTGTACGGATATGTGTATCTATGCGCTTTCCTATAGATCTTTCATTGATTGAAGGCATTGACTTTGAAATGGAGGTGTTGAAATAGCCGTTTTGTTTTCGTGTTTTAAAGTTTATGTATGGTTAGAAGCATGAGTTCTGTGAATGTATTTAAATACTTTAAAACTAGAAGTTCCAATGTTTCAAAAAATGTTTACAAAAATTATTTTTGAACAAACCAAATGATCGTGAAAAAAGCCTTCCATTAATGATCCGTCTATTGACTTCATTTTCATACAATGAAAACTAGCAAAAGTTGCTAGAAAGAATGAAAATTAGAATTCGTATACGGATATCGCAAAAATATTGTCAAAATATTTTTAAATTTTCAAGGTTTTAAAAAGGTAGGTCTCTGAAAACGGGAAAAGGATGCTCAACTGGTTAAAATTTCTCTACTGTTAGTTTCCAGTCATTTCGATATTTTGGCGTATATTCTTTAACAACTCAGGGGTACCCAACCACTTACTCTATTGGCACTCTTCGGCTCACAATAACGTCAGTGTGGTTCTGTTGTCATTTAAGTAGAAAATATATGGACTAAAGATAAGATTTGGATTAATAATTTCCACCTTTCCGACGCAATCTTTTTGAAACAGTAAAAAACTACAAGATAAATGTCTTATTCATAAGAATACGCTCCAACCGAAGTTAAATATATATATAAATACACAAGAATTAAACGTATTAAATTAATTGAACATATTAGTTAATTAATTAAACATATTGGTTTTATCAGCACATAACCTAATTATTTCTTAATTTTTTTGTATAAATTAAAATTTTAATTAACTTTTACACATGCTAGCATTGGTTTCGCTGTCAAGTTCTAAGCATGAATGTAGTTAGTAAGAATGATGGTTGTGTATATTTTGCAGTAGTCCACCCACAGAGGCATGAGGTCCAAAAATCAAACGATACATACAAACATATACATATGTTCCGAAAAGGTGGCTATAACTTGGATTGTTTAAGCACACGTATTCCGAGTTAACCAGTTAGAAAAAGTTTGTTCAAAGCGTTGAAACCAGTTTAACATCCCACACAAACAATGGATTTCGCATTCGTCAAAGTAAATAATCGAAAGATAAATAAGTTTTATTTAAATATTTCACTGTAGCGAATTGTAAGCTGTAGCATGTTCTTAAGCATACTCGGTCAGATGAATTTATGTGTATATGTGTGTGTAGTTTCAATATCTTGATATTCGTACTGATCGTCGAAATAAATGGGAACTGACAACCCTCTGACACTTCACAGACGTATATGGCTTAAATAGAATTTGACTTGTCAGCTTCTTATAAGCTATGCCAAATCGGTTGGGCAGGTACATATATAAGCAGGCATGTAGATATGTATAAGTGTAAATGGTTCGTCTAAACTCATAACTGGGTTCTATATTTATTTCTCATTATTGCCACAATGTGCATTTGATTGGGACTTTCGATATGCGGTGAATATGTTCATACTTATATATATGAATATATACATACATGAATATTTAAACGGGCACAACTGCTATAAAATGTATTTTTTTTTCAGCAGATATGATATAACTATGTTTGGCAAATTCAAATTTGATTGATCGTAATCTTTGCTGTGCAGTTGCAAATATATGTGTAAACGCGCATACATACATATATGAAATGAACGCTCTGAACTTTTCATACACATTTATTTTCCCTCTTCGTTAGTTATAAGAAGAGATGTGAGTAAATTAAACATTCATCAATTACAATACAATGTTTGCATATTTTGAAATTTCAACATTTTCGGCATATTCTACAAAATCATTCGAAATATTAGTTCAATAACCCAATGGCAAAAAAAAAAACGTGAAAAATTTGTGCCATTTTTTAAATTCGGCTTATCCTTCCAAAAATATATACATACATAGGTTAACGAGCACTACTGAGCACTGTAAGTGTGGCATTGCCGATTTGTTTTTTACATTTATATATACATGGATGTATGTATGTGCTTACGCCTCGATATATTTTAAATAGAGTTGCCCACTCTTATTATGTAGCGTTCATTTGCAGCTAGGTTAGCAAAAATTCTGCTATTATGATTATTAATAAATCTTAGAATTTAATTTTTAATTTGATAATAATTTGCTCCACCACAATTTACTTCATCACTTCATTCACATTTCTATTGAAAGCTACTGTCAATGATGTCATTTCAGAGGGAATATTGGCTTTTTGGCCTTTAGCATTACTAGTTTTCTTCATTCGACAACTAATAGCTATTTTAGGCGCAAACCGTGAAATTTTAGTGGACAAGTTTGACTTTGCTGAATTTGATTGTTCTCGTACGATTGATTGCACAAAGAAACGACTCAACAAGCAGCCACTTTATGCAAATTACGAAAAAAAACACGACAATCTGCCACGGCGACACAATGGACAAAAGATCAAAAGAAGTTAACTCCAAACAAAAAGCGTACAGCCGCAGCCAAAATAAACAACGCACCGAATTGAATGCCCCAGGTTGTAAGTGTGACATTGATTAGAGAATTCAATCAAAATTTCGTTCTCGTATCGGCACAATATTTTACGTTTGTCATCAGCGATTGTGGTTTTTATACTCAATATAATGTCTTTAAAAAAAAATTATGCAAAGTGTGACCAAAAAGATTAGCACATGAGTCGATTATAATTTCATTATTATTCTGATGATTATAATAACATAAATACTGACCGTGGGGATTTTGTATATTATTTTTCTTTATAGAAACCCACGCCAAGATGTAAGCTGTTATACACGTTTGTCCGGCGACAGAGGCAGCGCTTTTAATTAACCATTATGCTGAATTCTTCTACCAGATAACAGTAGTTAAATGTGTTTATCGAGAGAGACTTTGTTTGAATTTTGTACTAATCCAAAGGCCTTCAAGAAAATAGTAGTTTTTTAATCTTATGAAGTTGATGAAACCTTATTTGTTACTTAGAGCAGCTCGGTCATGTCTGCATACCCGATACGAACCCTAATTTATACCAAAGGAATTGAAGGTATCAAACTTACAAAAAAAATTTAAATCAGAATTCAAAACCAAATTCTCTAGGTTATATTGCAATGACGTGCAATATAACTAACGTCATCTATTGAAAAACGTGGCCATAATGCATCACAAACAGCTCCAGACAGAATGTCATTACCTGGACTGCCTTGGTGAACAAACAAATAATAAATATGCTAAGAATGAGATTTTTCGACAAATTTGGGGTTGATTTGCAATGCTTCAAAAGGAGGGTAGTGTGTTACAATCTCGGCCGTAGTAGAAACAGAAATTATTGAATAAGGCTTTTTGAAGGGAGGTATGAGAGGTATGAGAGGTATGAGAAACATTCAACTATAGAGATCGAAAAGTGCGCTTGTAGACACATATAGTGGGTTTTAGAATATCCGATTAAAGTATAATATCGTAAATAACCTTTGAAAAAATATATATAAATTTATATATAGAGGTATATATATGATTCCTGGAGACTCTGAAGCCCCTCAACAATTCCAGCTGACACTTTTGAAATTTATATTAGCAAATATAAGGGCGCCAGGATACACACGGTATTCGTGGTCCAAAATTGCTTCAAACAAACCTTTAAGATATATTTCTCAATAAACAAACATTTCGGCTTTCTTAGGTGCTGCGGTCTTTCTCAAGCGAGCGAGAAGAGGAGCGTTCTAAGACGAGGTGTCTTTTCGAATTTGAATTTGAAAATATGATACATGATTAGTTCTTCTTTGTGACCTTGGACACGTGAATATCTTTTTTTTCCATTTATTTCATTAAAGACTTATCACATAAAAAAAAATATACAGGAAGAAATTACGATGATTATTGGCTTTAATAAAGACACAAACACATAAAAGCTTTTTACCAAGGTTTCAGCAACACGCACGCGCCCGAGCCAACCACCTTGGCTATTGATATCGAAATGAATTCTATCGCAAATTCGATTTAAATCGTGTTAAATAATATATCATTCAATTAAATTCTCTTCAACTAGACTTGCAACTTTTGTGGTGGCTGACCATTAATCAAACTTCTAGCCTGCAATTAATCTCCCACACACTCGCATTATAAGCGCAGAAAAATATCTAAGAAATTTCAAAATCATTCAATTTTTCAAATATCAAAAGTGTGTACGTGCAAGCAAAGAATTTCGCACCAACAAATACCAAAGACTTGCTTGCAGCAGCTTAACCCAGTTATGGGTCATAAGACCAGCACCAGCAAGGCTTTTAGCTACTGAGATGCAACGAGGTACTTGACTCGTTCGATTGCTAGGCCAGGTAAGTGTATATATGTATGTGTTTGCAAGTGCAAAGTGCGAGAGCAGCCAAGTTATATATATGAAATTGAAAATTTTGCTAGAAGCGCATTTTCACCTTCAAGCCCATTCAAAGCTTTCAGTCACCTTCCGCTTTTGTTGGACCACAAATATTTGTATGCAGTGTGTACATACTTTCGTAGATCTAAATAAATAAATATGTTTGCAAACGTTATATAAATACTATAATTTGACGGTGAATGACCCATAGCAAAACAACAAAAGGCAGCTGGCAGCTTATCTGAAGTATTTTTATTGATGACTACAGCAGCGGCAATAGCAACATTAACAATAGCAAACTACTTGACATCTCCAACTAATGCTAATTGTTGCTTTATGTACATACGAACACGCATAATTCACGTCCATGATACCGTTGAGACCCATCATCTCGATGAACTTTCAACGTACAATACGTATTCCCGCACTTAAGTTCATCGGAGCTAAAAATATACGAATTCAACGCCAATTGCCAATCGCTCAAGCACAGCAATTCAACTCGATTTATTGCCTTCTTCTTCTTCTACTCCAATCAATCGATAGTTTAATCGAGCGCATGCTGTAGTTGTTGGTTGTGGGGTGGGCCAATGGGCGAAACTCTGTCGGCTAAAGTCAAGTGAATAACAAGTTCAAATAAAATACAAAAACCACAAAAACATACACTACTACTCTTCAGCTAGTTCAATGCTTTTAATTCAGGAAATCGAGAAAACATTAAAAAATTAAGAAAACAACAATTCAATTCATAAAAATATCGGTTGTGATTTATGAGCCAGGCTTTTGGAATTGGCAATGAATTGACATTTACCCAACAAAACGGTGGCTGCTTGACTGCTTGTCTGCCGCTTTGCTATTTAACCGCTTGGCTGTTTGTGTGTGCCAATCAGCGCTGATAGTTGGATAGTTCATTCTGATATTCACTCAAAGAGCATTAGGCGTCACTTTAATGGACGCTTTTCACGCTTTTGACGTTTTTCGTTTGCCTTGCGGCCACAAAACGCACACACCCATATATACACATATTCACATAAAGTACGCTTGGGGCCATCCAATGCCAATAACAACAACAATAACAAGTAGAATTCAAGTAGAATTCTAACAACAACATTGTAAATTGAATGGCAATAAATTGAAGTTAAATGATTTTTAGTGTTAATCGCATATTTTCTGGAGATATGTTTTGTGATAGGTATGTTCAACGAATTGGTCTTATGCAGATTTTGAACAAAAGACTCGCCACAACGCAGTAAATGCTCACACGCTCGTTGGCTAACAAGCGGGAGTCATAAACTTTTGATTGGCAGACACGGATGTAGTCGAAGGCTGAGTGTTTTCAGTGATTTTCATTGAACAATAATTTCAACAACCTTTTCTTAGAACCGATTTGATTAAGTGGACTGGGAAAGTCTGTAGAATGAAATGTATGTTATGTATTTTTATATTTAAGGCTTTTCTTATATATTTTCTTACATAAATGGGTACACTTTTGTATACTGAAGTATAAGCTGAGTATTTTTATTTTTAAAACATTATATTAATTCAGGCGGTTGATATAATCAGCATAAATTTTTTCTATCAAATTCCGCAAGGAACAGCCGAATACATCACATGGCTAAAATGTGAGAATAGTAAGATTTTCTATGTCGACCTTCTATGATAAGATCTATTAGACCCAAACATAAACTTCCAAAAGATCAATACATTCTCTAAAATTTAAGTTTTTTTTTTATTATGTTAATGCTGTCTAAACATAAAATTGAAATGAACTTATCGAATAGGCTCTCTTCCTCGAATACTTTGGGCGAAAGTATTTTTGACGGATTTTGTTATTTTCAGGGCACAAAAGCATCTAATACTGAAATATATTATATTATCCATAAATAAATACTATATATATCATCCATATAAAGCCATAAAGTCTAAATACTCATTAATCCAAAAGTTATGAATCATGATATGCCGGTTGACATTACCTGTTATCGAAACATCCGAAAGTTGGAGAGTGGCGAATCGAACAGAAAACTGGTATAAATCAAATACAACAAAAGAATAAGTGTCGATGGCGAATCTATGAAAATTCGGGCTGCACAAGTTAATTAATTTTATCTCAGAGCAACATACAAAGTTCCGATATTAGAAGATATATTTCTATTTCTACTATTCTTCTCGAAATCGATATCGTGTGCGAAGGTAATATATTTCTGCATCATGACTTTTAATTAAAGCTATTCGGAGAATAACTTTTCTTAGCTGTTAAACATATTAATATTTAAAGCATTTTCCTCCGAAATATATTTACATACAAAACACTTAATTAGCTCCTTAATTAACCCACTCATATGTAAATCAAAGTATACGGAAAATAATACAAAAAAAAACCAAAATCAAAGGCAAATTAAAAAAAAAAAAACAAGTTCGCCGCCAACCAAAAATCAATAAATAATTTACAGCTCATTTGTGAGCAACCAGGTGCGGATATGCTAAAGCAGTAACGTTAAGAAAGCAAAAACCACAAAAAATTGAACAGCTTGTTGTGAAGTGTGACATTTATACCATAAAATTAATCACTTTTATTAACTGACTCACTTTTTTCGGCTGAACCACATAAACATTTGACGACAAGAACGAAACAGGATCCAAGTTGTAAAATGAGCTCGCGCCGGCGCTGACGAAGTTGTGAATGTAAGTATTAATTTAACATACTTTATTAATAAATGTACAATTACACATGAATTTAAAGCTTTAATTCAATTAGGGTTTACTTTTTATGCAACAAAAACAAGTTACTAAGGGTTTTAGAGGTATGGTGAACACATGCTCAATTAATTCAATACTATTGCTGAAGAGTTTTACAATTTAAATTAATTTTATTCGCTGTTGACTTATATGCTTCTCTCTAAATCTCTATATCTAAAATTAATTCAAAAGCCATATTATAAAAAACGTATTATTTATGTTGGGAGTGATATCGAAAATTAACCTTCTAAATTTGAAATACCTAGAAGGCGATTAATAAATCGTAGAGAGTTAACTAGCACAAATTCCACTGAAAACAAGTATGTAAAGTGGTAGTCGCAAGATAAAAAGGCTTTAAAAACAGGAAACAATAAAAACGCTGAGTTAAACATGTATTTTAAAGTCAATTTATTTATATAATACATATACTTTTATTATTGAATTTACAACATATTTGAAATTTTTCCAAAATTAGATTTTATTTGGAGTATATTGAATAACAACGAGTATTGTCAAGCGCTTCATAAAGTAATTTGGTCAGAAATTGTCCACAAAATAGGCGAAACTTTTTCGCAACTGACGTGTGGAACTTCCCCTGAACATGATGCAAGGGTTTGCCCGTTTAAAAGAATCTCTTAATCTTTAAATGTACTCAATAAAAATGTAAACAAACTAGTTTTCTGCAGGAAAACTGTAAAATAACTTTACATCTATACAAATCTATACTCTGATGTATTAAGAGTTACGCTATATGTTTTCAGAAATGTAAGATTTTGTGCTCAAAAAACTTCTCAGACAGTTTTGTGACACATCAAAGATGGACACCAGCAAAGAGAAAATAGGCCATATTTTACAGTTTTTCTTCGATTTGGGTGCCACACGAATTAACATAAAAAAGCTCTTGGACTAAATTTTCATTTGCGAATTGCTACTGAATTGCAATTGCAACAAAATCGATCCATTTCTGAAGTAAATGATTACTGGTAAAGAAAAGTGGGTCACTTTCGACAACGTCAAGCGAAAACGGTTGTGGTCGAATCCCGGTGAGCCGGCGCAATCTGTTGTTCCGATTCGCCAATTCAGACCAATACTGTCAACAATTAGACCGTCTGAAAGAAGCAATCGCCCAGAAACGGCCAGCTTTGGCCAATAGGAGAGGAATTATGTTCCATCAGGACAACGCCAGCCCACACACATCCATAGTGACTCGCCAGAAGCTCCGGGAGCTTGGTTGAGAGGTTCTTATGCATCCAAGTTATATTCCGGACCTGGTATCAAGTGATTACACCTGTTCCTGCCTTTGACGTATGATTTTGCTGGTGAAAAAATCGCCTCAAGAGAAGCTAGTGAAAATCGATCAACCCATTTTTTTCGCCAATACGGATGATGATTTCTATGAGAGTGGCGTTATGAAATTGCCTGCAAATTAGCAACAAGTTATCAAACAAAACAAAGTGCATATTTGACTTAAATCGGATAATTTTCACTAGGCTAAATAAAATCTTCAATTTAATGCAAAAATTATGGGGCTCTTTTTGCTATACCTGTAATATTAATTGTTGTAGTTAATGTCACTCCTATATTGTTCTCATTTCAAACGTCACAAAGTTGCATGGGGGCTTCTATAACAATTAACTAACAATTTAATATTAATTGGGTAATTAATTTATTGCTCTATAGTATTGTTAATTGGACACATTCACTTTTTTGGACAAGGTATTACTCTAATTAAACGATATGCATACTTAAAGGTATATCATTAAATTCTTTCCACGGTTAATTAAACAAACATTTATTTAATTTTTGAAGCACTGATAAAAGGAGAATAATTTATGACATAATTTCCTTAAAAAATTAAGTATTCAATCAATAAGCAATTATTATTTTTATTAAATTAGCTATGGTCAATTAAGTGCTCCTAGTGTAAATAAATACATATATACATTATTTTTTAAACAGAGTACTGGGAACTTATCTCTTTAACTAAAATATGCAAATATGTGAAAAGTAATTCAATTAAAAATGTAAATAGGTTTAAATATAAATACTGAAAAAACAAATAATAAATAAAAAAAAAATGTACGCAACGCTTGTGTAAACAAGACTAACAAAGGAAATTACATAATAATATTAAAAAAAAAACAAATTTACACATATATAAATGCATATGAATGAGCTCTAAATAATATTTTCAAATTAATAGATTTTCTATAACTGCTTTACAACTAAACTTCAGCTTAAAATAAATATAATTAAGCTAGAAATAAAAGTACATACTGGTATTTTATGCATGCATGCACATGCGGCCCTATTTCCAGTATAAGTTATATTATTTAAAAAAAAGAAAAGCATTTAAGAGTTTTGGCGCCAAATGCATTTGCGATCTGCCGCGAAGCCTCAGCAGCGCAGCAGCCTTGAGACGCCTTGCTGCGGACACGTCTGCTGTCGCTGTGATCTTGACCATAATCAACACGCGTTCACCGGCAATCTTACCAGTGCGTTCAGCGCAAACATGAATAAACATGCCTACAGACATACACATAGGCATTTACATGTCTTCAATGCATCCACATGTATTTGTTTTCATTTCTTAAGCCATTTGTGCACACACAAGCAGTCACATACCTGGATAAGGAGATTTGCGTAGCATTGCGGCGCGCACTAATAACTCTTAAACGCTTCGAATGCGTTCCGCGGCTACCTGGGCTGCTGTGTGTCGGCCGAGCAGATAACATAGAAACTTGGATGTGTGCTCCGCCACTCGGTTTGGCTTTGTTCAAACACTACTTGCTACATGTGTGCTGTCAACACCGTTGGCCGTTGGCCGTTGGCCACCAATCGTCTTTATGGCACTCATGGTGAATAGTTTAGGTTAAGAGCCCCGCAGCTGTTTCAAACGACAGCCAAGCCACGCAACCAACGCATATTGTTTTTGTTGCCTTGTTGTGCGCGTATGCGCGACTTACGTCAAAAATTTTAACACATGTACGAACGGTCAGCCAAATAAACAAACGAGGAGGAGGAGGAAAACCAGAGTTGACCTTGAACTTGTGGCTGTTTCTGTGTTTGTGTGCACAGACACAAACATATACATACATACAAATGTACATAAGTGCACGCAACATCAAACACCGTTTCCCACTTTTCGTTTTCGCTTTTTCGTCACTATGTACTTTATGGCTTCCCACCTTTTTCATTCTCAAAGGTTACCTAATTTATTGTACTTTATCGCTGTTATTGTTGTTGTTTGTTAGCTTTGAACCCCTTCCACCTCAGCGACATTGTGACATTATATTTTTATCTGTTGTTAGCTGCTTGATGTTGTTCTGCTTAAGTTAGCTTATCTTTGGCGAGATCGGATTAGAAGGTGGGATTTAGCCAAGTTAAGTTTAGCATGGCTTTCTGTGCTGTGTTACCTTATTGAAGATTAGGTTTGCAAAAAACTTCTATTGCAAAAAAAAAGAAGAAATTAAGTGCCATGCATGTTGTTACAATTTTAAAGGCATTCAACGGCTTTGAAATGTTTCCAACATAAATCGTTGCAGTTTGGTATGTGCTATAAAGGAAAATATTCGGATTTTATGTTTTAACTTCGTTAAGCTGTTTACACATTCATTATCATGAATCACATTGTTTCAATCCACTCTGGACCTTACCCTATAGATCAATGAAATGCACTCTTACCACAGGATCTTATTATAGGGGCTACTTTAAATTCATTGAAAATGACTCTAATTAACCCAGTAATAGCACTACGACTTTTCTCTTTCTTATCTGATCTGATTGTTAAGAAGCAACTCCGTATACATTTTTAATTGCTTTTCCAATTATACACAGAAGAAAAAGAAACCACTTTCCCCCTAAATTGCCAACAAAGTGATTGTCAAAGCCAGCTGTTTCCGAATTTTTGAATTTTCCGAAATTCCGAAAATTGTGCAAACCGGATGAATTTCATCTCACCTCAAGCCACATTATAATAAGATCTTAATACAAAATATGCGATGTATCCCTACTGAAGCAACTTAAAATTACACGTAACTTCCTTAAATCCTAAATCTCTTAAATAAATTCCAAAATTTACCCATCACAGCTTAGTCCTTTCCGTAAATGGAGACCGCTAGCGGAACTTGTCATCTCGGTATTCATTCTGAGATAAGCGGAATGAAAATAACTGTTACGAATGTCTATATATCATTAGCCACATCGTAACTTATTAAAATAATTATAGATTACTTGAGTTCTTTAAGAATTCAAATATTGTGAGCGCCACCAATCTAACACTCTCATAAACCTAGTATTCTCATATTGCATATTAATATGATTTGCTACTATTTATGGAACTGCAGCTAAAGTCAAGGTAGTTTAGAGCCTCGCAAACATATAACTACGTGTTTAATATGTAGAAGTACATATATAGAAGTGTACTATATAGATATGTATATGAATATATACTATGGCGTACTCCAACCACAAAGTGCTTCAAAAAGGTGGCATTCTGCTTCTTTTTCAGCTGCAGTAACAGATCAAAAGTGTGTCATTATTATTTTTAATTAGGGCGGTCAGTAAATTTCTGAAGCTGCTTTATGATTTTGAATTTCATTTAGATAGTTTGCAGTTGTGAAAACCATTCAAAAGACCATCATTTTGATTATTAGTGTTATATATACAAGGTGTAGAAAAAGTTGGTGTCATTTTTGATTTATTTCAGATCGTCATAGAACTGCTAAGGCTTCAGAAAACGCAGAATATTTAACAACATCAGTTCAAGATCAATTTATATCTTAAAAGTGCCCAAAACATCTATGAACCATATTATTGACAAGCATTTACTTTCAACATGCATACAAAAATCGTCAGAAAGAATCGATAAAACTTTGTGCTCCACCTCTACAGAATTTCAATAGTTCTAGCCACCGATCGTTGTTTCAGCCAGATGGGTCAATATGCAGTCATTCCTATAACAAGTCATTATTAATAATTACTTGGTAAATTCTTATATTTGTACCAATTCTTAGAAAAACCTGATATCCAAAAGAAAGAACACTACCTGGGAAAGATCATTGGTAAAAAATATAAAAACCTGAATTTCTTTTAAAATAACCGTATTGATCACATTTATCTAGTTTTTTATTGCCATTTGAAAATTAAAAGGACCTTTGGTCTAACCGTAACATGCAACCATTTCAAAAAGCAAGCTTTCATACGTTCAAGGCATAATCTACTTCCATATGTTGAGTTACAAGAATATTTTTTCTGAAACTAAAACCCCTCTGTCTCCTTTCCATAAATTTTAATTTTAAAAAAAAAAAAAACTGACTTAATTTTTTTATATTGTGTGAATTATTGTTGTTATTAGGACGAGAGCAAATTTTTGAATGCAATTTAGGAACTTTCTTGAAAATTTATTGAAATCGCTCGTTTCTGCATCCATGTCCCATCCATTTCACTTTCTGATCACCCTCCCTAGTATGCATCAAGTGCAATAATGAATGCTATAATTAAATACACTAATAAGACACAATAAAGAACACTACATAAGTATATTAACAACAACAATAATACACAATATGATTAATTGACAACATTCGTACACACACGTGCCCAACAGCAAGCACTTACAATACAAACACACTTGCAATTGTAAATATGCTTTCATGTTCAAATGCATCAATGTGTTTATCTAACAAGGTAACATTACACTTGTCCATATTTGTTCCTATTGTAATGTGCAAGGCACGGTTTTTCAGACGCCGACCGACGGCTTGGAACAGAAATGGATACAAGGAATACGGATAGGAGAACACCCATAGATGAAGTAGACAGCGCACGATTAAACGAACAAAACTGCTTACACACACAAGCAGCAGCGGAAAAATGAAAACAAAAAAATACACAACAACAGCAAATTCAGACAAGCGTAACAACAACAACGAGCAAAACACTAGTCCAGTTGACAACTGTAAGAATCAGAACAACAGCAAGGAAACGACCTTATTCTCAAGTACCATTTTCGACACGCTGCCTCACAAAGCGTGACATCTTCCATATGTACAATGCTCGGCTTCGACAGCTTTTTATAGGTGGCAAAGTCGAGACAAAGGCTCTGGCCACACTAATAGAAGCTGTAGCTATGAAATCGCGGTGACACAGACGAGCCCGTAATGGTGTTGTCAAGAGTAAGAGAGTAAACTGGAAACTCGAAAGCGCCAAATGTTGATGAGGTTGACAAAGATGCAGACGTCAAACGGCTCAAAATGACTCGGTTCGGTATCAACAAGCTACATATATGTGCTGTGCGCATCCGTAATTGCGTTCCCATCATGGAGGCGTGACACAATGGCACACAATCATCGACATCGGCCAAAGTATCGCATAACAGCCACAGAGACGCGCCACACACGGCCACTTGCCACACGCTGCAAACAAGTGTTCATATGTATGTATATAGGTAACCACTTAGATGGAGCACCACAGCCACCGACGACGACGACGCTTGATGGCGATACAACAGCGTTGACTGGACGACTTGATGCCGCATCCAGTGCCACTCCAATGCCATATTTGCAATTAAATAGCGTATCTGCCATGCCGCACACGCCGCCGCGGGCACTCTTTGCAACAACATCGCCACGGTCTGGAGCATTTGGAGGGCGCGGCGGTTTGGTGGGGTGCGAGTTATGCGATATCTCACATCTCCATACTTGGACTTGGAAGTTTCAGATTATTTAGATGACACCTATGTAGCTGCTCAACTGTAAAGCCGACATGGAAGACACTCATATGGTTGTCTATGAGTGCACAACTGTGTGTCCGTCCATGAGCTTAATTGGTTTACTGTCTTCATTACTGTTGTAGAGATTTATGGATTTTCAGGTGCTCGTACTGACACATATTTGACTTGAGCATGTGACATGCGACTGTTGCCCCAGGAGTTTCCGACTTTTCCCTTTTCCTCGGTCAGACTTATGTGTTTACATATGTAAATATGTAAGTTTGAACTGAATGTGCATTGATTGCGACTCTAGCGCTTACTTGAGTGGTTACCTTGCGGGAACCAAGTGTTATATTGAAAGGTGTGCAGTAGATTTAGTTTATGAAGGAAATTCTTTCATAGACTATACTAGAAAATGTGTAAACTACATTTGAAATTGGTATGCGAAACTTAAGTTGTTTATGTTGTGTCATAATAAAATAGTTCACCAATGAAATGGGGGGGGGTATTGAAGTGAGCGTCCTCCAGAAGCATACAAGACAGGATTCGATTACTTATGTATTTGCAAATGTCGTGAGAACGTATCATTATCATCCTTTTCTAGAAAAATCTCCATTAAACAAATATGTATTTTATTTCATACATAAATAAAAAAATTAATTTTTTTCGTGCTCTCTGTTACAAATTTTTCAACGACAGCTTACGAATAAAAAATTGTGAGTTCGAAATCATAGTGGACCACAGCTATTATACACATACATATGTATGTATATCAACAGAAAGGTCGGAAATTAATGTATTCGAAATAAGGATTAGACTGACTCAATAGGTTAACAAACTTGTATCTATAGTCTTTTAATAATACATAATTAATTAAGAATTAGTAGCATGAATATGGAAATAGTTTTTATGAGAGCAGTGAGTACCAAGCTTAAGATTTAAAACCATCTCCATTCAAAATCATAACGCCTTATAAATCAATCAATAGAAAAACTAATGTTAAATTAATTACAATTATATTATGGGTAGAGTAATATTTCATAGCATTGAATTCAGGGTAAAAATAACTCATAATATAGTGTGAGTTCCCAGAGCATTAACGAATGAAACACAAACTGTTTCGCTGAGCTTTAATGCCACAAAGCCGAACATTATCGCAGCCTCCACACGCATTTGATTGGGAGGGCAGGGCAGGGGGCATCAGATTATGCATTCCAAGTAATTCCAAGTTCAAAATTTTCAATGCATTTCAAATTGCTGCCGTCAATGCGGTTTGGAAATTACAATATATGCAAGAAATGCACATTTTTATGATCATACATATGTATGTTTGTATGCAGATGTGTGTAAACTAATACAATCTAAGCTTTCTCTAAATTAAATATATAAATGTAAGTAAACATTTGCTACACTTACAAAGCGACCGTAAAATCTCAAAGAGACGTCTCCGTTATCGTTCTGAAAAAGAAATAAACAAAAGAGAAATAATTATTTATTGAAGCTATTTATTCTCATAAAATTCTATTTGTATTAAATCATGATGATAAGTTCGCATAACAGTAATAATAAAGATGCGTTGGTATATAAACAAACACACAATGTACACATAGAAAATGTGACGCCTGCAGTAAAGTCAGAATGTAAATACAGATAACACTTGAAATCGCATAAAATTTGCATACAATTATTACAAAGTACATGTATACATGCTACATAGTACATGTAGCCGAAGTCAACAATGGCGGATTATTTGTTTAAGTAATGGCTTGGAAAAATAAATAATTACTAAGTATATGCAAATATGTGCATATATATTAAAATTAAATAGAAATACAAACATATAAGAAGTTGTTATAAGCTTATGTAAATGCATGAGAAATTTAGAAGACAAAGATATAATACTAACTGAACACCGCCCACTTTACCCGACAAAAAGCGTTTTCTAACAAGCTAAATAAAATCAAAACATGATTAGTTATATGTTATTCTTCGTTATTTTCACCGGTTTCCGACTAGGGAAATGCAATGTACCACGCGAGAAACGCGAAATTTTCAAGTTTATACGGTATATTTTAAAAGATGTTTCCCATTAATGGTAGAATACATGCTTGTTGTTATTGTGAATATGACGCTATATTTCTCATTCTCTTTCTCTGCTAATAATATCGAAATATTTCCTAAAATAGCCCCTAAATATTGCGTCAATAATCTGAAACTCCCACATTCGTTCCAAAACTGTGTCAAGAAATCCGAAATGTTTCCAAAAAAGTGCAGAAAATATCCGAAGATGCTTCGAAGACTTTCGAAATGCTCACAAATCTCAGGCAAAGTCAAAAGCGCAAATTTCAAATCGCCCTTAAATTTTGTAATTTCTAATTTTCTAATTATTTTTTAACATTTCGTTTCAGTAGAAGCCGCCAAAAATTTAAAAAAAATCACAAAAAAAAAGTTGAATGTGGTTCTAAAGTTATAGCGTAACAAAGGGATATAGGGGTATTTTTATAAACACATATGTAGGTACGTAAATGTGATATTATAGATAACAGGTGGCAGCTGCCCATCTTATATATTCTCATTTGAAGTCTGCCTATACTTCTTCAGTTTAATACCAAATTGGAATATTTCTTTTATCTTATCAATTTTATTGAATTACATACATACATACATACATACATGTATGTCAATTCTACTCGAAATATATTTCCAAAAGCATTTTTCGACCAAATTTAAAATCAGTTAGTAGCTATTCTTTAAATAGTTCAAAACATTCAGAACGGTTGTGCTGTTGTATTTAATGTTCGAAAGCGGAAATCGCTAATTAAATTAAACAAAGAAACATAAGGTAAAACATAGAAAAATATTATACCATACGTTTTTAATTTATTATTTATAGCCACCTGAATGTTTAAGTACAAATGACAAAAGAAATTAAATTAATAATCCGCTAAAAATCGAATGCGTCATCGCCTTGCCGAGAGTGGCGCGTGGGTCTTGAGGAACTTGTTATAGCAAGTTCCCAAATCGCCAAGCGACCATATACGGTTCATTCAATAATGAATTGACATTAGAAGCATACATATGTACATACATACATGCATACTAATCGGTATATATATGTATATATATTGCATGTGTCTACTTTGCATGTGTGAAGTACAGAATGAGACCAGTGACCACAACGGGCCAGTCAGTCTGAGCCACCCAAACACAGTCTGAAAGTAAAATGTGCGCGTCCTCCCAAGCTTGCTTTAATTCAGACGAGCCTACGTGTTGTTCGACAAAGTTTTGAGTGTCCAAATTCGAAGAGAATATACAGTTTAAATTGCTTGTATACATATATTTTTATTTGTAGACAAGTAACGAACATATGTGCATATGCACTCTTTAAAGAGAAAAAATCAGTCTCACAATAGAATACCGAAGTATCCGTGAGGTTAGCCCATCCTCCTTTTATGCATAAAACTTATGAATGAAAATTTCGCCACTATACACACTTTTCCAACACTGCGTCTCCTATCTTCAATTGGATCACTGATTTTAATTCTTTTCTTCTGTTTTTTATGAAATACGCACCCAAAGCGCTGAGCAATTTCTTTCGTACGCAGCCAAAAACTGGACAGACTGCCAGTCGCGCTCGTACAATCGAACTGTACTTAAGTCAGAGCACATCCATATATATATATATGTATGTATGCACTCGTGTACATATCTATATACATAAGCACGCAATTTGCGTATATGCATAGGAAAGCGTTAGTGTCGCGATCATTTGTGAATTAAACACGTTCTATGTACAATTTCCGGCATGAGTGGGTTTCATTGAGTAGAATCGTGTGTTTTTTCTCTATTTCTTTTAATATAACCACACCGAACTCCCCATGACTACGAATGTTACGCACAAATTCATTATATGTGCACAGGAAAACGCTTGATATGTTACTATAGCAGTAGTTCCGATTCCGTTGTACGTGAGTGACAAAGACGAACGAAATATAACGAAACGGCTCAACTATCTTAGTTGAGTTCAGGAAACTTGATTGAAAAACTAACGACTTGAAAAGTAGTGATCCAAATAGACATAAAATGTATTGTGAATTGGGCACTAAAACTAGGAGATATCTTTTGTGAATATTCTAACAATTGTGGTCGATTTGGAACAAATGTAACAACTTTACTAAAAAATTCTCGAAAACGGGCTTTGTGATCAAGCAATATGATTAAAATCAAGAGTCCTTTAAGATACTAAATTAAGAATTTTTGTTTAAAAAATTTTTTGAATGTGAAGATGACTTCCTTTTAAGTGATAATATGTTATAACAGTAAATTTTCACACAGGCAATGAAAAGCTATGAGAGCTATGATATGCTATTTTAATAATTGCTCAAGGTATTCAGAAGAATATTTTAACTTTGTGTTTTCGTGCTCTGAAAAGTCAAAGGCGATGAACCTTGATGTTTGAGAAGAGCACAATAGCTTCTTCCACCCAATGCTCTTTTTAAATATTGAGTTAATAATATCTCTTAATTTTACTAGACTATTTTCAACTAATATGTACTGTAATTCACTGTACAGTACTATATAATATATGTATATATGTAATATATGTATATATATGTATACTGTACTATACTGTAACAGAAATAATAAAAAAAAAAACTTTTGATGATCTCTTAACAAGATTTAGAGTAGCTACATACTATCAGCCCAAATCTTATTCAATGTCAAAAAACAATCAATAAATTACCTGGCCATATCTCTTATTTACAGGTTCACCAATATTTTCTTCTGTGATTTAATTTATTGAAAATATGAAAATTTTTTCTAAAATCATTCTTGAACTTTTTTACATAGAACTTCGCAATAGTTGGATTTTCTGACTGGTCTAAACTCAGAACTTTTCAAGGTGTTATGAGATTGTCATAAAATCATTTACTTTCAAAACATCGCTGAAGAGAAAAAAAGAACCAATAGAAATGTGGCAAACGACGAATTTTATTTACATTAATTGAAATTCATTTTTAGAAAGTTTGCAGAAGAATATTTCTAAAATTTACCTCATTTGGTAACAATGTTTTGCAAGTGAAAAATATTTGTTTAAGCTTATTACCATATTTTATTGTTACTATACTATCATATTACTATATTATTACTAAAAACAAAAATGACCTTCAGCTAAAAGTATCGCTAGCGACAAAGGCCCGAGTTGGAGGGCAATAAATATGCCATTTAGCTCACGAATTCTTCATAATATGAGCGAGGGTTTCAAATTTTAGATAACCAAACTATGTTAATAGATGAGTAAAGGGGAAAAAGAAGTTCAACTTGAAATTGACAAAAAAAAGTTGTTTGAGTAAAGCTTGAAAGAATTTTTTAAGAAAGGAATAATAATATCAAATTAACGACAACCTCTGAAATTGTCCGCCCTTGGGAGCGAAATAAATTATGTATGAATATGTACAAAAGCGTTATCTTATTAACTAATTTCATATTTTCATACATATGTATAATAGATACACACAAATACAAAAATATTATGTAAATGTGTTCAAAATTACCCCTAATATGACTGAAATTTGTATGAGTTAAGCTGCCATTGACCTCCGTATTGAACATATGGTACACTCCTATATAACAAGTCATTCATAAATAAATATGAATTTTTATATATATTTCCCCACATGTATACATTTGTATGTACATTATCAAGGCATATAGATGTAAATTTGAGGAAAAGCAACCCGCAATAGCAAAAGCCAGTAGGGTCTGAATAGCAATTTCAATTGCAATCATTAAATGGGCAAAAATCATTTGCGCATGCGCTTTCACAATTTTTATTAACTCAACAGCCGATGCGCCTATTAAACGCCGGAAAGGGCATACAATATAAATAATATACAAACAAAAGAAAAACGAAAGCGAAAATAGGCAAAGGAAATGAACAAAAAAAGTTTTACTTTCGATGAGGCGGAATTACTGCAACAGAAGAGGAAGAAGCTAAAGGAGTTTTGCCTTTCTCTCACACACACACACGCACAGTGGATGCACTTGATAACTTCGTTAATATAGAAATTAGGTTGCAGCGGATGGGGAGGGGATGGGGAGGGGATGGGGAGAACACAAATGATGCGTTATGGAAATATGTATATGCGTCTACGTATGTATGTGTATATGTATGTGTGCATGTATGTATGTATGAATGTAGGTATGTAGGTATGTAATTGGCAGGCATACGCACTTAATTCAAATTAATTACGACCACGCCAAATAATCAAACTACAAACGTTCGCTACTTAATTTTGCAATGAAAAATAAAATAAGCGCAGCTGTAAAAAGTACAGTTTAGGCAAAGAAGTTTTAATAAAAATTTAGATATTGAAAATCGAATCAAATTAAATGACATCTATAAATTTGTGGTATTTATCCAAATCACACCAACATGTGCCCTGCGCATGCTCAACAACTAATCAAATAGTATTCTTTGTATGTTCTTGGAATGCATTTCTAGCATCAGCGGTGCACTTTTAAAAGCGGTAATTGTCCTCCCGGCCTTCTTTGTCTTTCTGCTCACAGCAGCAGTCAGTGGGCACCCGAAGGCCTGTTGCAGCAAGCCATGCTGGCGACGTGTGAATTATACCGGCCCATGTTCTGTGCTAACTTCGGCGTAAAACTTTTAGGTCTAAAAAGCCGAAATGTCAACTAGCATTCAATGAAGCCTAACAGATATTAACGCCAAACACATCAACGCGACGTCAGCCAAGATCGCGCACACGTTCACACTCACGCTCGTACTCGCACTCGCACTCGGGCTCAAGCCGCGCTTGCTCATGGTCAACGAGTTTTGGCCAACGAGTTTTCGTGACAGTTTTATTGAATTAATTCGACGACGTTTCTACCATTGGTATTCACAAGCCGTTGGAAACATACACGAAAAATCATTACTAAGTACAATATTCAACATTTAACATGACTGAGATAATTTGATTTATGTGCTAATTCGGCGATATGCGCACACTTTGCACAAAGCCATGTGCATACCATGCTTGTATTTGCTGGCGCGCTTTAAAGTTAACCGCTAATAAACATTTATAAAATTACAAAAATTTTTTTTATTACTAACTCAAGTGCATCTCAACTCCCACATCAACCGTTTTTACGATAAAACTATGCAACATGTGTAAGCAAATGTAATAAAAATGTGTGTAGTGAATATTTTTGCAAGTACGCACAGTACTTGTGCAGTGAATTAGGAACGCTAACGTTATCGCGACAAATTTCATGGCTGAACTTTAAGATTTTGTGTACAAACAAATTCATTAATCTTTGCTATTGAGGCTGAGTCGACATCCAGTTAAGTATCTGGATAGTATAAGTATCGTTTGAGCATTCAAATACGCCACCTATATTAAGAGATTTACCTACCTCTAAAAGCAACATCATCCATAGAAGTGAAATTTTGGAAGGTGAATACCTGGAATGTTTTTCAAAAATTTCTATTTTTTACGAAATCAAATTGTTACCTTAAAACTAATACTATTTCTATTTCATCAAACCAGAGTATTTCATATTTGCTAATAGCTTGATTAGCAATAGCTAAGATTCAACACTCTTCAAGTTTGGAATTGAAATAACTACATCATTCATAAAACCT
Organism: Bactrocera minax; assembly: GCA_021498325.1. NCBI lineage: Eukaryota > Metazoa > Arthropoda > Insecta > Diptera > Tephritidae > Bactrocera > Bactrocera minax. The sequence continues at coordinate 317,916 of JAKEEE010000065.1, read as the reverse complement.
AAACTTCCCAACCCCCCCGCCTCTTATTTACCTCATATAATAACTTTTTAAATAAAATAAAAATATTTTTTCAAATTACTTCTAGCTTCCGAAACTGGTAACCTCTGAGTAAAATTTTCAATTTAGGGTATTTTTGTCTAAATTTTTTTAAATGGTTGCGTACTTTTCTCGAAATCTCAGCGAATGATATTAAGCAAAAATTAAAAAAGAGATTTTCCCAAAATTATTCCAATATAAAAATAAAATGCATAAATATATGAACCCTTAAAGACTTGCCAAAATCGAAATAAGGAAGGTTGCGAGGTACTAAAGGTAATTAAGTATATCATCAATCGTGAGCAACTACTTTTAATCACTCCGCATAAAATGTCAAATATTTCAGTTTTTTTATTATTGCTTTGTGTAAACAAAAACGAAAGTACTTTATATTGTTTAAATTTTGCAAAGTCAGAGCTTATTCTTTTATTTCGCTTCTTTTATGAAATTTGTTTATAATCACAATTAATGTGATGATAGTAATTATACTTGCCAGATCGAATGCGAATACGTTAATATATTAAGATCACAAACAAACAAAACAAGAATTCGAAGAGCTAAAAATAATCGGCATTATAAAGCGTCAATTTCGTGAAGAAACTTCGAACTCTAAACAAATTCATATTTGTCTTTGCATTTCAATTTCGTTCGATTCAATAAGTAGCTGAGCCAACAAAACGATAAAACAACAAACACTATGAGAATAGAAGTTGGGCTCCGCGGCGCAAAGCTAAGGTGAAGTGAATCATCGCGTAAGGCAACGCGGCAACTTGCTGCTAACTTCCTCCTCATATCATTATAGTAATACAAACATGCTAATATACAAACAAGCAGACATCCATATATATATATATATACATACATATAAAAATATTCAAATAAAAACATACGTACATAGAAGATTTGTATACAAACATCAACTTTTTAAGAGGCGAATTTTCCTTGCTTTTAATTATTTGAATTTCTTAAACACATACAAACAGCTGTACTTATATACTACATGCACATATGTTTTATACTTCACAGCCACGCAAATTCGTGCTCAGATTGCGAGCGGGTGGAAAAAAACGAATTTATTTACTTATTATTGAATTCTGCGCCAAGTCGTTTAGAGACTTCAAAAGCAGAGAATAAAATCATCTAAAAAATCTTTCGTATTTAATTGCCGTGAAAACACTTAACAATCGATTTGATTTGATCAATACCAATAGACCAGCATACAACGCTTATGTTGCAGTAATTAGAAATATACAAAATTTACCTTTTTAAACAGAATACCAGAATTACCTTTTTGAACCTAATTCAAGGTTTTAAAAGTAACGCTTTTCTGGGAGCTAATCGTGAAGGATTAAGAAAGTAATACTCAATTTGACATAAATGATAAATAAATTAAGACTACCATAATTGCGGATCCAAGTTTCATCGATAATAATCAAAAAATGCTTTGTGTTATAACTGACTTTTCTTATTTTTATTGGCAACTCTCCTAAAAAACAATTCTATTTCAACAGTACTTCAACTTCTTTGAACTTCGCCTGCACACAATTTATTTTATCTTATAAATTCTCACAATTTGCAATGGTCTAACGGGTGGCAACAACACTCGAAAATATTTTCGACATAATTTTTTTTATAAATTTGATACTCATTTCGCAATATTGCATTCCTTTTATAAATTCAACTTACTAAAAAAAACCTTGTAAATAGTTGGCAATTGCTTTTAAAATATTTACGACCAAAATCTTTCTTAAGACTTCTCCAAGCCTTCACTTTAGTGCCTTTTTGGTTTCATCTAACTCAGTGGAAGAAAAAAGCCTAGTTCAAAACGAGTTTTCGATGAAAACTATTTTAACATACTTAATGCTAGCTAATTACCATGATTACTATGATGAATTTAGCATAAGTTGTATATGTTTTATGAATGAGTATGTATGAGGCCACCTGTCAATCTGTGTCTGAAATAATTAACGCAACCCGCCCATTATTTGTGTACTCTTGTCGGTGCGCATAAACACAGCTTGAGTTGTCTGCAGCTGGCATAAACTATTAAATCTGCGCATGTGCATGCGCAGATAGAAAGAATAGGATGCTCATAATATTGCGGGTAAGAAGGTACATTCCAGCTTGTATAAACAAGAAAAACGTAGTAATTCTTCAAATATTACAGAGTTACCTCAACGCTCCACAGCTTACATCATGTTCTGGCTGTACACGGCTCCCCGGGCGCTGCTGAGCAAGGAGCAAAAGAGATGCATATGTGCTTGGAGCTTGGGTGTACCAGAGCCGATCTCACACTGTGTTTGACAGACGCACAAATGACTCAAGTAATTTTTTTTTGGTCGAATGTAGGAACAGCAGCAGGTTTTTTCTCAGCTTAATTTGATGATAATTTTGGCACCAAAACGCGATGGCAATAATGACATACAAATAGACAGTAAGAACTGTATTTACCAAGTCTAGCTTAGGCAACTTGCCTTAACAACCTGCCACCGTGATTATTTCACATCAAATATTTGGAAAAGAAAAAATTTAAATCCACATAAATTATTATGCGGTCATTCAACGCCATTTACATTTTGTGTCTTATTTCTTGTGTGTTATTTCTTTTAGCTGTGGTTTTATTCTGTATGAATTTCTGTAGCCTCATATTAACTCACATTATTTACGAGCCTCTACATTTTTGTGCGCATATTCTTCTTTTATTCCATTGTTGGTTGTTGTTTTCGTGGGCTTAGCGTTAATTCCTAATCGCTTTTGTACACATTTTTTTACACTTTGTTTACAGTTTGGCTTACAGCGCCTCTCCTTTGTAATCCGAAGCAATTTGAAGTTCAACCGCTGAACTTGAGGTCTGCAAGCAAGCGCCGAGCTAGCTCATATGTCAATCAGTCAATAAATTTGTTTCACGCTGTTGCTGGCTGTTTTGCATTATGTTTTAATTGTTTTTGCTTTTTTGTTTCGTTCAACACTTTTTTGTTGTTGACAATTTGTGACCATTAACAACCGAAACCCCACATTTCTCATATTAACGTCTACAAAAATTTCCGCCAAGAGGCGTTGACAATTTGCATCACTGACCTCTGCGAAGCCGTAAATATTGTATATGTATATGTATGTAGATACCCACAGTTAAAACCATTAGTTAGTTAATATATAGTTTATATCATATGTAAATATGTATTTTGCGATTAACAATTTATCAAACTAAGAAAAGAGTAACGGTAAAAATATGTTTGCTCTTCTGATCCTTAAATGGATCTCAGAGGCTGTTCTTCTCTTATCTTATCGTTTCTTGGCAAATTGATTTGGCGTGATTTGGAAACGGAGGAGGAGATACACATACGCTGTACTTTGTTGTTACATTTAGCTTAACCATCTTTGAATGGTGGGATTTTTAAAAAATGTTGCTGTGATCGTGTAGTTATTCTTCCAATAGTTGTTTTTTTTTCGTAAGATTTAAAGCGAGAGAAATATTTTTGTTTAAAAAAGTATATAGGGACCCTGGGCGGAGTGTTTGGAAAGTTTAGGTTCGTAAAAATTATACAACTGTTGTACCCCAGCATTACTATTCTTCTCTAGTACTTGGATCAAATCAGTAAAATCGTTGACAATTTTTTAGATGAGTAGTCCATACTCGTTGATAGATATTTTAATAGTTTGAAAAGAGCCAACAATAATTAGTAGTGTCTACTACTGCGTAAGCTTCTTATAAAATTCGTTTATAAATCAGAATTCGGAACCTGAGGAAAGAATCACATATTCCCCGAGAATAATTTCTATGAACAGAAATGGGTGGGTTTGACAAGCTCTTTTCAAATTTGCAAGCACGCGGAAGAGACAAACATTCCATTCTTCGTAAATCGGAAAATTTTTCTGAAATTTTTCACATAAAATTGCAGTTTTTTCGATGAATAACTTCTTTATGAAAATTTAAGCAACTAAGGAAAAATGCACATATTATTATGTTTTGAATGAGAATCTCAGTATTAAAAATATATTTAAATTCCTAATGCTTTTTTCGAATAAAATTTGTCTATTATTTGAAATAGTCTTTGATATTCATGTGAGTTTTTTCTGTGATCAATATTGGAACCCACAGAGACGTTTTAAAAGCCGTTAGACTTTCGAAATCGGAACTTGAAAGATGGATGGGAACAGCACTGAATATTTAGTACTGTAACTCTCTTCTCATTTATATTTTACATACATATCCTTTTTTTATGTCACCAAAAGGAAAGCAAAGTATCATATATTAAACTAAATAAAATCTCAAAATTTAGTAAAATTTCGATATTTTTAGCTTATACAAGCTGATAGAACATTCAAAGAGAACCAAACATCTTAATAAATAAATTTTAATATTAAATAAATAATAAAATTAGTAAAACAATATCTAATAAATATATAATTAAAGCATATGTATGTATGTATTTATACAAATGTCGATCTTTTTACGTAACACCTATTTATGAAACCATTAAAATGTATAAGGAGATTCTAATGTTATTTTTACAGATTTCCATTGGAGAATAATATAAAAGTTAATATGCATACTTTATTAACCAAAACCCTATGTTCACAAATATTTATATTTTGTAAATGTAAAATTCGCAATAGAATCCTTTCAGTTTAATAAAAAAAATTACCTTGACAACCACCCAATACCAAATGAGTACGTTTGCTTTTTAACATTCTATTTCACAATTTCCAAATTCAAATTGAAGAATCAAATAACGACAATTCTCTTTGGTTGTAAACATTCTCAAAAACGTGTAATAACAATTTTCCAAAGCTAAAGCAGAACAACAATCAGCATCGTTACCATCTCCCTGCACAGAAACAACAATGCGATTAACTTCAATGTAGTAATTCCAAAATAATTTTGACTCTTTTTTCAATCATTTACTGCTGCAAAAAGTACTTTGGCAATCAACAGTACTTCTTAACTGCTAACACTACTGAAACGCTTAGTCCAAATTGAAAAGCGAATATGGAGACACTGAAACAACAATGGATGGATGACATGACAACTCTGAGATATCTGACATATTTTTTTTGTGTAATTTATTATTATTTGCTAACAGAGACAGAGTATTATGTGTTCAATGAGCTTTGCTGTCAAGCATACTTTTACAAACACAAACATATGTATATACAAATATAATATATAAGTATTTATCTAACTGCAAATAGTCGTATTTTGTTATCTAAAACTGTCGGATGACATAAATGGGGCTGTAAGAACTCGCTAACACACAGCGATAACAGTTGAATTGCGGTCAAAAAGTCACCCACCTAAAGGTAAACTCGATATACAAATATATACATATGCGTATGAATATGTATGTAAGTATGTATTTATTTACTTAGATTGCTTAACACTAAGCTAAACGATTGATCACTCGCTATACAAGCGTAAGTATGTATTTATGTGTGTATGTATGTAAGTGGAGCGTCACACTTTTGAATGCAACTGTTTGTTTGCTATGAACACCTCTCGCTTCAAGTGTGGAGTTGAAAGCGCCAAATGAGCATTCACAAATTGTTGAAAAAGTAATAACAGGTGTGAAAAGGTGCACACACTTACACAAATATGTATATGTATGTATGATATATGTTATTTATTTACTTAAATACAAGTACATACATATGTATCATATGTATCATATGTAAAAGTTGTTACATTTCAACATATATTTTGTTGTTGTAAATGTATTTGCTTACTCAAAAATCAGATAAAAACCGTAAAATTCAATAACTGGTTTTATTTTTATCTAACAATGAAATCCCTATGCAATAAAAAACAAATAAAAAGTTGTCTTCGATAGTTTCTGTGGCCACTTTCAGGGCCACTTTTTATATGTTCTTATATATTTTTAGTTTCGTAGCCAAAAAATTATCAAATTGTGATTTCACTATCGCCTTTTGCACTTGTATATATGTATGTATGTTTATGATTAAATTGTACTAGGCAAAAAAAATTTATTGATATCTTGGTCATCGTACAAAATAAACATTAGAGGCAGTGAAAAAAACATAACAATAATGCACTCTGAAAAGTGAAAGAAGAGAAGGAGTAAAGAGAAGAAAATTTCTTCCCAAGTTCTACTTCTCTACTCACTATGTTTGAAGTCGGCTCTCTTCTAAAACAATTTCCATCTGAAAGCAACAACAAAATTGTTTACTTGAATTCAATATGGGTGAATACTTGGAAACCGCTTGATATTCTTTTTCTCTTTGATTATGCCAGTATGATAGCAGGATTTACACCAGATTCGTTCGATTCGGCGCTCTCCAAAGTTTAGTGAACCGAACGAGGCTGATATAAATTCACATTGGGATTATATTTGCGTTTTCAACCATGGTAACTTATCTCTTCCCTTTAATTTTATTGATTTTGTAATGTAGTTACTGCACTGGTTCTACTTTCCGATTAGACGCTAAACGGTTCATAGGAAAAACTCGCCACGAAATACATAATATCGACGACCATCGACGAGGAATTGAGGTGCCAAAAAACCAAGAACTTGTCAAAGCACTCAACTTCTATGAAAATGTGGCTACCCAAGAGAGCTAATGCTAAAGGGTTGGAGAAGTTTAGTAAAGAAGTTTTTATTCAACGAATAAAAATCACACTGTATGAGCCTCTCAACAAAGGAAGAAAGGGCCAAGAAAAATTATTGACTGCACTATGGCCTAAAGGTAAGGATAAAGGGACCATAAGAAACGGATAATAAAAAATAAAAAATTTGTCAATACATCTTTTTATAGAATTTTGCACTTATATCAAAAAGTTGGGTTATATCGGATATATACACAATAGCCACAATGACAGTCACCCCTGACTTTTTGGAAACACAGAAAATTCGCCTGATGATTCAATCAAAAGAGAGTTTGATAATAAACGAAAATTAATAGCGAAAGACTACTAGTCCAACTCCCGACTGCCCCATTGGTGTTATCGCATATGACCGGACCAACCCAACAACACATTGAATAGACGTCAGTTAATACTTCTGAGAGTAGGAGCAAAAAAAAATAAACACATTAATAGGCGAATGGGCGGCATAAAGAGATAATAATACGAAATTATGCTAATGTGCGTGTACGTTGAATTGCAAGATCGACTTTGGTGATTTTCAGCAACAACAAGACAAGCAAACCGCAGCAGAGGATCTGCGCTTCTTCGATCTCCAGCCGAGGCAATGGAATGGAAAGAGCGTGCGACAAACATGTGACCAATTTAACGTTAGTCGCTACAAAATCGTATTTTACCGACCGCAGAGATACTCGTAGCTAACGAAACGTGCTAGACAAACAGGCAGAACGGACATACACACGTAGTTATAAACAGTCGTACGGCTGGTCGCGTTAGTCGGCTGGTTGGCTTTGCAGACCGATAGATACACTAAAGTGCCGGATATTGGCGTTTAGCGTGATCGCTATCTTTGTCGTATATGTTGAGTGCATCCTCCACCAGGCAACTATACTGACAACCCAACAACAACCAATTACATAAGCACATACACAACAACAATTAATACCGCCGACCGCGTGCAAAGTGAGTGCCAAAGTCACGCATGCCGGCGAAGTTGGCAAAGATGCTAATTTGTGATTTGTTGATTCAGTCGCACAAGTTCAAGCAGACATTTCAAATTTTTCCTATTTTCGTATTCTCGTATTCTCGTATTTTCATAATACATACGTGTATGTACATATGTATGTTAGGCAGAGCAGAAGTGTGGCAGCATTGCTGAATTTATTTGGGTTAACACGCGGTGGTTGACGAGGGAAAAACATGCATACTATTTAAATGACAACATCAAAACCAAACATTTACATGTAACCACATTTGTAAACGAATGTACACATATTTGTACAAAAGGCAAACGGTTTCCCACCTGATGCTATGTTCAGTTCTGTTTTCTAGTAAAAAGAAAGTAAATTTCAAAGCATCAACAAAAAGTTATCCAGTTGAATTAAAGACTGGAAAATGTCTGGCTAACTAATTATAGTGGTTTAACATCTTGCTATTATACAGTGGCGTACAAAAGTCTACATGCACCCCCTATTTCCGTTGGATTTAATGTAAAAAAAGTTTATTGGAAAATTTAATGATACAGTTTATTTCAAATATATTTCCTTATCATGAAAAACAAAAAAAATCCATTTTTTAACATAAAATAGTAAAGCTATGACAAAAAAACGTTAATTCAGGATTGACAAAAGTCTACATACAGTACATACATAACTTATCTTAGAGCGAAAACTTTGTGGTTAACATTAGGTAACCTGATTTTTTAGTATTTAGTTGGTCCACCGTTTGCATCAATAACAGCCTGAAGCCGTCGTGGCATCGAAGCTACTAAATTTGTCAATTCTGCTGAAGTAATACTGTTCCAAGCTTCAGTAATGCGTTCTTTGAGTATTGCAGAGCTGGAAATCTGATTTTTTCTAATTTTTCTTTCTAAAATTTCCCAGACATGTTCAATAACATTCAAATCTGGACTTTGAGGTGGTGTGTGTAGTTGCTTTGGAACGTGATAAAGCAACCAATCATATACAATATGGGCCGTGTGCTTTGGATCGTTATCCTGTTGAAAGATCCAGCCTGCACCAAGCTCCAAACTATCCACCGAAGGCTTCAGATTAGCTTCCAATAATGCCTTGTATTTAAACCGATCCATATTACCCTCAATAAAAGCAAGCTTTCCAACTCCAGATGCCGCAACAGCTCCCCAAACCATTACGTTGCCGCCACCATGCTTTACTGTTGGTACTATATTTTTCGGATTTAGTGCAGTGTTTTGTTTTCTCCAAACTTTTGCCCTTCCATCGCTGCCGAATATATTAAACTTCGATTCGTCTGTAAACAAAACTTTTTGCCAAAAATCCATTCCCTTGTCCAAATGTGCTTTGGCGAACTCTAAGCGAAGTTTACGATTCTTTTCAGAAATAAGAGGCTTTTTACGAGGTGTTTTACTGTGGAAGCCGTTATTGTTCAGAGCTCTTCGAATTGTTCTTGGATGGACAGACTTATTTGATGAGCTTGCTATGTTTTCGGCTAATTTTGGAGCAGTAACTTTGGGATTATCGTTCACTTCTTTGAGAATCAACCTGATGTCTCTTCGAGACAGTTTCTTCGGACGGCCAACTCGCGGCTTATTTTCGGTGGAGCCCTTTTTTTCATAGTTTTTTACTATGGTCTGTACTGTTGGACGACTTAAATTTAAAATTTTTGAAATTTCGCCATAAGATTTGTTCTCATTTCTGTGCTGTATAACAAGGTTTCTTACGTCAATAGAAATTTCTTTTCGAGGAGCCATTGTTGATGCTTAAGTGATTAAACCACATCTAAATTAAATACTAGCAAATCAGACTACATAATAAAGGAAAAAAATGTGAAAAAAACCGGTACTTTATCCTTATAGCAACACAGAATATCGATCTATCTGCTAAGAAACCGGTCTTGTATGTAGACTTTTGTCAAGGACGTTTTTGGGTTTTTCCACTATAACCTTTTTATATTATGTTAGGTAATGGATTTTTTTTAGTATATGTCATTAAAAAAGGATTTAAAATAAAACTGTATACCTACATTTTTCAGAAGAGTGATTGTACTTTCTACACAACAAATACAAGCGGTGTATGTAGACTTTTGTCCGCCACTGTATTTCCAATTGATTATGCTAGTTTATTTAAATTATGCCAGTAGCTGTTTGTTCGATTCGCCACCCTTCAAGGCTTACGGAATCGAAGATAGATTTAGGTAAGCGGCTTTGTGTTTTTATATAAACACAGGGCTCCTCTTGCAAGTTTTAAGTTGTCTCCTAATGGTTGTAGGATTTTTGACTATTCATTATGCATTATATATATAATGTGAGGTCGGTCGGTAATGTAACCATTGTGACCCGAAGGAAAACAACAACACTAAAAAACTAAATCGATGACCGTTTTCTCTCATTGTAGGTGTAAAAAACTCTTTTTTCCTTTTTCTGTAATGCGGCGCAAAGTCAGTTTTTTAGAACGTATGTTCATATCTACCAAAGTGGAAGTGTTTGGGTATAATTTGAGACCACCAACACAAACTACAGTTATAATTAAATTTATTGGCAGTTCATGTCAAGCTGGAAGAATAAATAGGAACCTTGGCGCAAGTTTAACGTTTAATAGAATTGTTTTCCACAATCGAAGCCCAAAATTAATTAAAATTTCAGAAGCTAAGCGAACGAAGTAAATGTTCTTCAACGCACGTTTGTTATTGATTAGATTTCAATTAATTGCCAACGTCATGCCCTGATACCATAGAAGAATGGTCAACGTGCCCAATAAATTGTCCACTCGTAATAAGCCCAAGTTTTCCGTTTCCTTAAATGGAAAATATTTAATTAAATGGCATTTTCACGATTTCAATTCTTACTGTTGATATTTTGAAAACTTGATGTAACATATTAATACGCACTATTTTATAGAATAAGCGTTGGCAATCAATAAAACACTCTATGGACCTTCAATTAAACGATTGCAAATGATCACACATAAAGAATAAAATAAGCATTATGAATTTATTTATTGTGTTTTTCAATTACGCCTACATATTTCCCAAATCAAACCGAATTTTGCTATGCCAATGTGTCAATAAGTCAGCGACCGACCGACCGACCGACCGACCGACCGATCGGCTGCCCGCCAGCGCAACTCGTACCCTCTAACTTCGCGGCATTTGGTAATCTGAGCACGCACTTATTCGCCGTTGTTTTATGCTCGTACTCATACTCGTCTAAGTGACGCGATTGCGTCCAATGATAAAAATGACGATGACGATTGATTGAAATCCAATACGAGTACAAGCGCGCGCGAAAACGCAAAACGCAAACCGATGCACCAACAACAACGGATGGAGCGCTGATTTAATGACCATAAATTAAAACCTCTTTATTAACCATTTGCGGCAAGTTAGGCGATTGCATTCGACATTATTATTACGAAGTGTTATGAGTATTGATTTAGTAGCCACGAATTTGTTATGCTGCGTGTTACCGCACTCATGCGCAGCAGTGTTGGAAAAGACCAAAACAAATTGCGCTCTCCGTGCAAGATGCTATTTATTGAACATACACGAGCGGGCATGTACGTAATTCGGTCATTGGCCATGGTTATATCTATTTCGTGGGGTTAATTAGTTGGTCAATTGCCAGCGTTTACACATGAAATGGCTAAAAAACATCGATGATTTTTCGGTTAAGAGCTTACACTTTTAGCGTTGCAGGTGGAATTTGTTTTGTGACTGATGATTGGTAAGGCGAATTTAGAGCGCGCATGCGCGACCTCAACTTAAAAGTAACACTTCAGACTAAACGAAAGTGGGCGTATAGTATTTTAATTTATGATTAGAAGGCTTTATTTAAACAATTTATATATAGAATATTTGCCAACAACCATAATGAATATATCTACTCTACCCAATAATATCATACTCTGACATTTCAATAACCGAGAAGCTTTTTGGTATTGCAATATACTCAGCGCAAATAGATGCACTCCAAATACACGTAGCACTCACTTCCGGCAGGAAGTGGGGTGAATTAATAGAATATCAATCACAACAATAAATATTTGTAGATAGAGATCCCCTCTCTGATCAGGAATGAGGTTTTGTTCATTAAGCTTGTCTTGTAACTCCAAAGAAGGTACCCCAATTTCAGTCCTAACTTAAGCCTCCATAGCGTTTCGCTTCCGAATCCCGCCCAGATGTAAAAAGGTGCGCCACTGACGCAATTGACGCAAAAGTCGGAATTCATACAATTGTTTAAGACCCTTGTATATATTTAAAGAGGTACTTTGTAGCTCTAAATTCATTGAAAAATTTTCTCATATTTTTCTGAGGAATAAAGGATTAGAGAACAAAAGAATGCCCGCACATAATTTAATTTAGCGGAGAATTTATGTTCTGGGCAATAAAATGGATGTTGCTTTAAATTGAAAATAGACATTTTTATGTGCATACTTGTATGAAACATCTCTCCAAAGCGACACGAATTGGAAATTCCATTTAAGCAACCTCGAAGAAGCACACCTCTTTATTAGGAAAGTTCGAAATTCCGACTTTTATATACACACGTGTGTATGTATGTATGTGGGTACAGTGCTTTCATTTACATTTGTAGTTGGGCGCGCTTTGTAGTCGCTTGACGCGAGGGCTGGGAGAGCAAATTTTCAATGCAACCTCGCGTTTAAAATTAGAAATGCCCAAAATAAGTGAAGTTAAGTAAGCAGAAGAACAACATGCACACACACACACACACACACACACATCCACATAAGGAGCTCAAACTGCAATAGCAGGGGAAGAGCGCGAGCGCGGCCACGTGGGTGCTGGCGGCGGTGATGCATTCGTGAATGGGACATCTATCGCTAGCAAATGCGCCAAAGGAAGCTGCGGCCACGTGTGCTCGCACACGCAGTTGCAACACGAGCTGCATTTGTGGCATGTTGCTTCTGTTTAATTAATGGCCTTTGGGCAATGAATCGCATGAAAATTGTCTTCATAAAATTTTCATGTTTGCCGTTGACGTTTATGCGGCTTAATGTCGCACACAAAGCGCTGTGGTGGGATGCTTCACTGGGTGGTGGTTAAACGCACATACAAACATATGCTGATATGTATGTGGCATATGTGTGCTTAGCAGTATATGTGTGTGTGTATATGTATGTTTAAGAAGTTTTTCACTTCATAAATTCCATTCCCAACAACGCTGCCTTTACTCGGAGACGCCATTATAAATCTCTCACAGCGTCTTAAGAGGATACAACTCACGAACAGTGCTTCGATAATTCATACCCACACAACATGCAAAATACTCGTGTGTATGTGTGTGTGTGTTCTTTTGCAATATTTTTCGTCTGGTTGACATTATAATTTTGCAAGTGCAAGTGAATTACGCGTGACAGTTCCGGAATTTGTAAAGAGATGTCGTCGACGGACGTTAAGCTTCGGCAATTTATGCATTTAACACGAATACTTGGATATTAGTGCCGTAGTTGCAAAGATTATTTATTAATTTTCAGGTGGATGGATGGATGGATTGGCGCAGAAAGTGACATTTGGGATTTTTTTTGGAAAAATATTTCTTAGAGCTTTTGTCCAGTTTCGTTAAACAATAGGGCGAGGGCGCAAGATTGGACGAAAGCATTTTCGAAACCCATTGAAATTGGTGAGTTACCTCGAGATGACCAAACATTTGGAGCAGCTTAAAATTCAGGTTTATACAGACTTCCGTGAATTGGACAACGAAAATCGGAGTTTCGCCCAAGCGAACAAAAGCTCCAAGTTTTTTTTTTAGTTTAACGAGTTTGAGGTACCCGACCTACGAGACAACTAATTTCAATCCGATTGCATAGCGGACCAATGATAATCGCCTTGAAAACATTTTCGAAACAACAACAATAGTGTATGAAAAACGACTATGAGTAATTTTTCAGAAATCACTCCAGTGAGACCATAACAGTAAAATATATCTCGATATATCTCAGCTTAAGTTGAATAATAACCAAATTCGATAAGTCAACTCTCTGCTCTTTCGGAAATGGTTTTAATCTTAGAAAACCTCTTATCTTATTATTATTATATTACTATATTGCACATTCTATTACAAGAAGGAGATTCGAATATCCGATAATTTTGCAAAAAATTTGTACTGAATTCGGTGCAAAATTAAAACAAAACAAGTAAGAAAGGGCTAAGTTCGGGTGTAACAGAACATTTTATACTCTGGCAATGTGGAAGAATCAGAGGCGGGGAAATTTTTACAGGCGCTGGCATAACTTGATATTAAAAAATGGTGCGGAAGAATTTGACATTCATTATTCGAAGAAATTGTCAATGGATTGCAATAATATTTGGTATCTTATTCACTTATATTACAGGCCATATAGACTCATGTGTACTTTCGTTGCTATATTTTGCTTCGTGGCATTCGAGATATTTATATTAAAATCTATCAAATTAACTCCAAAGTGATAAATGCGATATAAACTCAACCAAAGTGGTTTAATTAATATATTAGATACATGAGGAAAAAGTCAACCAGAGAAAAGAAAATCATTATATTAGGAATAAGCGGATTAGACCATTGTCTACACCGATTTCTTTCATATTTAGCGCGAAATCACATTGTGTTTAAGCAAACATATCCACTTAATTTAATTAAAATATCACACATATTGACCAACATAAACGGTTTACAGTCAGGTGGAAAGTCGGGAATTCTTATATCGGGCATTTTTGGGATAGAGGAAAATCTGCACTGATCACATTAACTCTTTTCATAATTCAAGTATATTAGGGAACATGTTTTCACGCAATTTTGTGAAGGTAACTCACATAGTGACCGACATATCCGGCATAAAGTCCGCTAGAATAGCGAAAATCATTATATGTAGTGTATGGGAGCTGGGATAATTCGTAGACCGATTCACACATTTTCGGTAGTAAGCTATGGTATATCCAATATTACATGTTCACTTAATTTTGCTAAGATATCTTACATATTGACCGAAATATATGGTAAAAAGCCTACCCGGCGGTTGAAAATACTTGTATTAGGTATATGGGGGCTAGGGGAAGTGCTTGCCAGATTTTATCCATTTTAAGCACATGGACACACTGTTATCAGAAAGTGACGCTCTCTAAATTTCAAAGAGATAACTCATATATTGACCGTTACATATGGTATAAAGTATACAGAAAGGTTGAAAATCCTTATATTAGGTATATGGGGGCTATGGGAAGTATTTACCCGATTTTCACCATTTTTGATACCTGCGTAGACTATTATCATGGAAAGATAATCCTCTGATTTCATTACAATATCTTACAGATTTCCCGATATTTTCCATGAAAAGTCAGATAGAGGCACTGAGGTCCTAATATTGGGTATCTGGTGGCTTGAAAAGTTATAGCCCGATTTAAGTTAATTTAGCCAGTTAAATCCAGTGAGCGTGGTTATTATCCGATTTCACTAATTTTCTCAGTATATGAAGAGACGCTAGAAAAACTTAGTCGGAGCAAGTTTGATTGATATAGCTTTAACGGTTTCCGAAATATAAATATTAAACCTTTTGGGGGGCCTTAGCCACCTTTGCAAAAATTTCTTTCCCTCAGATGACCCACCCTCCTAGGGTCCTCTATACCAAATTACACGTTTATGTCTTAATTTTCTGCTTAGTCATAGCACCTTATCTGTTTTCGATTAATGACATTTTAAGGGCGTGACAGATGTCCAATTACGCCCATCTGCAATACCAACCATCTTACGGTGAAAAAGAACACGTTTATCAGGTTTCATCAAAATATCTTAATTTTTACTCAAGTTATCGCTTGCACGGAAGGACGCGCGGACGGACAGACAGACAGTCAATCGGACTTCAACTCCTCTTTTCATCCTGGTCATTTATATATATCTAACCCATTTAGTTTTAGGTGTTACAAACAACCGTTAGGTGAACAAAACTAATATACTCTGTAGCAACATGTTGCGAGAGTATAATATTCTTACAAACAAAATCATTGCACTAGCTTCTTATGCAAACCGCTGAGAGCAACTAATTAAATTTTAATGTAATGCCACTGACTCAAAGCAATCATACCATCGGGCGACCTACATACATCTTTTTTCCGTATGAATCATATTCTGTCTGTGTGGACATTTTGCCGAGTAGCGCATAGCAACGTCGCATTTGATGAGCAAACAAATGTCAGTGCCTGCAAATAAATGAGTGTGTATAAATGTGTGTGTGAAATTCCACACCCACCCACAATCTCTCGAAAAGAAAGAAAATAAACAAGATGACATATCGCAGTGTTGTAGGTCAAGAATTTCGGTTGCAAATTGTCAAAAAATGCCAAAATGCCGGAATTTCACCGCTAACGCACCCCCCATCATTCAATAGCCATATGCCGCGGCATTTAGGTTTTGAAAAGTAGCATTTCACAAAAAATGCCACCAATCGCTTGGCGGAGTCAATGAAAACATATAATTGAGCAATTATTACGTATGTGAAGGCCTATTCGAAAATAAATAGTTTGTTTGCGTTATGTTGCAACATGCCGATTGAAATAATAATAGCACTCATATAGGCGACTATATGGATATGGAAGACCGCAGACGCCACCTAGACATTCGTTAGCGCTGTTCACAAACGAGCACACACGAGTATATGTATCATTGTGACGACGCAACAGATTTTTGGAGTGACAATAAATGTTAAATAATGGGCGTCTGTTTTCGAATAATCAAAGTAAGATGTCAAACAGTGGTGAGTTTTTTCCCTACCGGGAAAACTTTGGCAACTAAGCAACTCGCGTCGCTCAAATTCATATGTGTTAGAATCTGCAATTGTTGCTGGTAATGACAATTAATCCATTTGTTGACAATTTATTGTTTGACATGCGGTTTTCCATTTTTTTTGGTTAATTTTTCCCTTGTCTCTCCAATTCTTTTTTAATGGCAGCGACAATGGCCTTGTGTGTTCTAATTAATTGACTGCCACTGTGCCCGTCTGCTGAAGCTTTTTTATGATACGATTTACTTTATCTATTTATGACTGTCAAGCGGCGACCAACGCGGCGACCAGCGTGGTTGGTCATGAAAGTGATGGAACTCAATGCGTCGAGTGTTTCTTGTAATCAGAGATGATGTCATGACTCGGAATTTGGAGGGGAAAGAAGGAAAATTACGTAGCAAACTTTTTTCTTATTAATTTACCGTTGATTAGTCAGCTTTTCCTTATGACTGCAGGTATTTCCTTTATTTCTGAATTCTGAAATAATTGAAAAATCGAATCAACAACACAAACTCCAGCGATTTTTCCGAAAATTTCAAATCAATAAACAGAGAACATTATGCACAGCCTTTGAGGAGACCACGACACGAAGTGCAGTATTTATAGATTACTTAGGAATATTTACGTAAGTGTGTTATGTATGTTGCGTGCAGGCGCGGAACTTGACAATGGAAGATAATTTCTCTTAGGCTAAACTGTGTTCTTTGTGAGTGGCGGAGTAACATTCTTCATATCATCTTATAACAATTCTAAAGATAAAACTTGACTAAAATTAGACCATTGGGATCTAGAATGTTGTTGTTACCTCTTTTTGCATTATTGTGGAAAGCTATCGATTATCAAACTAAAATTAACTTTATTTTTTCGAGGCAATTTATATCCATGATATCAAACAAAATGTGTTGAGAATGACAAAGATTTGCGAACGAAATATCCCTTATTTTCTCGATGTTACCGTCTTTAAATTGTATAAACAGCTTTACTTACTTTACTTAGTTTATGTTCATCACTCTTTAAATAATGCATACAACTTGAATCGTAAAGGGTTTTAAGTATTTGTACATTTTTCAATTTCAACCATTCGGATTTAAAGTTTTTGAGACCAACTTAGTAAGTTTGAGCTTAAGACCACAAATAAGAGAGGGAAAACCTCAATACATAACCTAACTTTTCAGCAGTTCAAAACAGTGTTCTCAATCGCTTCCTTACTGCGACTACCTAGGTATTCTATCTACTGTTTTTAACAAAGCCTAGCTTTAAACAGGCTTCCATTTGTAAGCACACACATATTTCGACCCTACCCGTAAATGGTTTTGGAAAAATCAATGACCGCCGCAACTCAAACTCTCAACTCCTTTTAGTCCTTAGGGAATTATTTATTCTGCAGACATGCAATTGAATTGTGAAAAGTGCGCACACGTGGAAAACAGAACGTGAAACCTGGAAACGGCAGCCGTGGCACGAACGGACACATTACCAATACTACATAAGTATACACGCACGTACATGTTTATGAATGTTTTCGGGTTTTCGTGGAAATGAATCAGCTGTGCAACTGTGGTAAAATTTCATGTCGTTATTGTTTCGACGGGAGTTCCTTTGGTCTACGACAGCTCTTCGCTGTTGCCGACAAAGAAACTATTGTGTTATGCCTGAAATTTTGTTTTAGAAAACAAGGTTGAAGCAAGAACCGACGGACATGGTGGCATGACAAATCGCTGTCAAGTAAATACAATATATATATATATATACATTTATGCATAAAGTATGCACGCACGCATACATATGTAAATATATGTACCACACGTATATTATTTGCCAGAGCAAATATCATATGGTCATATGAATACACACATGAATATATAGATATGTACATATTTGTATTTACTTTTTGTTTGCGAATTTTACGGCCCTACTTGTATGAATCACGCTTGATGTTAAGCAGAACAAATGTTTGATGATGTCAAGACACATAGTTTAATCCATTCATATAGTGTATGACTTCATCGGATATGATCATAAAAGAAAGGATTAAGGAAACTTAGCATAACGCCGAAAAGGCTCATTGTGGTTCCGACTAAATGTATGGGCAATTTATTGGCCAGCAGCTAAAAATATTCCCGAGGAGCTTTTTCTGCTCTCTTTATGAGCCTATTATGTGTACGAAGAATATTCAACAGAAGCTCCACATATGTAATCACCATAGGATATCCAAATTTTAAAGCATATCATTCAATGTGGTACAATTCCACAGAGGTTGTTCTTCTTTCTACTTTTTTGAATAAAAATTCATTGAGAACTCTTTTATACATATGTCCGTCTCTTCTTATTACGAAAAACGTTCGAAAAAGTTCGAAGAGGGAAATTTTAAGGAAAGAAAGTTTTTGATGTAATTTTTAATAATTTTTTCGTCATTTAAAAAGAATCGGGTTAACCTTTAAATAATTAAAATAATTTTTTATGGTAATTTAGGTTCTGTTCTTAAAAGTGCGTCGAAATATGCCAGCAAGCTTTGGCACAATAAAAGAACTGAAGTCACCCCTAACGCCGAATATGGGTTTTCGGTCACAGAAATTGCAATATTAGATTTAATAGGGATAGGCGAATCCGTGAAAGGGGTGCTAAGAAAGAAACAATTTTAGTGAATTTTTATATTTCGAAATTATCTTTAATTAATTTTCACAAATAAAAATTTTTTCCTTAACTTTATTATCGAGCAAAATAAAAATTGAGCTAAAGAAATTTGGCTAATATTCAAGTCGATCCTACCTCTATCTCATTCAAGAGTAACTTGCTGAAATCTTTGTTTTGAGACAAACAGAGGTCACAAATAAAAATGTCAAAAAGCAGGTAATTACCACTCAAAATATATATATGCATGTGCATATGAATCACATAAAAATAAATCAATTGTAAGCAGACACGCCTGTCTATTATCTTAATTCTTTGCTTGACCTTTAGTCAAACTAAATCTATATAGCTTTGGATAATTAAACATATTTCTTTGTTAGATCCATATACATATATATTTATTTATATATACTTCTATAGATATTTAAAAAATTCATATAATTTATTTACAGCTGATTTGTCATCCAAATTATATTATCTTTTTTGTTTGGATACGGATAAACTTTAAGAGCTTACATATGTTTCTTAGATAATTTATGAACGTTTTATACTTATATACATATATAGGTATATACAAAGGTATATACAAAATATATAGGTTCATACAAAGAACAAAATATCAATAACCCCCTTATTTATTTTTTACTAATTTTTCGGTCCCAACGTCTACAGTAGCCATAAAAACCAATCGCAGTTGCCAGACACTTTTTCGTCGAACACAAAGTCGTTCCCGTCCCCTAGAAGACCCACAGAAGCGACGATATGCTACCTTATTGCACTGCATACTATATATTTAGTTGTATAAATACTAGGAACACTACACAAATTATCAGCGTGATAAGCCAATGTGTGACTTGTGACGAATTGCCTTTTTATTTCCACTCATTTATATATATTGCAAATTAACAAATACGTATCTACATATATACCATAGGTCTGCGTAAGCACTTCCCAAGCAGCAGATCGAAAAAAACTATTTTTTTGCACAAATCATTAAAGAATATATATGGAGGTGAATATGTACACATATTTATGTTAACTCAAATACCAAGCATTGATGGGAATTTCTACTCACATTCTCACATACTTCTCTCTCACATGTAAATATGTACTTCATAGACACTAATTTTTCCAAGCATTGCACTTTTCAATCACAACCACCGGAGCGGCTAATCTTTAAGGCATTTTAAGAATCAATAGATTTTCCACAATAACAACAACAATTCAATCACAAAGCGAACGGAAGCATTTAGCAATATTGAGGCTGCGAGAGAAAATGTACGCACTATTTATGAAAGTTTACACAATTCAAAATATATATATGTATTTACGTATACTCAAGAATTCACCAATAACGTGAAATACACTATCGCTTATGGTGGCACAAAAAAACGAAAATTATTAACGAAACTTCCGCGCACGTCTTTATCGCACTGCAGAATACTGCAAACTCTCCAGCAAAAGTGCCGCAGTAGTCGACGACGACTTCACGGTCGTCATTAATCTAGCGGTCGGTCTTTGGTTGTTGTTTTACTTTTCCAAAGGTACGCAAACCAAAAGCATAAAGGAAAGCACCGATAATTGCATAGGCACACAAGGAATGCGAGCGATTCGGCAAAACTACGGCCTCGATTGAATCTCTACAAGGCTAGTCGTGAGCGCTTGTACAGCAGCTGCAGGTACTACTCGCAAGTGTATTTGTATTGGTAAACAAGTCCAGCTGATTTGTGGGGTAGACAGCTGTCAGAGGGCGCGTTTTTGGAGATTTTCGCCTTGTGGTCTATAAAAGAGAACGTACGTACGCAATGCGCATGCATCGAGGGGTGGCTCGTACAACAGTGTGTATGGCCTTTGCATTCATCCCCTTGTAGGTATTTCAGCTTCC
The DNA here is from genome assembly GCA_021498325.1 of Bactrocera minax. Lineage (NCBI taxonomy): Eukaryota > Metazoa > Arthropoda > Insecta > Diptera > Tephritidae > Bactrocera > Bactrocera minax. The sequence continues at coordinate 297,020 of JAKEEE010000065.1, read as the reverse complement.
GCATTAACACTTTTAACAGGAAGTTTGCTAGTTGTGCTCTCGAAATGCGAATTAGGGAGACGATTTTTCCATGGACCGATCTTGCAACTATTGAAGCTTAAAGATGTTGCTTTTTTTGCTGTGAATTGTATTAATAACATTTTAATTTCAATTATAATTCCCTTCGGTAGGAAAAATATATTTTGCTTCACCAGATAAATAATAATAATTAAACTCAAAAGAATTTGTTTATCCACATAATGTTTTGGAACGATTTTACCGAACACACAGTGACCATACTGTGATTTAGAGATATATTTTGATAAATTAATTATCATCAAAATCTTTAATAAATGCTATCTTCGTTTAAAAAAGATAACCACAAATTCCCTACCAAACTGATCGAATAAAGTCATCCTCTCATATGTTCCGATACGGCGGCAGATTGGCAATCGATTACAAAATTAAGTGCTTAAATAATTAACAATTCAAAAGCACAGCACCCTCCAGTTAAAAAAAAAAAAAAAACAATTTGTAAGAAAAAAAGAAAAGCAAAATAGTAAAGAAAAATTCAGTTCTTAATCGATTTAACACGTTTTAATATTCTCCATTTAAAATATCATTTGCAAAATTAGGACCTTACTTTTTTAAAATAGACAAGACTTGCTCAAAAATTCCGAAAAACCGTTATGCAAGCAAAAGTATCATATCAAATATACAGTATATAACACACTATTTGTTTATAAAATATTTTTAATTTGTCATTAAAAGATTTTACAAAATCCTTTTAGTTTAAAAAAATATATACAATTTTTCTAGTAATAATAAATAATAAAAAAACTGCGAACACTTCTGTCAATGCCAACCAACAATTTTTACGATGTTTGTGTAAAAGTGGACTTAAGTTAATGGTTATTAATCAACTATTGTTTTAATTAACTTATTCCAGACTTGATATTGTATTTCGTCTTAAACAACTCTTGAGAATTGGAAGCATCAAATTAAGTTAAAATAGAATTAAAGATTTATCGAAATTTTTGCGATAATTTAAAAGTGCCAACCTAAGCATAAATCGGCATAAGCTGTTTTAGCATTGCTACAAATATATTAAAAAAAATATATATATTTATTGAAAGGAAATATCAAGAACTGTGAGTAAATAGTCGCGTTTTCAGACATATGAATTTTACAACCTCACGGGTGACACCCGCAATCTAAACGTAATCGAGTCATTTTTATTTTTATTTTCATTACTTTTTAATTTTTTGCTTAATAAATCACACAGTTCCTAAAAATTATAGCGATTTATATGCGCTCAGCGAGAAATAAAAAAAACAAAACGATAATCAGCGACACACTGACAGAAAACATGATTAATTTTTGAACACCGAACAACTGTTCTAATCGCTGTTGTTATATTTCATTGCTTGTGCGCTCATTCCTTTTTCCAATCAGCATTAATAACACCAGCAACAAAAACACGGTGTTGATAAGAAATTATTAACAAATTCAGCGAGCGAACGAGTTCTACAAATATACAGCTGACACCCACACACTATTGTACGTATGTATATCATGCATATGTATATATATGTATGCATGTAAAAACGTGTTAATTAGTAAGCACATCATTATTGTATTTTTGTTTTGACAAACCTTTTCTCTTCCTCCGTTTCCTTTATCACTTTCAGGCGCTGCCTACCAGCCTGCTTATGTGTGGGTATGTATGTTGTTGTGCTGAAAAACACTTTCCGTTTCCGCAAATGTTTGAATTAACAAAAAATCTTAGCAAATTATTGCAAGAATTATTTCACTTGATTTGAACACTATTAGTGCGCATACAATTTGTTGGTATTAATTTTATAATTGTGTGGCGGATTTTTGGCGTATTTTAGAAGAGTGACCACTACCAAATCCACAAAAGAAATCACAACGAAATAAATTTGCAAGGCAGCTTTATAAAATATCTTAAAGCGACTTGAAATCAAACTTTATTTGAAACACCAGTTAAATATCAAAACGGCAAGGCAGGCGCAAATCTTAAATGCAAAACACCGCAAACGGAGATGAAGACGGAAGCCTCGCGACGCACTATCACGTTTAACAATCGCGACGACGAGCGCATTTGTTATATTCAAACGCAAATTCAAAGATCAACATGAGGCCGCGTCGCTGCTACGGCATGTCTAGGCGGTCAGCAATGTTGCCAGCGTCATTAAAGTCCCCGATGCGGATATTTGAGGGAATTGATGAATAAGGTTTAGTGGAAAGGTGGTATTTTATTCAATTGTATATGTTCATCAAAATCTATTATAAAATACTAAAATACAAAATTATCAACAGTTAATATAAGTTATTATGGACTTAAAAATGCTCGGGTGAATTAAATATCAATTAGATTAACACATTTAATTAATTACTTGTGGCAGCATCAAAGTTCACATGCAACAGCTGATGCTATATGTATATTTTATCATTGCCTTCCAAATTTCTGTTGGAACTTTATCGTTTTATCGTTGTATCGTTTTATTGTTTATTTTGTACTTTGTTATATATAAAAGCTTTTACGTTAAATTGAGGACTTTGCAAAATTTAAATGCTACGTGGTACAAAACTTGTGATGAAATACCCTCAAAGGAATATTTTCCGATAATAGAGCTTCAGTTAGTAAATAATTATCGTTGAACATTTCGATGTTTTATATATATAACATATAACCTTACCCAAAGGTGATATTGATTGTAGTCACAAGCCAGCAAGTCACGATTACCGAAACTCCAATACATTGAAAGTACTAGCTTAGAAACTAACACATTCATACGTTGAACTAGAGTTTCGGTTAGTTTGGGCAACTCGGCCTTAAGATATTGGTAGAAAATTTAACGGAAATCTCTGATGGTGCTCTCAGGTAAGTAGCGTGTGATTTAAGCTATCGCTGACTTGCAGGGAATTTATAACATTACTTCTAATACATAAACACATCTGATGCAATGGAGATGCTATCGATATATACAGAAAACATTTCAGAAACTCCTTGGGAACAATTCCAATGAAAGTGGCAAACCTTTAATATACAGTTTTAAAAGCACTGTGAGCACTCAATTAATTTTGGTTACCCTGTTTCAAGTTCACATTTTTATTCGGCATTATCGAAAAGAGTGGTGGTTACGGAAAAGTGGTCTGTCACTAGAAGATTCTAATTGAAAATTTAACGTTTATTCCTACCATTAACAGAATAAATCAACGTTCAAAATGTCGTTCGAGGAAGTGAGTTCTTTATTTTATTAATATTTGCTTTAATTATAAAGGTATTTTCCTACAGTTGCTACAAGACGCAGGAGAGTTAAGTAGATTTCTTGGCGAGGCTGCACGTCCAAGAGTGCGAAATATTTTATTACAAGCAAAAGCGGAGGTTGAGAAGGAAATTGTCAATTTAGAAATGAAAGAACGAATTGCAGCAGAGAAAAAAGCAGCCGCAGCAACTCCAAGAAGGTAATCACATATGTTATGAGTTTCTAGAAAAATCTGCGCCATACTAAATGTTCTTCTAGAACGGTGCACATAGAAAGTACACTTACGTATATTATTTATCACCTTTTGTTTCATCCCCACAGGTATTTAGTGGAATTGAATGAATATGCATGGGATCAAAGTGACAAGTTTGTAAAGTTGTTCGTCACATTGGAAGGTGTCCAAAACATTGACGAATCGAACGTTGTCGTCACCTTCAATGAAAATTCAATGGTTTTGCACGTTAGCGATCTGAATGGCAAGGATTACGGATTGACTATCAATAACTTGCTCGACAACATCAATGTGGAGAAGAGTTATCGTAAGGTAAAACAAGGCATGGTTTCTATTTATATGAATAAAAATAAAGAAGGCAAGCACTGGGATCACTTAACCACCATACAAAAGCGTCTGAAGCAGAAGTCAGATGACGAATTTAAAAACATTGATGATGCCAACCCGGAAAACGCGCTTGTAAATATAATGAAGAAGATGTATAACAGTGGTGATTCAAAAACTAAACAAATGATTGCTAAAGCGTGGACTGAAGGCCAACAAAAAGCACATCTTGGGCAAGAGCCTGAGATCTAGTTTAAAAAGTTCGAAAATTCTTTACACTACGCATAAATTTTTTGTTTCTTATTAAGCAATTTATAGTTACTTCGAATACGAAACAATACATTCTAATTTGCGATATTTTGTAGAGCATACTGGTATACAGATATTTATTTTTTGTAATATCTTAAGTAATAATAGAAACAGATATTCAAAGAAAAAATTAACATTTGGTTTTATTATTTTGGAATGAGCGGTTGATAGATGGTAGGATTTATAATGGATGTTTTTTCAAGATGTATTTAAAAGGTGTTAGATTATCGAAAAATGAGATTTCTGGCTACATGCTCGAGTGTAAGCATGATATGTAAACATATCTCAAATTTTGTTATAAGAAAAATCTAAATAAAATTTGAGATACGAAAATAAAACACATTCACTTCCAATACAAGGAAACATTTTCATATATATTTATTTTATAAGTATGTATGGAATGTTTATAACAATAGATGTATGTATGTATGCATGTATCATTTTCTTAACAAAATACAAATATTCGGTCATTAAACAATCCGGTATATGTTATTATTATTGGTGTATTTGTTGTAGTGGCCTCGTTAATTCAACTATCCCTTTATTATGCTTAAAAAATATCTCATTTATAACCAATTGCAACATTTAAATGTTCATTCTGTTAAAACCGTACATTCAGGCACAACAATGTATGGTAAAAATGTTTGTTTGTAGGTATATTGTTCTCTATGGATGTACATACATACATATGTCTGTATGTATGAAAGTGTTTTGTATTTCATATGCTGATCATTCTACTTAGGCTTGTACATAACTTGTACTTCTGTACATAAATAAACGTGCAACTGCTTAACTGTGTGTATTATTATTACAATCATTTATTTATATATATGTATGTATATATTTATTCTTTAAATGTAAGACATTTTAAACGAATTCTGCATACACTTGCATTTGATTTTCATTTCCTTGGCTTATAAAACTATATGTTTGTATGTATTTATATATGTGTGGTTACAATATAAGTATGTATATGTTTTACACTTTGTTGTTCGTTAAAAATGAAGTATGATCAAATAACTACATAATTAGAAGTACACTATTCTCAAAAAATAAATATCAGTGCTTATGTTCGTTAACCATCTAAATAAAATTTAACCAACAATTGTTCGAGTGCATTCGCCTTGCCAGCGTCCAGCATTTTAAACTATTTTAGTTGAATTAAAGTACCAAAAAACAGCACGTCAATACAAAAACGTTCCCATAAACTGTTTCTGAAATGTTTCAAGCTTTTACAACAAAAAAATAACTTTATGGATAACGCTATTATGATCATATATGTATGTATTTATTTAAGTAATATGTAATCTTATCAATCTTTTTGTAAAATTTAAAAAGAAATTTTGAATGTATTTTGAAGAGAGAGGGAGTAAATATGCTCCTACATGTATTCTAAAAATTATATGAATGACGAAAAACTGATTTTTTTACATTAAATACTGTGTGAAATAAGCAAACATTAAAATATAGTTACTTCTTTTTTAAATTGAAGAAAAAAAATTAAATAAATAAAACTAAAGCTGGTCAAGACAAACGTGTGTTATTCCTAGTAAATGGCTGCAATTATAGCAAATAATATGTTTATATACTTTTGTATATAGGCATGTATGTATGCGCATAGGTATGTTGATTGACATTAATAAATAATTTCGTACAAGTTAGCATTTTGCATAATTTCATCTCATATTTCTCAGCACATACATATGTATGTATGTATTAATATATATGCATTTCAATACGTATTTAACAATTAATGCTTAACACTAATTATAAGCCTTTATACTCTTGTTCTGTTTAATACATATTATTTGTATGGCTATAACTAATCCTTTCACTAAATCTTTTGTTTTTTCAAATACAATTATTTATTATATGCGTGTATGTGCTCACCGGTTTGGTAACAACTATGCTGCAATTTTACGATATTTCTCAACAATTCGTTTGACTCAACAAGTTGGACATGTGCTGTACGGGTAAATTATTTACATATACATTCATGATTTCAAGTGTGTGTTTTCCATTAATTGCACTTTAAGGCTTATTTCTCACTGATTAATATTGCATAATTACTGCTTGTAATTCTTTCTACTATATTGCATGTATGTATAGTGTAACATACAATTTATATATGTATATTATAATGTTTGTTCAAGTCAACAATTTACTGTTATTAATGAGCCTGCATGAGTTCAGCTAAATTATTACATTATGATATAATACATACATATATGTATGTATGTAATACGGTAGGCATTTTTGTTCATAGCAGCCAATATGTTGAATGATCCTTTTTAGTAGCCTCGAATGTAGAGGAATTAAATAAATATCTCCCTTCTCTATGAGAAGCTGACAATATTTAATGATTTTTGTGTTTAAAACGTACACAATTTTTATGGAAAATATATAACTTGTTTTTCTTTTAGGTTGCCTGTCGGAATGCCACTCATGCGCAGCAGCACTAAACTGTCAACTAAAATTCGGACGGATGTCTGCACATATCTACTGCACAGTTCAACTAAATAAATAGATAAAGGAAGGAAGGAAGGATGAATTAAAAAACATGAACGTAAAGGCGGAACAAATGCGTTTAGGCTTTGCATATTACAAAATAAAGAAAAAAATTACAGGCTGTGAAAATTTATGATAATTGCAAGAATATGAAAATTAAAGATCATGTGTGCAATAATGTATACATATTTTATACTATATACGTATATTGAAGTTACTGTAGTCTTGTATAACTTAATATTCCATGTTGCAAAAAGTCAATTATTTGTTATAAATGTTGCTAATTTTAGTGATACGAATTGTATTTTATCAACTCAACAAACTAACCGCTTTAATTGATTGCTTTTTGAGAGGCCAAACAGTTTAAAAACGAGTTTTCGCAACGAGTATATCAGAAATTCTGCAAACACAAGCATTGAACTTAAACTAAAATTAAATGGACTTCGAAATCATAGTTTTTTTAACTTATGGAAGTAGCAAAATATATGTATTTGTGCCTATAAATAGCTATTACGTTCTAGAGTCTTCTAATGTCTTAATATTTTGATCAAGCTAGTCTTTCATATGCCTCCTTACAACTTTAATTAAAGTATACTTGTGTTTTAAACATAAAATAAATACATATATTGCTGCTTATGTGCGAGAAAGAAAACCTTTTGGGCTTACTAAAAGCTATTTTTGTAGGTGTATATATATAAAAATGGAAGCTGCCTTTTTTCGCCATTTAATGACTTTCATATTTTTTCAAGTATTTTACCTTTTGCTTAGTTAATAACTAAATGTGGATATGTTTACTAAATTTTAAAGCAAAAACTAAACTGGAATGATTTGTCCAACAGAAGATTTTTCATAATACAGGGTAATACTTACTTAATAATAATTAGTTTGAAATTTTAACTCTCATCCCTGCAAATACTGTTACTTTACATCTGCATAGACATTGTTATGCATTTTACACTTTTCAACATAAAACATCATGCTTTAACTTAATAACTTCCATTATTAACTATAATGTACCACTTTTCATAACACTAATTAGAATTTGAATACTTTTTGCTTTCATGTGATTTTTAATGCAGTTTTTATATTTGTAGATTTTAATTACTGTCTTTATGTTATATGTTATATGTGATTATCTCGAAAGATACTCTTCTTGTGTATATATGTGCAACACTATTTATTTTTTGTTCTTAACTTTGATCTCGGTTTAATATTGATTTAATACGTGTAAATATATGAGCTTACTTTTCGCAGTCGCAGTAAGTCGCCCTCTTTTTACCCTGCAATGCTACTTCATCGCGTAAAGGCACTAAGAAAGTGTGCGCCACCCATATCGAACTGTTGTTCATAACCCTCATCAGCCGAACTTGGTGGCGGCACCAAGTTGCCGGCTATGGCACTCGCCGCTTTCAACTGATCTATGTCCACCATCATAGGTGGCTTGTCGCCGGGCTTCCAGCGTCGATGTATGCCCATTGATTTGAGTTTCTGACACACCGAAGATGGCGAAATGGGGAAGCCTTTCTCGGCAAGGCGTGCAGACACCTTCCAATACTGTATGTTACTGTCTTCGCGTATGAGTTCGAGTATCTCACGTGTTATCTCCTTGTCACGTTGCTCACGCTCGGCTGCCTTTAAGCGACGTCGCGGATGTACGAATTTCACCGGCCCGGGAGCTGCGGTAGTGCTAGTTGCCGGTTGCTCGTATTGCGGAGGCGATGCTGATGGTTGTGATGTGGTGTAATGCTGTCCATCAAGTGACTGTTGTTGCTGCGCCAGCTGTTGTTGTTCTTGCAGTTTCTGTTGTTGCTGTTGCAGCTGTTGCTTTTGCAAATGTTGTTGTGCTTTTAGTTGTTGCTGTCGTTGCAGTAAACGTAAGCGCTCTTGTTGTTGTTGCTGCAAGCGTTTTTGTTGCTGCTGTTGTTGATGTTGCTGTTGCAGCTGCAATTGTTCCTGTCTGTACTGTTCTTGTTGCAGCTGCTGTTGCAATAGCAATTGATGGGCCATCTGTGACTCGACACTTTCCGTAACAGCACTCCCAGCCACTTCGCCGCAAACACTCGACCCATTTGATGCATTACGACCGTCTCTCTTGTTGCGATATGACAATGGTAATCCTTTGACAATGGCATCTCGTACCTTCCAAGCAGTCATTTGTGAAACATTCAGTGCGCGTGCTATTTCCATGGTGGATGCATTCTGCGCGACCAGCGTCTTAGCCATCGCATATTTCTCGTCGTCAATGAAAACGTTAGGCTTTCGCGGTTTCTTTGTTTGTCCTGTAGTAGCAGGCGTTGAAATCTCCCTAGATCAAAGAAATTTTATTGCTTTTAAATGATGTTGATGTTGAACATAAGGGGTATAACGGGTATTTTACATACTTGCTGGGTGATTCGTTGTTTTGCGCTCCTTGCGGGGTCCGAATTGAAAGATTCACTGGAAGTTGGTGACTGAAAGGAAACGAAAACAACAATATAGAATAATTTTAAAAGTAGTAAAAAGTGTTTGTAATCAGCAAACAGATTTCAAAATTGTTCTACAAAGCCTTAATGCAACTATCCCGATTCATTGTAAATCGATTTTTAATAATTCATCTTTTTTTTTCTGAATGCACATCTATTTATGTTAAATACGTACACAGTGACGGCGGCGGCGGACGGAAATTGATTGATCACTGACTGGGGGACGCTTTCCTTACTATGATTCGACAGCTGTTGACGTAGTCCATTCAAGTCCTTCGCAGTTATAAGCCCCGGTGCCACATTACCCTCTATTAGCGGTTGTGGAAGTGTTGCATTTGTTTGTATTTGTTTTTGTGGGGTTTGAATGTGTTGCTGCCGCTGATAGTTTTGTTCTAGTTCACGTTGTTGCATTTGTAGTTTTTGTGCTTCATTTTCTTTTGTCTTTTTAGCTTCATCACTTTTTTCTACAGAACTATCAGTCTCTTCATCGCCAATATCATCATCAGCGTCGCCATTGTTGTTGTCTTCATCCTCTTCGTCATCATCATTGTCATCGTCGTCGTCGTCATCATCGGAATCATCCGAATCACTATCAGAATCGTCATCGTTGTCATCATCACCTTCTGCATTATTCGCATTGGTAACATGTTGCTGTTGCTGTTGTTGTTGCTGTTGTTGTTGTTGTTGTAATTGTAAAAATTGTTGTTCCATTAGCTTAGCAGTCAACGCTGACTCTTCAGTCGGCAGCTGTTGATTCGCCGCTGCTGTTGCATACTGCTCCAGGTGCAACTGTTCGCGCGGGGCCTCCAACGTTCTAGCATGTGCTTCATTATTACCCTCCTGCTCAGCTTCAGCAGCTGCATTTTCACGTCTACAATCCACCTCTTCGCCTTCACCCTCTTCGGACTCATCATCGCTCTCTGACTTCTCCTGTTTCACCATTCCTTGCATTTGCACAAACTGATCTAAAGGTTGTGTTAAGGGATATAAGCGCGGTAGCTGCTCAGTGCTGTCTGCTACCATCGGTTGAGCTGCCGTTTCGTCGCAATCCTCGCCATTGTTGTCAATTACACGTTCATGCAGACTCACCCCGTTCACAAGACTCTTGCGCAGACGCCAAGCAAATGTGCGCGAAATATTCAACTCATTGGCTATAACGGTAGTGGTAGCTTCCCGTAGGATAAGTTGTTTTGCCAAAGCAATTTTCTTCGAATCCAATTTTATACGAGTGCGTCCTTTGCGCTTGTTATTGCCCATGTGAAGTCTATCAGAAGGGATAATAATTTTAGGTTATATTTCTTTTAAGTATATGTGTATGTATGGACGTATAAAAAAATATTACTCACTTCCTATTATGCAGATAGAGCGCATTCTCAGGTTTACGTATGCCAATACGCTTCGGAAAGTTGTTATACTCCACGATGTTCTGCTTCAGAAGCTGCTGTAATGGCCTGCAAAAGCATTACCACAATTATTTCCTTTATTCTAATAAATAAAAGCAAAAAAAAAAAATATTTTTACTTACATTTTTGCCGCCCGCGACGGACAACCTGTGCGCTTATGCCATCCCAAATGGTGTCCGGTGGGGAAAAGCACGTGACAGTCGGAACACTGCATCGGACGCCTAGGTCGAAGAGAAATTTTCAATATTAACCTTCAAGATCTCTTGCAACAATACTAACGTTTGATTGCGTCGCTTCTTGACGCAACGTCCGCGCCGCACATGCTTCTCCAGGAATCGCTTGTAGAAATATGTTTTCTTGCAATTTGTGCACTCATAAACAGGACCCTGTGTACCGTGCACGCTCTGCATGTGCGCTTTGAGTATCTGCTTCATTTCGAATATTTGGAAACAGTCCGGACATTGATAGCCGCGCAGCGCACTCTGTTCGACGCCACCATAAGCGGGTATGTTGTTGTTGTTAGCGCCACCGACGACCGCCACTTCATCGTTTGGTGTTAATAGCTCAACTTCGGGCATAAGCGGTAGTGGATCCTCTTCATCATCATCAGCACCGGCATCGGAGTTCGCGCCACTATTGCCTCCTCCGGCACTCTTATGTGAACCGTTAATCTTACTCAACTGTTGTTGCATATACTCGTGCATTAATCGTATGGAGTGAAAGTCAAACGGCTGTTTGCCGTATGGAAATTTTATTTCACCATCGTCTTCTTCGATCATTGCGCCATTCGAGTGTCCGCTGGCACTGATATGTGTTTGGTCGTGTGGCTCCTCGTCGTCGCTGCCACCGTAGCTCTCCATTGCGGCCACTTCGGGCACTTGATCGGTGGAGTCGACTTCTGGTTGCGTGGACGCCGCATTGCTCCCAGCCGACGTGCGACTCTCGAACTTTTGTATGAGTAATTGCTGGCGAAAGAAATTGTCAGCGTCTTCGCACTTCTTCTTGAAGAGACATGCGGATATAGCATTTTTGGCACATGTCACACACACCTGCTGTGGTAGGGTGTCGCCTTTTTCGATCTGCAATGAGACAACATGTGATTTTGGGACTGAGAAAATGCTCCAAATCCATAGTTTAAATTAAAATCAATCAGAACAGGCACCTCTAAAACATAGAAAGCCCTTTTAAAAGTCATATATACTCAATATTTGGAAGCCAATATGCATGTATGTACAAAAACACGAAATAATGATTTTGTGATCATAACAATGTACAGCAAAGAAATCATAGATTTACAACCCTATTGCAGAAGGACACTGGATTATAGTTGCCTGATTTTGAAATTTCTGTATACTACTAAGAGAGTTGATAGAATGGCGACTGCCGATTCAGTTGCCTGCGGTAACTAGCCGATATCTTGATACGGACACCGAACGGCAGCTATACTCACGATAGTATAGATACGCAATAGGGGTGTTAGCCTTAAGCAGATGCTTACACAAATCTGATAAATTATCGGTTGCTTACTAACATATGAGATAATTAGCATAGCATAGCATAGCAAGTTCCACTTGTGATATAATGAGATTATTTGTTAATGTACTTCACATGTTCACATACATATGTATGTGTTCTCCTAAAAATCCATCAGCTGTTCAGAGAAAATCTATCACAAAATATTGTAGCGACCATACAACAGGCAGGCTGGAAAGTTTGTATAGTTTTGAAGCTAATTTTTTTTCGATTTCATTATTTAACATAAAACCGTCGGAGGCGATCCTTCAACTTTTCAATACCATTTTTTAGTACTACTTTGCTTTTATGCTTTTGCTTCAAAATAGAACACAGTTTCAGCGATTAACTCTGCATTTCCTATCCAGCAATATATTTTAATGTCTGAAAATGTCATTGAAAGTTTTCCGGATGCGGAAGCAATTCGAAACCGGATTTATACAATTTTGTCATAGTGCTCACTGTCACTGAATCAAGCGATTTCTTCATTAAATCTAGCGATTTCGTCCTTTAAAATTTCCAATAATGTTAAATAATAATCGTTGGTACTGCTTTTTCCCTTTTCAAAATTCAAAATGAAACTTATTTATGGGCACCCCAAAATGCCGACGCCATAACTTTGCCTGCTGACTGTTGCGTCATTCCACATTTTGGATTGGGTTCAGCGCAATCAAATATGAAGTCATGCTTCATCAATTGTCACATATCGACGCAATAAACGCGCCCACTAAATGATATCGCACTTAAAATCACTCTCCGTGCTCGAATATGTTTAACTATTTGGTTTAGCCCAATCAAATTCGGCGAAAAATATTTCATTCCACTATCGGGTAATAACTTCCTTCGCCTCCTATATAATAACGGTGTTCTACAAAATTACTAAATGTGTAGAGTAATTGTAAAATCGGACGCAACCACGCCCACTCTCCATAAAACGCCATTTTGAATCCCTAAACCTTCATTTGCTTTGTAAAAACAATATCACGTCATCACGTCATGTGGCAACTCTCAAAAATTGGTGTAATCGTTCCACATCGTCCCCTGTAACGGGCATAATAGTCATCAGTCAATCCGTCAATCCATCAATCCGCCAGCTTGACTTTAATTTTCCTTTCATTTTCCTTACATTTTTTACTTCTTTAGAAAAATATGGAGTGCGATATTTTCGAAGCGACGGTTTATACTCAACAGATAATTTCAATTGTTTAAGATATTCACATACACATACATACACATGTATGAATAATTGACCGAAATGAAATTTGAATTTATTCAGCTTAGCAAAAAACAAGACAGTAATTATTTTGAAGAAAAAATTAACGGGAACGGAAAACACGAAATGTACGTTAATGCGGACATGTTTTTATATTTGGGCAAAAATACATGCAAAAATTTCTATGCAAGAAATAGTTACATTTTATTTGCTTTAATATAAAATTATACACCGTATAAATTAACGTTGCGCATATTTCATACATTCTCACGTATGCATGTATGGTGCATGTATCATATTTACATAGTCATTAAGGCGGAAAGCATGAGTCGCACAAGAAATGTATAAGAAGTTAAATTAAACCATGTATAAATGTATGCATGTGAGTTTGTATGTAAAATAATTGTATGTATAGAAACGAATGTAGAAAATTTAAATATGCAGACAAATTAGTCTAAGTCGACTTTAGCTTATATATGTATGTATTTTGATTAGTAGTAGTAGTAAAAATGTTGGCATATTTTTTACTTCTATTTTAATGTAATTTGAAGCTTCCGTTCCTCATGAGGACTCTTCAAATTAAAAAATTAGGTCGATTTTCAATCTGGAAAATCTCTCTCTCTCTCTAGCTCTCGCTCTCGCTCAGATCTGCTGAAATTATTACAAATTATCCTTATTGACCGACTCTAACCAACTTTAACCGACTTTCATCGAATTAAAGTCGACTTAAGCCATTTTAGCATAATACCACACAGTATACATATGTATGTATATGTATGTAAATACATAAGTATATAAAAATTTTATGATTATTATTTATTGTTGAGTATCATTTGCAACCCGAAATAAAGTTGTGGAGGGGGTGAGACGGATTTTTATAAAGTTCGTTGCACACCGTTATTTGGCCAGCAAAGTAAAATAATTAAATAGAACATGCACATGCATATACACATACATACTCACATACTCACACACTCATATACAACTTCCTTACATTTGGACATGACAAACTACTAACTACTCTTTATTAAATATGCATTTATTTCCTCTCATAAAAATATGTGTGTACTTGAATGTATGTGTGTGTGTGTGTGTCCATTTACTTTCATATGCACACCTCATTCCATACGAAATATTCCTCAATTGCCACTCCGCACTCCGCACTCCGCACACCGATCCTCATTCAGCACTCAACACACTCGGCCATACAAAGTGGCGAACGTTGGCTATTTAGACATATTATGGCGCACATTAAACCACGACAGATGTGGCAGCGTGTTGTGAACGTTTTTGTTTTTATTATTTGCTGTATTATTTAGTTGTTGAATTTATGAAATCAACATAAAAATGCTGCCATCATGAAGCCAAATAAAAACACAAACAGCAATTCGAACGGTAAAACTTAAAAACAGTAGTAATAATACGAAATAAAAAGAAATAAAAAGAAAAAAAATAATAATAATAAAACAGAAACTGAAATAAAGAGAAAAAATATACATATACCGCAAGAGCACTAAATATAAATAGGCAACAACAAAGGTGAGTGCCAACGACTATCACATTAAGCCGGGCATGGGCAAGCAGCGAATATTGTACGATAAAAAACGTATAGACTTATAGAAAAGTTCGACAGACAGAAACTCGCATGTATTTATGACACAAGCTTGCATGCTTACATATTTACATACATACATGTATACATGGATAACCCCATACTCAAATAAAATATTTATTTAAATGCGAGTATGTGTGTAAATATGTGTGTATGTTTGTGAGTATAGGATACCTGTAAGTATGAAGAAATTTGAGAATAGAATATCTTATGTCGAAAATATGAAATGTGAAAAGAAAATGTAAATGCGTAAAAGTTAGCAACCCACATGGCAAGCAGGAGCCGTGGAAAACGGGA
Organism: Bactrocera minax; assembly: GCA_021498325.1. Taxonomy (NCBI): domain Eukaryota; kingdom Metazoa; phylum Arthropoda; class Insecta; order Diptera; family Tephritidae; genus Bactrocera; species Bactrocera minax. The sequence goes on along the minus strand of JAKEEE010000065.1, from coordinate 281,876 downwards.
TGGGGACGCAAGAAAATCATTTTAATGAAACAAATACATACATTTGCATATATGTCCATATGAGTGTATGTATGTGTATGTGGGTATAAATTAACAATTGAAAAGAAATAAATAAATATCTGTCCATATCTTACTCGCATACATACACACATACATACTAATGTAGTTCTACGACTAAATGTACACCAAAAGTCCAATAAAAGAATTTGAAACGCATAAATTATATATGTACAAAGCGATATGAACAAATGAATTTCTATGTGGCTGCAACACAGCCTATCCACAAATTACGTTGACACGAGTATCTCAATGCATGCACATACTACATATGGTATGTATGTATGTACGTACATATCTACATCTTGATACAATCATATTTTTTCGTATACGAAAGAGTGTAAGGAACTGTGCCCACAATAAAATACATGGAAAGAAATATAAATTTTTTAAATAAATGCATATTTGTACATATTCCGCCTTTATTACTACGCACATACACACACACATACACACAAACACATGCATGACACACACTTGCAACTGCGCAAGCACAAAGCCGCGGCTTGTTTACACACACAGACGTTAAATATTAATTGGAAAGAATAATAAAATAATTTAGAAATCATTTCGGAAATATAAGTTTTTATGAGGGAAACGCATAAAGGGGAGATTGAAAACACAAAAAACCCACAAACAAAATTGGAATAATGTTGGACGAGAACTAAATTGCTGGCTGTTTCGACGAGCACGTAGGCATTAGTGCGGATGCGCAAGCGCGTATTTTCTTGCTGTGTATTAATATTCATTTAAATAGGAGAATATGTTCACACATATACGTACATATATGTGTTTGTATGTATATATATATATATATGTGCACATAAATTAAGTTTCATAAATAAAGTAACGTGTGGTGAATTATTTAGAAATTTTTGGGTAAATATTTAGTTATACTTAACCACATTTGCATGGCCATAAGCTGAATAGGGCAGGGCATGTAATATGCTGAATTATGGATTGTGAACAATAAACAGTTATACGAACCTTTCTCAAACAAATGAAAGAAAATAAAAATCGGCGCAGAGAAACTCGAAGTTATAAAAATACGCAAACAATACAATAAAACTTCCCAACTTTTAATGCTCGAACAGAAACTTGATTTATTAGAGCATATTTTGATATATATATTTTTGTCTATGCAACAATAGATATTTATGATTGTATGTATGTATGTTTCTATGAACATAAATGTATAATAACTTGGAAAATATAAAATACTTTGAGGAATGTGTGTTCAAAAGTACGTATGCAAGTTTACAGTATTTACCAGCTAGAGCGAACTTAAGTGCCATACCATCGAATTTATGTACTATGTTATATATATATATATATGTTATATAAAGCAATAATAATTATAGAACAATGAATGGAATTGCCAATATTTTGGCTACATTAGGTGCCACTAATATTGCTACACCCATTTCTTGATTTGATTCCATCACCAAAAGTTCTTCGCAATAAAGTAATGGTCTCACGCCCTGTATGGCTTGTTACACTCTCTATCTGAACCATAACACTCAGACGATTTGTATTTACGAAGAGAACCAAGGAGTGACAGAACACTTGCCACAATTGAAGGTAGCGTTCTCTTTTTAATCGGTTCTAATACAGAATGAACAACAACTTCGGCATGCATATCACACTAGTCAGTAACTTTTTCTAGAGAATCTCTTCAGGATTATTCGCTCTCGAATACTACAATTTTGCTTATTTACGCATCCGTAAGCCAGAAAGTTGCCTCATCGCTGATGATGATTTGATGTAAGTTTGCAGCACGGAATTCAAGTTTACTTTGACAGCTGGTTTGACAGTTATCCGTATAGGAAATTAAGTACGTCTATATAAAGCTTGAATGGGTTAAAGTGATTAATTGTTCCCGAGAAAAATGTATATATTTCTTCTTTTATGGGGTTTAATAGGTTTTTAGTACACACTTGATAGCAACAAGAAATTTTAAAGTGGCACTAATACTTTTAATATTATTTAATAGTAAAAATGATAATTTTAATTTGTCTACTTTTTAAACCATCTTAGACAAGCAAATTTCATTGTTTAGTGCTATGCTGAGTGGTTTTAAGCGATTGCTAGCGATATTGAGCGATACTTGCTACCGATATAAAAAGTATTCAATATGTGCAAACTTTAATCTTTGAAACATATGGATGTGGAACGATATAGGAACGAAATGGAAATACCGAATGATTTTATTGTTGTTGTTGTAGTTTTTATTGGGGCGGAATGAAAAATTTCGTAAATAGTTTTGAAAAATGTTTCCAAGTTGAGAGTCCTTAGCCAGATATAAATATGGCCCGTTCCCATTCCGATCATGGGAACGGCTGGTATGACCAGAGTTCATCTATGCGTTACTCACTCAATCATTATGTTTTAATAGACTTTACAAGAAATGTTTTGTGTGTTTAACGAAGCATTTAAAAAAAAAAAATTAGTTTCATAATGAAATTCGTAGTAAATTGAATCATACGCACTTACATAAATAATATAATAAACAGTATTTTTAAAAATTAATTAATTAATTAATTATTCAAATTATTTATATACATACACACGTATACACAGACATATTATAATAACATAGATATGTATATGCAATTATATCTACATATACTATTAATTTATTTTGATATATCTTTTATATACATATATATATATGTATATATAGGTATATATGTGTGTTCATATGTATGCATGTCCATACATATGCGAGAGCAATTAATTAAAATGTCTACATTTGAAATACCTTAACATCGGCCAATGTGGTGATTTTCTGCCACAGCGAATCTTCGCCAAATATTGAAATCATTTGCGTGCAGCCCACATTCGTTGAGATGCAGATGCGGCAAAGTTGCACATTGTTCGTTTCCATTTTGCAGCAGGCAGCGGCGACGACCGCAGCGGCATTTGCGCCAGTTTACACGTTGTGCCCCACCGGCTACGTACGTCGAGAAGACAACAAAACAAAACACACGCACAAACAAAGTGTCTCAACGTTACAACGAGAACGAGGAGAACGAGGAGAACGAACGACGATTGGCAGACGCAACTGGAGGCGCAACTTCGCCAAAACTGTTGCACTGTTGCACTGTTGCACTGCGAGTGGGCAAGTATGAGCGCTCGCTTGTGGTTGCTGCTTACGGCCGCACGTCTTCGTGTCTACTTGACGCTTCTTCTAATTTCCAAGAGTCGACGACTCACCGACTCAAAGAGGCTGGGAGAATTCGCAAAATACATATGTACGCACGAGTGATTTTGCTCTCGCAGAAATGCTAAGAAACTTCAGTGAGTGTTGGCACTCACTGGTGTGTGTGTGTGTGTGTGTGTAAGCTGCTGCGTGAGCGCGCGTGAGTGTGTGTGCGTGTGCGAGCGTTATCCGCAATGCCACATTCACGAATCACGGCAACGAAGCCGACGACGTCACAAATCTTCGTTTATCAAACTGGCTGGTGGGTGGATGGGCGCGTGTGTGCTCACACCTTTATCCGCTTGTGTGTTTGTATGTATGAGGTGTGCGCTGCGCGTTTGATAAGCCGTCGAAAATGTTCAATTACACTTCAGGTGATTTACACCGAATATACATATTTGCATACACACACATTCATATGTACAAATGTTCTCTTGTCTTTTTGCAAGTTATTTGTTTAATTTTTCACTTTACTGACTCTACACACACAAATTTTCATATTCTTTCTGTCTGCAATCACTTCGCCACCAAACAATGGCTCACGCACTTTTTCACCGTATTTTTGTATTTTTGTATATGCACCTAAATATATAAGTATATACATATGTACATATGTGTACTTTAGAATGTGTAATCCAATGCGATCAGATCCGATTTGATCAACTGCCAATTCGATTCAAGTCAATCCCATCCAAGTCATTTCAATCCAATAATCAAACTATTCCGAAAACGCAACGAACCAAACCAATCAACGTACCGGCCGACTCTGACTCTGACTCTAAGACTGGAAAAGTAGAGAACATGAAAACTTTTTAATAAACATACGTGAATATACAAAAACAAACACAACACAAATAATACTTTGAAACGTCTACAACAACATCAATAGGAACAACAACAGCGGTAATAACCAGCATATACCCCCACTATTATATTATAAAAGGCAAATGGAAAAGAAAATAAAATACGGACAAGAAATATAATATTCGTAGAAGAAAAAAAAAACACAAAAATCAACATTATAATAATAAGAATTACAATGAAGCAAGCCAGAGCGCGGCTAGTCGACAAAGAGAGAGAGTAAAGTGGAGCGGCAAGACGTGAACAACAAATAGAAGAAATATGTATTTTAAGCACTGCTGGATGGAACCTACTTGCATACATACCTACATACATATGTTCGAACGAACATTGTGTCAACGGCCAGTACAGGCGGAACGGTGGTGAAGTAATGAAAATTTTACAAATACTTAATTCATAGATTGGAACGAGTATGAGAAGTCAAGTCGCACAGGCCCGGCCAGCTGTGCATGTACGTAGGTATGTACGTTTGTTTGTGAGTATGTGGCGAGCTCTAGCTCTAGCTATAGCTAACTAACTATTCAACTATGCGGTACACACAATTACTATTTGCTCGTATAATACAATATTTCATTGTTGCTGCTATTATTCCATATTCCATATTCCGTTTTCTTGTACGACTATGAGCGGTAACATTTGTGTGTGTGTGTGTGTGTGTTGTTTGTGTGTGTTTGTGTGTGTTTGTGTATGCGTTATACGACAACTTGGCTCGCCCGCTTTAGACAAACAATTTCGACTTCAACTTTAGCGTTTCCATCGACATTTGCTCGTGGTCTCGTTACTTGCATGGCTTTCAAAATTTCAATTATGTATTTATACAGAAATTTTAAAATTCCATTTGTGCTCGTTTCGTTCCCTATTCAGAAATTCAACTACCCGCTGTCGGCACCGCATACACCCCCTCATCTAAAATTCATACATACAAGCATACAAATATACACGTTTGTAAGTGTATGTAATAATAATAACAGCAATGAAAACGTAATCATCGTTATGATTATCATCAGCAATGCGACATCGTAATGGCAACGTAAAGAAACTAAATTGACATATGAATGAATGGGTCGAGATATGTATAAGGCGAATTATGCGCATAAATATGTATGTATGTCATGCAAGTAAGGGTATGTGCGTGTTTGTGTGCGTTTGCGAATAAGTCAAGAGACTGAAAAATTGGTGCTGTGAGAAAACATCAAATTGAACTGAAACATTTGTGCATAAGTTTGTATGTACATATGTATGTATGCATATCTACTAAGGGCATTCACTTTGATTTCAGTCTATTACGAACACTAATACCTTATAATACAAAAAAATACAAACTAAATATGAAAATATAAACCAAGATTTTCTATGTAAACGCATGCGGATCCCAAGCAGGTTACTCTCAGAATCGAACACATGCATACATACATATGTATGAAGTGTACAAATACGACTTTCCTCTATTAGCTAGATTTCTTTATTGGAATAACACGATCATCTTCAGGTAGTTAGGTAAATAGGCACTTGCACTAAAAATGCCTAAAAGATACCGAACTAAAGGTCTTTGTTAAATATTTATAAGACATTATATGATTTTGGTTTTCAGTCATCGTACTCACTGATTATAATAAAGATTTCAAAATTTGATTAGAAGAAATTTCGAAAATATTATTAGAAAGTTTCAATTTTAGGGATTAGAGTTGAAAAATAAATAATGATTAGTTTTGTTTGTTTAGATGAAACCAAATATAAATTTATAATGTTATAATTTCGATTTACTTTTTAGTTTTACATTCGACTATTCAATTCAATTTTTACACTCTCGCAACATGCTGCAACAAAATATAATTAGAAATATAGTTAGAAATTGGATGTGGCCCTACCATCTAAGAGCTTTAATGTACATATCTCACAAGCCACTAAAGTTGAATAAACCAAACTTTCTGAGTCAAGACTTTCTAGCTCCTCCTTATATACTGCGAAAATTGATGAAATTCGATGATTATAACGCGCATCCTCTATATAACGGTTATGTGGAAAACTGCTACAAGTGTGATAATTCACTGCATTCCGTGATAACGGAAGGGCTGCATAGGAATAAGTATAACCATTGAACAATGGGTGCGGCACCGCCAAATTTGCTGCATAACATTATATTTGCATCCTTATGTTATAGTATGAAAATGAAATAAATCAAGCACCAATGAAGATATCGGAATAAAACTCTTCACAAGTAGTACCTTAAATGTATGTCATATCATGTCGAAGAGCCGATCTTAACTTTTCAAGCCTACTCTTAGTGCCTCCGTGGATAAAATCCGGTCAATACTTCCCCAACCCGCTATATACCTTTAACCCGTTATACGCCTTTAAAATCCGATACCCCTTATGTAATCGTATCCGCCCCTCCAGTTACTTTTCCCTCATATACCCAATATATTGAAATTCCTCCCTTTAGTTAATTAAAGTATATTTTATCAAAAAATTGAGTTTATAAAATATAACGCAATGTTGGCGGAGATATCGCTTAATTTATAAACAAGTAGACAAGTTTTTTCTGCATTTCGATTCGATCATATATTTCGACATCGGAATGAATTGTTCTTCAATTCAGCCCCGCCTTGTACTCTACCTCGATTTGAACGGCTTGAACATGCAATTCAGAGCCCCGAAGTCCGCATTCGAAATCCAAAAAACAAGACACAAAACACAAAACCCAATAATAAAAATATTATTTGTATCAAAATCCATGACATCAATTCATTTCGATTCCTACAAATTTTATCGAAACTAAATAGAGAACGAGTCAGAAAGACTGGATAAAATCTTAAAAAAGACTTGTATTTGATATAATTGATAAAGTTGAAAACGCCGTACATATTCCACATTTAATATATATCTTATCGATATAGAGAAAATTTAAAGGAAAAATACTCCAGATCTTAACAAAGAAATTATGAGAGTTAAAAAATTTAACATACTTATTTGAGCTTATCTTTCAAAAAAAGATGTTGCGATCACAATTTTTCCTCTGTGTTAATTGTCAACAAAATCTGGGCTTAAAATCAGTATTATTAATATACATACATATTGGTTGTTGTTTTCATATCTGATGGCAAATAATACCGAATAATAATGTTCGCATATGGCAGCCGCAAAGAATTTCTTAGAATATATTTTCAGTTTTCGAAGATTTATGAAAGACATATGTACCTTCAAGTGATAAGTATTGAGATATGTTACATAAGTACTCCAATATTAAAAAATGTTGGGAAAATAAATAAAAGAAAGGTGATAAATAAAATGGGAAAATTATTATGTATTATTATATAAAAATTATAAATAATAAAATATTTGCAGCATATTTAAAACATTAAACCATTAATATCAATAACGTCCAACAATATAAATGCAAAAGCTTGTATCCGTAACTCTTTTTATGTGTGGTTTTTCTAATTTCGAACTGAAATGCAAGATCCATCATTAAATCACATATAAACAACTATTTGCATGTATGTTATGTTTAAATTTAGTTTGAAGTATTTAAGAACAAATAAAAAACATGAGATCTAAACAAAAGTTCTTCTACCATTATTAACATATTATAATTAACTAAAAGTCATATATTCCGACAAGATAATATTTATCTAAAATATGCGAGCGTTTCTATGTAGATATCTATATATGTATGTATTCACGTACTTTAATGAACTTGAGAAAAAATAATTTCATTCCTTGTCTGCACATCTGCTTCGTACGAGTAGAATTATTCCAACAATATTGGTGAATGTGCTCCCTACATTCACCCTCCCACCCAGTCAAAAACACAAGCTGAGGCTAGGCTTTTACATTCCCCTAAATCACATCCTCAATCTCAGCAGTAACGCAAAATTTTTTTGCTCTGTATGATTTTCTTTTTAATTTTTAATGACTCTGTTTGCTTTAAGTACACACTCACACACACACGTACATTTCACTGCACACAATCATGCAAGCCTCTATGATTGCTTCCTTAAAGTGTTCCCGCGCGCACCTGAGCGCTTGTACTCGCATGCACGTATGTTTGTATGTGTGGAGGCATAAGCCAAACGGCCTCAAAGTTGCCTACTGGTTTACTTAAAATAAATTCACACACACACACCTAGTTAAACTTGTGTAAAAGCGTACGTAGATCCTCAGCAAAACGAGGTGAAACGAAACGAACGAGCATAAACAAATATTACTGCACACACACACATACACATTGAAAGTTGTAATATCCGCATGTACAAAACAAAAAGTACATTAAATCCGAATGCGAAAAACTAAAATCATAATAAATTGGAAAATGAATTGAAATTACAGCAACACGCCTGCCGCATTTATTGGCTCTCTCTCGCGCCGCAATACACGTACTCAAGCGCACTCAAGCGCTCACCTGCCGGTCTCAGCGAACATATCTTCGTTGTATTTATGTGTGTTTGTAACTGTGAGCGCACTAGTGCTCCATATATTGGCTCTACATGCCAGCACATGAAGTGGTAGTCTTTATTATTAAATAAACACCGCACTCATTAACTCTCTTTTAGGCGTTTGAGCTCTCGCGCTCTCCTTAACTCTCTTCGTGTGAATGCTTTAATTGTAATACAATGAGACATTTTCCTTCTTCCGCTTTGAATTCTTTAGAAATTCATCCCGTTCCGTTTGCCCGTCCAAAATAAACGTCGTACATTCGCCTCGGCAAATGAAACTAACTAAAATTACTTAGATGTCGAAATAAATGGCTGCGTTTTGGCTTGGCCGTTCTGGAGGAGCGAGCTAGAACTCATTTAAAATCCAACGCAGTGTATTAACCTTAGCCAACATATTGTTGCCAACTTGTAAACTTAATTAAAATGGTAATTTGGGATAATCAAATTACTATACAGAACGTGAAGTATTTTTAGGTAGACACAAAAGGTCAAACACTGAACGATGAATCGATGTTGGTATTGGTTAGCATAAAATTAAAAAGTTATGACTCTTTTGGTTAATACTGAAAGTTTCTGATTCGCTACGAACTGGTGTTAGTAGAGGAAGACGGAGTGGTATGGTATAGATAATTTATTAAATTTATGTGAAGATATGACTCAACGTTTCTCAAACTTGAGTTTTAGCTTCACTTTGGCAATATTATACAAAATACCAATTGGTTTGGCTGAGTTTTGCGGATAATACTTTTTGAATAGTTGCAATTTTAAATTAAAATAAATTAATAAATTGTAAATAAATAATAAGAAAATAGTTAAAATTGAATACTGAAATTTAGGTAGCTATGTCTTTTGAAAAAATTATTATCAGTTTTTGATAAACAAATTCAAACTCTTTAAGTGGTCTTTTATGTAGAAGCCAAGCGTTTCATTTCAACAGATATCGAAAGGAGAAGGAAAAGATATATATATATACATATATATCCTATATATTCTATATATAATTATATATATAGTTACCATTTAAAATAATATTAAAAAAATCTTAACCATGCTACAAAGTGGCTTGATCCTGTAAATATTGGTCTGTTGTTTATTATTTGTCATACTTTACTATTAAATATTTATAATTTCGACTTTAATACATATCTCAATATAGACTATTTTATACTATAACTGTACACTTATGTAAAAGCTATATTATAATATGTGATAAAAAAAATCAGTAAGCTAGACATATGGTATATATTTACATATGTACTCACATAAACGTATATAAACACAAACATAGATATTTATACATATGTGTATTTGAAATTCATATTGATACTATCAATTTTCAATTTCAATTGAGTAAACAAGCGAATATCGGACATTAAATTTTGTCTAACAAATCCACTCATAGTTACGAATAATTGTGCATACTGAAGTAAAACGAATGTATAAGCACATACCAGTGAAATATATATTTTATATCAACAAATTCGTGAGTCACATGTTCCGAAATATCAATAAATATTGACTGATTAGAAAATTTGTGTGATAATTTTATTAAAAAACTAATGTTTTGAAGCTCTATAATGCGATTATATATAAACAGACATATGTACATATATATGTATCCATTTCATGCATTTTGAATTTTTCTTTTCCAATTTAGATTTTGTACTCAAAATAGTAAAAAGTTTTAAATATGTACACAAATAAAATAGAATATATGGAAAAAATAATTTTGCTTGCAGATTGGTTCTCAGACAAGTTGAGTTCATTCTTCTGACCCTCGTAAACGATTATCCTTTTTTCAAAAGCGTTCAAAATAAATAATAATGGCATCTCTGTCTTGACCTAGGTGAATTCATATAGAAATGTATATTATAAATTAAACCAGAGTTACTCGTTATCCCAAGCGGGACGAATCCAACTAATCATTCTGTTACTTGATTCCATGGCCTGGAAGAGCCAAATAAGCAAAATAACAAACGGCGGAGAGTAACGATTGTAAACGAACCACATTGAGCCAAATTAATCTACTCATACAAATTCAATACAAGTTATTGCAGGTAACATCGCCGGCCCAAAGACGTTATTGTCCTAACTTAGATGTCTTCAACTAACTGCAATCGCATACAAAAGCGTCTAAGCGATAGCTCGGCCCATACGAGCGCGTATATATAAGCGAATAACAACGAGTTAAGGAATTTTCACCAAAGTATTGTACTTGCGCGCTTATTTGCTTTACTACCATCTATCTCAACTTCAGCCTATCCCGGCTTTTGACTGGATCTTCTTCTACACGCCATCAGCTTCTAACGACGCGTCGTCGTCTTAAGCACGTTTTTGTTCCATTGGTTAGCCTGCATTCTCAACTATTCGTTTGCTAGCTATCTCAAATTTAAGATACTTGTAAATATGTATGTATGGAATGTACATATGTGTAGGAAATAAAAAAATAATTTCAAGCAACAAAACCAATTTACAAAATACAAATATTTTCTTTCCAAATTTCGTTTCGTTTCAGGTTCGTTTCAGGTTCGTTTATACCCATTTTTCCACATAATCTTATTTTTCACAAGTGTGCACTAGTGTGCGTGAGATGTGCGTTATTTGTCGTTATTTTCTTCTGAGCCTGTTTTTAAACGATTCCAAAATAGGAGGTTATCAACTCGTCAGGTATTTACTTTTTTAGGATGAGATAAATGAAAATTAGATATTGGCATCCACATGGACACAAAATATTATCGAGTCTGAAACAAAGCTCTGGTGTTTGATTTTGAGTCAATGCTGTAATTTTATTTGTTTTTACTCTATTTTGGTTTTAAAATATTAGAATTTTCTTTTTTTGTAGTGTTGATATTTTGGCTACTAAAAATAAAAATACATAGCGTTTGGATAGTTTTGCACTCCCTCTTTGATAACTATAAAAAACAACATCAGTTTTAAAATATTTGAAACCCGATTTGAATAAGAAGTTAAAAAATTTTTTCCAAACAGCGTTTAATTTTTTTTGTTTTAATAGTTTCAGAAAATATTACTCAAAATTATTCGGGGAATGCTGCCGAGTTGGCAGTCCATGGTCGAAGAAAAATCCGGACCTGTTCCGGTTGCGGAGACCCATCACTGTTGTTCGTGGGAACAATATTTTACTGAAATAGTTTGTTTAGTTTTAATAGATAAGATATGAACAAAACACTTCTTGAAAACTGAATCGGTGAGACTGTCTAATAAGGATCAGCTAAATACCGTTCGTTACACAAAATTCTCATAAAAGTAGAGGAAATAGAGCGTCATTTGATATTTTATTTTGAAGAGAAACTAACAATAGTTTTTGGTGAAAAATTGTGGTAGAAAAGATGATGATCAAAGATTTTCAATTAAAATTTTTACAACAAATATGTTTGAAATTATACTTAAGAATGAAACAAAACAAAAATAATATTACAAAGAAAAAATCAACTATTAATAATGTTGAAGAATTCCCACTGAATGTTTTTCGTTGAGCTTTATAACCCTTTTTTAATGTAAAAGAAAATGTAAAAAAAAAATGTAAGTAAAAAAAAAAAATGAAAATGTAAGCTACATATTAAATAAACCAATATTAAATGTTATCAAATGTTTTTCATACAATTTTTTTAATGTGTGTCACTCTTTACTTCTGTAAGAACTTCCAACGTTTGTATGCTAAACACTTTTATATAAAATTTTTACGTATTTATTGTTATGAGTTTTATTTGCTAAAAAATATGTATTGCCATTCTGAACATTTTGAAGTATTTCAAATATATCATTGAACTAAAATCATTTTACTAAAATCCCACTATTTAAATGATATAAAAAGTTGCTTTGATTTTTGGATATGTTTAATTTTCCGCAAAGAGGGTTTTATTTCATAAGGCGAGCTACGACGAAGTCGTCTCATTTACTGTTGCCGCTGTCGATGCCGAAGTCAAAGTTTCTGTTTGCATGCTTTAGATAAAAAATTGTGGAATTGTTTATTTTTGTAGCATTCGTAAATTACATAAAATCGTTGAAAGTAATTTATGAAGATTACTGCTGTGACTGTGAATTCGATTGTGTATCGTATACACTGCTGACTATACCACAGTTTATGAAATGTGCGATTTTTCGTTTTATTACTTATTTCCTTCTCCATATTTCTTTAGATGGAATTGTAGTTGAGAAGCAAATAAACGAAACCAAGTAGTTACTTATTAACGAGTTCATTGAAATCATTTCATAGTCATATACACGACCGTATATGAAAGTATGCATATAAATACCCGTTTGTATATACATATGTATATACATTATTATACATTTTTATGTATATACATATATATAGTATTCTTTTTCACTTATGTACATATTTATTCATAGGTCGGTATATCAGATTTTAAATACAAATTTAGTTATGATTGTATGTGCGTTTAGCTCTGGAACGAAGCACAAATATTTAATTATCATATATTTCAACATTTATAGTTTGAACTATACTGTTCGCTTTATAGTTTTGATTTGGCAGATGTTTAGAATTAATGCATAACTACGTGTATATTATGCATATAGGATAAATGAGGTCATTTCAAAAATGTTATATTGATTTTAATTTCAAGAAAAAAAAATCCGAACATTTTTCAGTTTTCTCACAGTTTCATGCATTCTAGACAACAGTTATTCAGCTTTTGTTAAGAAAATTTAAGTTCTAATAAATTTTATGTTGTATTTTTGCTAGGGTGTTTTTTCATTAAAAAATTTAAATTTTAATTTAAATTTTTAATTTGAAAAAATGTCTTTTATTTCAACCAATACACTTAAATATGTCAAAGTAATACTTTCAACTTCTTTCAACTTCAACTTTTCACTAGTCGTCGACAATATTTATTCTGTTTTGAGTAAGTGGTACTTTTAATCGGTTTTGGAATTATATTAAGATTAAGTGGCTGTATCGTCGTAACGTGACTTTCGTGACTAAGAATTTCCAAGCTCGAGATCCTGTCTTTCAGTTTGAACAAATTTGCCTGATAAAATGTCTTCTGAGCTGAGTGCCAGAAACCATTTCAAAGGAAGTAAACTTTTTTATATCCGGTGGATCTTGTGGAATGCATTCGCAAATGCTATGCAAAATGTTGTTATCAATTCGCACTATAATTCCGAAGGTTATCAACACATATTATTTTAGACTCTTTAATTTGTTGAAACTTAATTTCAATTTTATTTCTATTTTCAAGAATTGTAAAATAATGACAGGCTTAGCAGAAAAACTTAAATATAATATCGCAAGCATTATAGAAATATTTTAGTTATACAAATATTAACAATTAAATTTAAATTTTGTTTTGAGAGGTAAAAAACTCAAAATAGAATTATAGAAGTGCTTTTAATATTCGTCTAATATGAATGTTTATATATATCGAAAACCACAAATTGTATCTATTTATATTACACAAGTTATACATATGAACATAAGTATATACAAATATTTGAATAATAGAATTATAGAACAGCCATAATAATTCTTATTTGTACGCTGGAAGCCATAAAAGTATTGTCAGTTAGTACTTTTAATAACAAACAATTATGCGAATTTTATTAAATTACAAATTGGAAATTGGAAATTGCATAGAAATTTGTATATGTAAATAAGTACATAAATATGAAATGATATAAATTTTTCAAATTATTTTTGCACGAATATGTTTATGTAGGTGTACACTTTTAATCAATATTTGTTTCCAAATGCCTTAAAACAAATCAAACAAAAACAAACAAAACATGTGCAAATATTCTAATTGCAAATACGTATGTGTATATGTACATATGTATATTTACATACAAATGGTAATTTCTTGCGAAATACAAAATATATAGGTATGCACGTTAAAACGGCAAAACATTCTAATGTTTTTACTGAATAAACATAGGGCGCACCTATGTACATAATTGAATAACATGCAAGGTATATTTAACACTATTAGTAACTATTTTCGTTTGTTTGTCTTATCGCACTTTATGTAGCTTTATTAAACAATTCAAACTTACTTGTTACTGTGATTTATAACACTTTGAATCATGTAACTCTACTACAAATACTCATAAAACTGTTTTTGCAGCGAATTTGCTAAATTACAAGTTATGAAACTACATAGAGGAATAGTTGTAAACAATAAATACTCGAAGAGCAGAACACTGAAATTTAATGCATTTTCAATTCCATTCACTCTAGCACTGACTGAACATAAACGCGAGTGATTTTAATGCTCTGCAAAATGCAGTGCGATTTTCTGGAGAGCTTTTTAGTATGTTCAATTAATTTCTGAACTCTTATCAGTTCAAAAGAGTTGCCATTTCTGCAGTTCAACTAAGTTCTATTATTTCTTCCTGTTCAGAACAGTTCAGTTCTTATCCCAAAAAGTCACGACTACCAAAACTCCAATGCATTGAAAGAATTAGCTTGAAAGCTAACACATAACGCGTTGTAGCTCATTAGCCCTATGCATAACAAAGGGATGAACGCTCGCACATACACAAAAGCCTCGGTTAGTTTTGTCAATTCGGCCTTAAGAATATTTAGCATAAATCTCTGGTAACACTCTCAGGTAATTAACGTGAGATTGAACAGATAGTTGACTTGTAGGGTGTTTTCCATAGCCATAAGTGGGTTAAACCACATGTCTGGCTATAACCTCAGTGGTGTGTTCAGTGTTTGCTTGTGTCTTTCTCTTTAAAGCAAAATAACTACTTGCGTACCTGTCAATAACTGTAGTAATATATACATTACTAAAAAACGAATAAGTATATAAAATGAATAAGGTATGTAAATATTGTGAAGGGAGTAGATATCTAGTTTTGAATTACGTGTTCCAATAAATTACATTAGCTGCCTTCCAATCTTTCTCCCAAAGTTGCCAGACTTTGTAAAAATATTATACATGACAGATGACAGTGGAATGGTGCTAACCAACCACTAAACATTTCTTATAATTGAAGAACTTAATAGTGCTCTAGTAGATAAACTATTTAAGCTAGTTGAACAACGAGTTTGTGAAACAAATTATTTGGGTGCAAGTTCGACGACTTAGTATTTAGCCAGATCCGTTGAAGTTTGTATAGTGCTCTCATCTCCATGTTAATTGAGATGTAAAACAGCGGTTTGGGTGTTGCTTTTTTTAGTATATATTTAAAAGAAAAATTATTCTCCGAAGCGCAAAAAGGTATAAACATTAAAGTTTTGAATCAGTACGTTAAGCAATTTAACAGATCGAAATAAAAATATTTTCCGCTGTTGTACGAATAAAAATCCCCTTCGTTTTCCAAACTGCAATGCTTAAGAAATATTAATAATAAAGGAAAACTCACATTGCGTATACCAATTTAAGTGGATATCATTTATCAGTAATAAAACATGTGTCAACGCCATTCTTTTGGAAGATTATTTGTGACTGTGGTAACATTTTGAAATGCCACCGACGCTGGAAGTGAGCGACGTTTGCGCATTAATTTCCATCGTGAACTTCCAGCCAACAGTGGAAGTTTTTTTCCATATTGATTAGTTATGTCGCTTTTGTTGTTTACCCATTAATTTTCCTAAAATTGTGTTGAAATTAGAAAATATATAATCGTGAAAAACACGTGAGAAGTTTCGAGAACAGTGTATCATACGCGGCTTTTCTGTATTTTCCAAGCTGACGACGAACTACACGATTGGTAAGACAGTCGTGAAGCAACCCCAGATGTCCACTGGAGTGGGAGGCGGAGGAAGCAGCATCACTACTGACCACAGCCGATTATATTTCCTCAATTCGCCATCAACACCGCTTTCCGCGCGCGATCCATTTTTTATCAAGCCGGAATACCTCAATTATGAAAATCCCATGCACCATCTCTACCCTAGTAACAGGGGCTTAATCGACTACAACAACTATACAAGCGCTGCAGTAGCAGCGGCCAGTAGTAGCGGTAGTACATCGACAAACGCTGTTGCAGCTGTCGCCGCCCTTAATTTAGAAAATAATTTCCAGCAACCTCAATCACAGCAATCGTCATCGTCGTCATCACAACAACAGCAGCAAACACCCACTTCGACGAGTCAAAACCAAACGCAGCAAAGTCAACAACATCCTTTACATCTTCACCTCAGTACACCGCCATCGACTCGAGCGCAAAAAGCAGCCCGTCGACGAAGCAACGAATCTGGGGAGGCCCGTCAGAGACGACTAGCACGTAACGCCGCCCGAATGCGAGAAAAGCGAGCCAAAGAAAGTGAAGAAGAATATCGGGTCCGGCTGGCGAAAAATGCGGAAGCGAACCGTGTACGACGTCAGAATGAAAATGAAGTACAAAGAACCCTAAGACTGATGAAAAATGCCGCCAGACAGCGACTGCGTCGCGCTGGCGAGACGCCGGAGGAACGCAAAAAACGTTTGGCAAAGGCCGCAGAACGCATGCGAGTTGCGCGAGCAAATGCGCCAAAAGTGTATAAGCCTCCACTGGAGGATCGCCTTAAGGGTTACTAAATATGAATATATACATAATTGTACGTCAACAGGCAGCATCAAATCTATCTCATAATGGACAAGAAGAAGGAAGGCGTATGGTATTGATGTCATGCACCACAAACAATTAATAATGACGCAACAAACACAACAATAACCGTTAAGAAAGAAGTAGCAACACAAAAAATCAGCTCGATTGTATGAGAAACAAATGTAATGCGATTAGAAAGTTTTGAACAGATGAAAGGATTTAGTCGCACACGCATTGGTATAAGCCCTGAGGGAAGGAAGGTGAAGGAGGCAAATTAAGGTCAACCAATATATGCCCCTAAACCGTATATTTAATTAAGTTTATGAAATAAAGTATTTTTATAATGCATGCATTACATTAATATAAAATAAAATGTAATAATAATAATAATATAAAAAAATTGTAGAAGCGTACATATGTAAATGTAGTCACACAACAAGCAAACAAACAAACACACATACATATATACACACACGAATTAGTTCCAAAACCACATAAACACAAATGGACGCATTATTATAACTACAATGTAGCACCTATAGCGTTATATCTAAATCTCCAAAAAGATTATTCTAAGCCCGCTAAAAAGCTCCTAAATTAATAACCCATTTGTGCTGATGCTCTTGACACTTCTGTAATACACACATAGTTTTAATCCGACAAAAATTAACTTCTGTAATGAGATATTTTAATATAAAAAATGCAATATACATATAGTCAAGTTAAACCCTATGTCTCTTTTCATTCTTAATTAAGTTCTAGTCAAAATTCAAGTTTTATCTTCATTTTTTGATGTAATTAAAGATTATTTTTAAATTATGTAATATGTACACTATACTGGAATAAAGTTGCATCAATCACATTTTTAAAGTACTATAGGCTGGAATCTTTTTGAAGAAATACGCTTGAACATCCTCTTAAGAATTACAATACTTTTGGGTGGTAATCATCATAATTTCAACAAATCCATTAATTGGAAGTAATACATGTGAAAGTTCTAGATAAATATTAAAAGGATTCATTAAAATTGACTAGTATAAGAAAAATTCGACTATCGAATTCAAAATAAATATCAAAAAATCGAAAAAATGCAATCTGTTAAATCTTTTTCAAAATCCAATTTTAATCACGCACATTTGTAAATCTACATTTGTGTGTTGACCCAAATATGCAAATATCTAGTTTGTCCAAAATGTTTACAAAGTAATGCAGATACCAGGCATGTTAGATAACTTCCTTTCAATTAAATTTTATTACGGACAACACTAAATTCAGATAATTAAATATATTGGTATATATGTATGTATGTATGTATGTATGTATCATGTAAGGTAATACGACTTTTGTACATATAGATATGACCATGTGTGTACATCAAAGTTTAAGAAAATTCACTGATCTTTCATGGACATCGAATATATACAATACATACACATGTAATCAAATCATAATCAAAAAACGGTCGTTATAAAACGTTACCTAAAAAAATTTCAAAATTTGTCAATTACAATATCGAAAAATTAAAAAATCGTACCCATATATGTATATACAAAGGTAATATGTAGGTGCCTATTGGATGTGCGCATGTATCGCACATATGAAAGCGGATTGGTTGATTACGTCGAATATATTTAAGAAAGCGCTACAGCTCGTGGGTACACAAAAAACCACATATGTATGTATCTAGTAATATCCACATATGCGTGCAATACGTGTAGATACACATATGTGTACATACTGACGTACCTGTACCTATATGTTCATGTTCGTAATTCCAGTGAATATGTGACGTTAACTTCACTTTGAATAAAACCCTCAGTAATTCCCTGCACACGAAGCATGCGTCCATTTGCAAAACCGTGTGGTAACACTGCCCTTCCAAACGCTTGAACGAGTTCCCGGTCGAGGGTGTTCGTGTGTCGATGTGTATCTATCCATTGGAATATATGTATGTATAGCTTGAATATTTCCAATATAGAACGGTTAGAAATTTTTTATTCTGAACCGAAAACAAAAGTATTTAGTACAATTCATTGTAAGATGATCATAGAGATCACTTTTTATGCATACATATGTAGATGCTTACAATGGTTCTTTTAATCACCCAATAATAGAAATATCATCCATAACGAGAGGAATTAAAATGAATTTTCGAAAAATAATTGAATTTCAAACAGTAACATAGAGTAAATATTAAGTGGATTTTTTAATATTTTACTACTTCCACAAATTTATTCCTATTTCACGCGCTTACTGATAACTTTATAAAATCGTTATGGTTTTGAACACGAATTATAAATAGATTTTCTAAATACTCAGTATTTGTCTTATATTAAAGACAAATTATGAAAATTATATATTTATAAAATTAATAAAGCAACTAATAAATTTTTCTTGGTGTTCTTCCATTTTCCACAAAGCGGCTCGTTCCAATGCTATTTCGTGTATTTACATTTTTTTCGCAAGCCGTTGCTGGTTTTGGCCTCACCGCCTACGGAAATTTTATGGTTAAATAAAAAATTAAAGTAAAAAATTGTATTGCTGGTAAATAACCTTAAGTATCCGTTTATATCAAACGGAAGTGCTGAAATTTGTGAAATGTGAATTATAAAGGACAAGTATTAAAGTTAGAGCAATAATTATAATTAAAGTTCGGGAAAAAAAGAAAAGTTTGAGTTATTAAAATAAAACGTTAAATATAAGCAAAATATTAAAAAATTGTAAAGGGGAAATAGTTTAGTGAATGAAAATACGATTATGTCGTGAGTGCATTGGAGGGTGCGAGCTGAAATATGTGAAGAGCCTCAGAAAATCATGTGAAAAATCGATTGGAATGTTAGACTGGAAATGTGTGTGAAACAACATCGTTCCAATGTATGGAATATAACGCTGTGAATTGTTTGCTTGAAACTTTTAGTGCAAAATGTCAAAGTTTGACAATCGCCGCCAATAAATGACATCAGTAAGAAAAACTTAGTAAATATTTGCAACAATTGCAAATACGCAAAAGCTATAAAAGAATAAAAACAAAAAGTGAGTGGCGGGCATGAAGGTGCGGAGGTGAGGTCCGAAAGCAAATAAATGTGGAAGAGCAAGGTGAAGATTTATACAGACGTTCCCAGTTCCTGAGAGTAACGTTTTAGAAATAATGGAATCAAATCCCAATGGGATAAAAATAGAGCCTACACTTGAACAGCAACAGCATTCACAGTACGCTACACATCTACTAGCATTGAATGGACACAATGCACGGCTTCTTATTGAGCACCCCTCAACGTTGCTGGTGCCATTGTCACATCAGCAGCAACAGCAGCAGCAGCAACATCAGCAGCAGCAGCAGCAGCAGCAACAACAACAACAACAGCACCAATTACATCAGCAGCATCAACAGCATCATTTTCAACAGCATGACCAGCAATTACAACAGCATCAATTACAGTTAAGCACATTACCAGGTTATCCTCAACCACTATCGCTTAAGCAACAGCCCGCAACCACGCCGGTGCCTGGAGGTGTTACTACAACTCACGGTCCTACATCAGTTACATCGTCAACTTCCTCACGTACAGCTGCACAACGCTGGAACGAAAGTCCTGAAGCCCGCGCCCGTCGGTTGGCACGCAATGCTGAAAGGATGCGTGAAAGGCGTAATCGTGAAAGTGAAGAAGAGTACCGGAAGCGTCTCGCCCGGAATGCTGAAGCAAATCGTCTTCGGCGCCAAAATGAGTCGGATATGGAACGAGCCATGCGGCTGGTTCGCAATGCAGCTAGGCAAAGACTACGTCGGGCAATGGAAACGCCGGAACAGCGATCAAAACGACTTCAGAAGCTTGCTGAACGCATGCGACTTTATCGGGCTAATGAGACACAGGATCAGCGAAAAGTACGTTTGGCAGAAATGGCAGCGCGAGCAAGACAACGCATTGCAAACGAGACTCCAGAACAACGGAAGGAGAGACTGAGGAAGTTGAACGATTACGCTAAAAAGGTCAGAGAAACTAAGAAAAAATCCAAGCAGGAGCAAAGTGAGAATTCGCAGAATTCGAGCCAATTGCAAAGTACTGCTGCCAGTTCCACTAATGAAAATATCAATTTGAACCAGGCAGCCCCGCAATCAACAGTCGCAACCAACAGCACCATAGACCAACAACAACCCCAGCAATCCAATGACGAACAACTAGCATCTTATCAACCACAGCAGCCGGCGTTAACCAATCCCATAGAGTACTATCAGAATATGTTCATGAGTCCGGCAACATTGAGACCTGCTTTACTTAAACAGGAGCAAATAACACCACAGCAGCAACAGCAACAACAATCAATGCAGCAAGGACGTTTTACACACCAACAGCAGCAACAACAAACAATACTAGATTCAGAATCAAATAGCATGTTTCCTCCACAATTGTACGACAATGATCAGAAACCATCAAATGCATCTGGTAACGGCTCTGCAACAACGTCTTCTAAGTTACCGCAAGCACATGTACCACAATTCAACACAATTGCCAGTTCCCTTGAATTCTATCAAAACAAATATATGAAGAAGCAGGAACTTCAGGTAAGTATAAACGATACTAAATAGGTGCAAAAAATATTCAAATGTACATGAATATCTACTTGTCTGCCCCATTGTTCAACTAAAAACTTAATATTAAAATAACTTAACCTTAATTATAGTGTCTCTTTTCCAAAATTAAGCGTGTAAAGATTCTAAAAATTAAGATTCGTTCAGTAAAATTGTCTCTTTTAAATAAATAAAACAAAATTAACTCGTGAGTTTTTTAACAAATCTAGTTTAAACAAAAAAATATTATAAACAATGGGATTGGGCGCAATATAAATACATGAGTTAATGTATGTATTATGTGATCAAGTATACATACATATCTACCAAAAAAGTACGCATATGTATGTACGTATATGAATATGTGTACTTCATCGATCCATGCTATGCTGTGTAAATGAGAACGGAAAAAAGAATTGACCAAAGTCTGGGTTGGTATGTTATTAACAAAAAAATGTATTTAATTGTTAATGAACTTGCAAAAAAAAAATTTCAAATACAATATATACAGGAAGATCAGTAAAAAAAAAATAAATGCGAAAACTTGAGGCCATTTTTATTCAACGGCAAGTGTTGGCAACTCCTTATTTAAACGTGATTGCGAACGAATGTTGGTATACGCAAAATGGAGAAAATGGATCCGGTTTTATTGAAAATGATGCTTTTTCTTTTTTGCACCTGAACTTGGTTGCCGGACTTCTTTATGATTGTGCAGGTGTTAGAAGCATTGTATTTTACAAAATCTTTTTGGTATATTTGAGCTGTTGTATGATAGTGAATATCATAATTTCGAAAAGTTGTTGGAATATTATGCCTATTATATTAAAACGACGTGTGTTTTAGCTGTGTGAACATTTTCGAACAACTGTTACTGATATATCAGTTATTGGCAGAAAGTAAATATGTTGGCATAAATATTATGTTTGGTTAATAAAGTAATAAAACATCTGCATTTTTAAAATTGAGTCCCAAGAATTTACCGTCATAAAAAAATCATAATATGCATATTATATTGACAAGATTGTGCTTTGTTGGTTAATTTTCTGATATTCAATACTGATGGATGCGCCTTCGTTGTGGAGAGCATAATTTGGCTTAAGAAATAAAGGATCCGTGTTATTTTAAAAGAACAAACTGATACTATTCTTTTTACATATATAAATACTTTTGATTTATATTTGTTTTTATTCGCAGCTTAGAACGTTAATTGGAGCCAACAGCGAGTTGACGTGTATAAAATATTAAAGTTCTGAATTCTTAAATTATTGTGTCTAGGTATACGCATAAGGGAAGTGTGTGTGAATGTGTCGTGCTTTTTCGGGATCGGTTTGAAATTGTTTTAACCTCACTATTTGTTTGTATGTTCTATTTCTATCTTAAATAAACAAAAACAAACTTTTTGGTATGTTCCTGCTATTTAATTTTTATCTATTTATGTATATTGCGTTGCTATAAACTTTTTGTGTTCCGAAAAAAATTATGTTCAAAAAGTATAGATGTGATATTTTATAATTTCATTGTTCAAATTTATATGTTATTTTCTGCAGGATAAAATTTTGTTTCTCAAAACATTGTCGTGGACGCAATGACTACTGGTAACTCTTAATATGTTTACAAAATTTTTGATATGGCAACATTATTTTTCCAATGCTAGATACATACCTATTGTGTAAATAAACGTCTTTATCTGGTAGTCGGTTTTTGATACGCTTGTAATTGTTCACTATTTTTATTTGTCAAAATTGTAAATTTTTTCTAAATATTTCTATTTTTGTCTTGCGACCCTCGGGCGGTATGTGGCAGGCAAATAAATATTCAACATTTGAAAAGGATGTGGGTAGCTATAACAATTTTCAATTGCAGACAAACAATCCAACGAATAACAGCGGGTCAGTTGGTGGCTCCAATTTGCAGAACGATTCAAAGGTGATCGTAGCATCCTCGTCCAACAGTGAGAATCAGAAATTAAAAAGTTCACATCCTCAAATACAAAACCCTCCTACTCCGCTATATAACCAATTTCCTTATTTAGCTACATTTCCAGCTGCTGCAGCAAACTCGGGATCAACCGTAGTGACTTCACCATCTAGTACGCCCACTCAAGCCACCTATTACCCCATGTATCACAATGGATTTCAGCTGACTATTCCACCGAATACAGTGCCACCACCATTTACACCTGTGCATTTCACCAATAATACGACCAACTCGGGAACATCACCTAGTTCTGGACAAGTGGCCCAAACTGCAGTTGGCGGAGCATATAATTTGTTGGCGAATTCATCTATAACTGCTGCTGCAGCGGTCGCTGCTGTTGCTTCAACTGCTACGCAACAACAAGCTATACAGGATTTTCCAAAACCGGTCCGCGGTCGCCCTAGAAAGGTCATCTTTTCCAACACTGTCGCTGGCAACAATGCCTCTACTACGAGCAACACGGGAGACTCAAAAAACGGCATTTATCTGCTGCCCACAGGAACCACTGAATCGCCTGAGGACGCACTACGACAACAAAAGGTGAGTGCCTTGCTTGAGCAGGAAATAAACCAAATGCTCGCATCACCACAGCAGACACCGCGCCGCGGACGTGGTCAACAACATTCCTCACCCACAGGCTCGACCCGGGGCAGCGGGCATAAATATGAAACAGATGAAGACAAGCGAAGAAGATTGGATAAAATGGCAGCACATCAAAGAGAAGTGAGGGCGAACGAGACACCTGAGCAACGAGCAGTACGTCTAGCTAAACTGTGTGAGAGAGCTCGACTGAAACGGGCAGAAGTACGAGCCACCGAATCACCAGAAGAACGGAAAGTACGATTATCCAAACAAGCCGAATATGCGCGTATGCGTCGTTTACGGACTCATTCACGTCGTCGCACAGAAGACAGAGCACGTGAACTTTATGAAGAACTTAAGAAAGATGTGGATATATCCAGTGATGGTAACGACTCCAACGCCAACACTAAATTGCAGCCACAAGATCAGCAGCAAGATTTACTTCAGCAACAGCAGCAGCAGCAACAACAACAACAGCAGCAACAACAATCGCAGCAACTACAGCAGCAGATGTTGCACTCAAATGAATCCTCCAACATGGTGACCGCACAACTCCAGCAACAACAACAACAACAACAACAACAGCGTTTTTTAGCTTTAGCCAACTCGCAAGCACCTCAACAGCAAGATCAACAACAGCAACAAATGTCATCCTCTAACAATGCATATGGTAAACCGCCGTGCAAGGAATACAATTCACAGCCTGAGAATAATGATATGCTTAAGATCCTCGAACCTATCATCGTAATGAAAACAAAATAAAGCTAACTAATATATAAACAAACCTAGCAAGTACGCATAAAAAACAATACCCAATAGTCTATCAATAAAACACAGTTTATGATAAATACACCTTCACTTTTACACGATGACGACGACGGTGACGATTGAAGCCCCGTCTATAAAAACATAAAACAAATATACACGTGGTAACAAATACCACAATATATCACCGAAATCACCATAAAATGTCGGCAGCAGTTATTCAAGTAAAATTCTTTTTAGAAATTTAATGAAAAATGTAGCAGTAGCAATTGGAATGATAACAATTTGATTAACTATACCTGCGAAAGGTATTGCATACATGCATATATAGATACATATATTCATATGTAAGTTTATGTTAGTGCAGTATATCATATACTACATACTAAATGAAATAAATATGGCAAATTTATATACACTAGTTACACTCAATGTATGTAGAGCTCGTGTAAGCATAATATTAATATTACTGTGTAATAAGTATAATAATGATCATGATAAAGTAAAAGTAAAGAATAAAGTCAATAATTTTTTTAAAGTAGATTAAACACACAAATTGATGTACTTATTTAAATCGAGTTCATCTGTGCAAGGTGGTATACAGTTGAACTTAAAGTACATTCATACATGTGTTTAGAGCTAAGCTCAACAACAGCAAATTCATGAAGACGTAAGCTCTCATGTGCCACTGGGAATTTGGATAACCACAGTTTTGCAATGGTTTTCAAAGATTGCAGGCTTAAAGCGTGATATTAGCTAAATTTTAAGTACTATTAAATAATTCTTTCGGGGTCCAATCATTACTGGTGTTTATAGCACATGTATTACAGCAAAAATGTAAGAAAGGTCGAAAAATGGTATAATCAGAATAAAAATCTAAATTTATCTGAATGATTTGCAAATATTTAGAAATTTTGGAATTTTATTTTTTCCTTTCATTGTTGCAGATTGATTTTTCATATCAAAAGTTTTTATTTAAATAATTTATTTAAATGTGTGAGTAAATAGTTAAAAAATATTCAAATTTAATTTTAGCTGGAATTCAACACCTTACACTCCATCGATACGGAGTATTCAGCCGACTCCATAGAGTGGTGCCCACACCAGCAATACCAGTTCTATTTTGCTTGTGGCACATATCAATTGGAAGAGAAGGCTGACGACGAAAGCGCCATGCATACCAGGCGTAAGGGTCGCATAAATCTATTTAGGTTTTGCTCTTCCACCAAAGAACTCAACGAAGTGTGTCGCTTGGAGACAGCTGCCATTCTAGATATGAAGTGGTTAATCGACGAATCGAACGAGAATCCCCTACTGGCTACCGTTAATTCGTTTGGTCAACTAGAAATATATGAGTTTAAAGATGATACTTTGAAAAGAATCAGTAGTTTGGATATAAATTCCGACTGTGATGATCTGCTGGCATTGTCATTGGATTGGAGACGTACGGAGAATTCCAACCATGCAAATCAATTTCAAATATTGGTTTCAGACTCCAAAGGTGGCGTGAATTTAATCGACTATGAAACGAAATGTGGCCTCAAACGGGCTAATGTTTTTGCCGCACATGGTTTCGAAGCATGGACATGTGCTTTTGATCGTTGGGACGCAAATCGTATTTACAGTGGTGGCGATGATGTACTCTTACAAGCTTATGATCTACGAACTTGCTCGCGTATTTTCAGCAACAAATCACACAATGCTGGCGTTACTTGCCTGCTCAGTCATTCCATGCACGAGCATTTACTGTTGACTGGCAGTTATGATGAGCACTTGCGTACATTTGATACGCGCTCTATGAAGGAGCCCTTAGGGGAACTGAATCTCGGCGGAGGCATTTGGCGTCTAAAGACCGATCCATTAAAGCGTGATCTCATTTTGGTAGCATGCATGTATCATAATTTCAGCATCGTCCAGCTTAACGCTGGACAGTTGGAGGCACCCACGTTGGTCGGCGAATACTACGAACATAAAAGTATTTGTTATGGAGCAGATTGGTGTCGTGATGTGTCTGGTAATAAAGATTTGTACACAGCAACATGTTCATTTTACGATCACAAACTTTGTGTGGCCCAAATAGTTGAAGAGCACCCCTAACTATGCGGTTGTAAGTTTTAAGTTTCAGAAATAATAAATATCCTCACATTCTGGATACTACTATGAACAATTAAGAAAAATTACTGATCTTCATTATTTCTGGGGTGATTGCTTCAAGATCACGTATATATCAAAAATTTTAAATGTGGTAATAATCTAGTTGTTCTAGCATTTATTACTGGCCCCTATTAATAGCGGGCACTTTCGACCATTTTAGCGAGTCTTCGGCCTTTACGGTACCAATTGAAAAACATTGGTATCAAGTTGTTTCTCTCTTCAAGTTTTTTCCTCTGAAGCATTTTTCTTTATTAAAATTACTTTCTTAAGAAAGCAACCGAGAGTCATTGAAACTTCCGGTAACTATAAGTAGAACTCCCGTCATACACCCGTTTCCATAACATGCGGGACTATATCACTGCAACGAGCTCTGATTTATATCCGGCTACGAATAGCAAAGTCTTCACATTATCAAAACTTAATCTCTTGCTATATATTTTAACGGTTTAAACTATTATATGTTGTATATTCATGCAAAGTTTTGTTAAGTTAATCGTAGTTTTGCGAGTTTTTGACCCCCTCAAAAATAATACGGCTTTTGGTATGATTGTACCATATAAACATAATATGCGTATTTATAAATTTTCATTTTATTCAGTTTATTACAACAATTCTGTTAGATATAATAAGAAGTACTTTAAATAAATGCCTTTCTGCCTTAATGTATGTTTTATTCAGGCTTCTTTTATGACCTAAATGATAATAGAAATCCTGAGCGGAAATTAACATAAGATTTTTATTCTTTGAATTCTAATACCCTTGTGAGAGGTAAGTCTTAAATCGTTTATGAATAATATTTAAATGTAAAAATGTATAAATGTATGTATAAAAGTATAACTTAAAGCTCATCGTTTAACTTACACATTTTCATATTTAACCAGTACATATTTTCAACAATGAACTCAGCACCACACACTCTTACCGGCATATTTGTCCATTCTTTATCAATTCTAACAATTGCATTAGTATGGGTGAACTCTGAACTAGTCCGACATCATTCGAATCTAAATTCACGAGACATTTGAAGAATAGCGAAGTCATTCGTTGATCGTTTGCCTCCAAAATTGTTGGCGCCATTTGATGCAACACATTCACACGAAATTTGTATGAAGTGATACCAATGAATTTCTCGATATGGTCACAAAACATGGTCCAATCGGACTCCAATATAATGTCTAACAATAAATCTATGGTTTCTTGGGATCTATCTTGACTGTAGCTTAAGATCTGTCGGCATGCATTCATTTTGTTTAGACCACAATATTCCAGACTATGAAATATTGTCGCTAGTAGCTTGCTACCCTCCGGGTACCGCTCGCAGTCACGCGCCATATTCAAGAGTTTTATACGATTGTTTCGCAACGAGTAGACACGACAGAACTCGTGCATGTAACGGCGAAAAAGCGATTCATGATTATAAGCAAATCGATATGTTATATTTAAGTCCATCTCTGAAAATGTAAGCAAAATTTTCCCAACTGCTTCCGGCTCCCGAAATTTGTGTGAGAATTCGCAGTTGCCGAGCTTAAAACATCTGTCCACTAAGAAAGGCAAACATGTGACACCAAACGTCTTCGCGATAACTATTGTGTGTCGACTGGAGTTTCGACTATCTCCTTTAATACTGGCAAATTTGCCATTCTTGCATACAATTTGTTTGTTATCATCGACTGCTTTCAAGCTCTTCATATCCTCATCCTCTTCCTTACTAGATGTTGGCAATTGCAATACCTCTCTCATAAGCGGTTTAAGGGTTTCGAATGAATTCTGAGTGATGGCATTACTTTGAGATTGATAAGTCGGTTGTTGTTGTGTTAATGGCGTTACCGCGCATACATTTTGTACTGTGCGTGTGATTTTCTCCAAGTTTAGTTGTTTAATCACATCCGGTTCCGTTTTAATTATTTGCTTATTAAATGCATTCGTTGGCAATATGACCATGGGTAATGCTGCTGCTGTGGCCACGTTCTCTGTTGTACTGCCGTGTTTTGTCGTTGCAGTTGTCATGGAGATTTTCGGTATTTTGAACTTTTTTAAAACATGATTCGAGACGTTTGTAGAGCACTGTGCAGCTTCCATCTTGACAACTGTATTCGTATCGTCCACCATTTCTTCATTTTCGATAATATTCTCAGCCTGCGGATTTTCGTTGTTTTTATTTGTGATATCTGAATTAAGGTTTTTGGTTGCCTCATGAGCACGATCCATATCAGGACACCGCTCATCATCTGATGAACTAACAAAGATGAATTTTTTCAATTCAAAAACGTAAGCACATATAGGTTAATCTATTACATACTTAAAACAAGATGTCGCTAGAGATAGCGCATCATCTTCCGTTTCATCTTCGAAATCCAAGCAGTCATCATTCATTTTTAATTCCATCTCCAGCACAGATAAATTGCGATTTGCATCGGCTACATTTACTTTTACATTATTTGACACTCCATCAATTACTTGCCTCTGATCTGATTCTATAGAGTTTTGGGGTGTCAATTCAGCCTCAACTTTTTCAGTAAACACCTTCTGTAGACCCCCCGAAGATACGTCTACTGATTTGTTGGAACTTTCATTTTCTTCACGATGATTTGTTTGCTTCAGATCTTGTGTTTCTATAAAGAAATTAATTATACAATTTACTTAAAATATTTAATCATATTCATATCATAAGTCACATTCACTAATTGCATATAAACATGAAACAAAGTATGCTTTCAGACAGCTTGTTAATAATATATGATATAAAGGTGTGAGGCGTAAACATTTTCATAAATAACTATTCAAATATTAAGTACACTTATTTTATTAAAAACATTTATGAAAAAGTAATATCTTCAAATTTAAATTCAAATTAATATTCAATCGAACAAGTGATACTCGTATAACGGCAAAGACGTACACATATGAAAAAACATAAATACTTTCAAAGTTTTCCTGTACACCAGTTTCAAATGCACTAAATGAGTTTGCACTCTCCGGTTTACAGAAAATAACAGAATCCTACACATAAAACTTTCTTTTTCATCATATATATCTTCGAATACATACAGATGAATAAAGGTATAATAAATTTATTTTTGTACCTGTTTCTTCCGCCTGGATTGTATTTGCTGCCTCCTGCTTACAGCTACAGCAACTAACAGAATCCTCTAGGGACAAGCCGCTATTTTCTATTAAATATATTGAATCGTTTAATCGCTTATGGAAACATATTGCTTGTATCACATACCCCAGGTCAAACTATGCACTGCTTCACACACTTCCTCCTCATTGCATTCGTCACTTCCATTGCTCGAACTGTATGTTGTAGTTATTTCCTCTGTTTCTTCTGTTATGAAATTACTAACCCTTGAATGGTTGTTGTTGTTGTTGTTGTTGTTCTTGTTGTTGTTGTTACCAAATACCGTCAGCGTTGATCTTCGTACTGTCTCTGCACAGTTGCAAACATTGTCAGCTACGGAATTTCCTATACCTGAATCATTGCAACCTAAATCTGAAAACAAAAGAGCGTAGGGTTAAAAACATTAAAAGCATTTTAATATTTGCACAATTTCACATTTTTACTTACTGTCACTTTTTTGCGATTCGTTGGCATCATTTTCTTCATTGTATTGTTGTATGGCTACAACTTGAGATTTTTCTGCCACAGCGGTGTCCTTCTCTTCACTGCTTTCAGTGTCCGTCTCATAATCGTATGTGAACCCTTCAGAATTAGTTTCCATTAGCGTTAACTGTGGTATCGGTAAATGTACGCTAACCATGTGACTCTGGTGATCTTCTACTAAATCAATACTCTTCGTATGATCGTCTTTTGCAGACAAATCACAGGCGGCATCGTAATCGCTCTCAATATCATTCCCATCGTATGAGGATTTCAATTTGTTTGACATAAGCGATTCTGTATCCACGAATAGGAAATCATCCGAATCTCCGCGTAATTCATCAATATGATCAATACATCGTTCGGTGGGAGACCTTCCTGCTTTATCTTCACTATTTACTACCACATTTGCTGATTTGGGTTCAATATTTGAGATATTGTCTTTCTTAGCATCCCCTCTATTACTATCTTGACTGAAAGCCGTCTCGGAATTATTTTGAGTTAAATTTTCATACCCACCGACATCAACAGTATCAGTGCGCTCATTCGTGCCGGCCGTTGTCTTTAAGCTTTCGGTATTTGTTCGAATTTCATTGACATTTCGCCTTTGATCTAAAGCGTTTCCCTTTTCGCCGTTCTTTACAACATTCACATTTAAATCACCGATTTTACTGTTAGATTGAGAGTTGTGATTGCAATTGTTGTTGCATAGAGGACTCTCGGAAAGAATTTCACCGAGTTCAAAATCACAAATCGGCAGCGTATTGTTAGCAGTTTCCTTAATTGACAACGCTGAAATATGTCATAATTTACAGTACTAATTTTTATGTAAAACATTCTGCAACTCACCACAATCTGTTGAAGTATTGACTGGTCTAGGAGCTGATGTAATTACCTCGTTGTTGGTTAATTGCATAAAAGCATTGATATTATCTTCAAGATCAATAAGAGGCATCTCTAATGCTGCTCCAAAGGAAGCATAATCGTGGCCCCCAAACACAGCCTCCGTCGTTTCATTTAATTTTCCTGCACAGTTATTAGTTTCCAAAGGCGCTAAACTAGTGTGGTAGATCGACGTTTGGATCAGGTTTGACGATTTTAAAGACAAGTCCAGAGGCATTAAATCCTGATTGGTTGTTTCGGTACGGACATTAAAAATATTTGGTGTGGACAGGCTATATGATATTGTAGACCTTTTGGATAAATCCAACAACACATCAGAGACATGTGCTGGCGGAGGAACAATTGTATTGCTTTGCGATTGTGAGTCTTGTATCAAAACAGGCAAGCTGGTAGGGCCGTCAAGTACACGAGCAATTGCATTTCCAACATCGCCTACATTGTCTATGTAATTTACCTATGATATTAAGTAGTAATATTAATAAGTTGCAAATTAATTTCCTTCTTCTTATTATTTATTACGTATTTTTAAGGATAGTGTCTGTATATTTATCTGACTGTATATATTTGCAATATTTCAAAAATAACATACATTTCTTATAACGTAAAATATATTTAAAAAGGTGACAAATAGATATTACAACAAAAAATTCTTTAATTTCTTGGTAAATAAGGATATGAATCAAGTAGAATATAAAATATGTAAATATCTAAACTTTAACTTTTATTGTTGGTATAAAAATTATTAACAAATACATTGGCTTCTTTACGCAAATTACGTGGTCAATGTAAATAATGTGCATATTCATAAATTTACTAACCAACTCTGCCATATTGAATTCCTCTTGACCACCATCAATGTGAGTATTATCGGTTTGTACAAGTTGACAATTTCCACCATTCTCCCAATCACCTTCAAGATAATATGTGATTGGTTGCTGATCGTTCGAATCCAAGTAATGAGTCGTGGATGTTACCAACTGTTGAGAAACTGTTGAAGAAGCAGCTGGTGTTGCCGATCCCGCCATGTTACATGTGTTGGAAAAAAGTTCAACGTATTTAGCCAAATCGCTTTTGGCCATTTCTGCATATTCTATGGAATTTTGTTTCTCCGACTTGTTTTTCGGCTTTCGCCCACGTTTTTTATGTGGTTCTTTATCTACATACGCTGATTTTTTCGATTTACGTTGCCGTTTTTTCTTTACTAGTTGTTTTTCAGAAGAATCAACAGCATTAGGCACATCCACACTATAATTACTGCGCTCATTATTATTGATATTATCAAGTAAGTTTGTGGCTTGTAATGTTTCTGCTTCATGATTTTCTACGAGCACCTGAGATATTAAACGTGATAACATCTCATCTTCCTGCTTTTCATTATTTTCATTAATAGTCTCAATAGTACTTGATGTTGAGATAGGCAATTGAAAATCTTTACTACTATTCAGATTTTCCTTCAAGGGCACATCTTCTAGCTGGTGGCCACTATTCGATCGTTTACGCAACAATTCGTCAACACGACCAGCGAATAATCTTTGAGAAGCATCAAGTTCCCCTAAATCAATCGAAATTTCCATTTTTTCTGAACCCTTTACTACTTGAGGTATTAAAATAGATAGCGAAAGGGGCGAATCATCTTTTTGGCCATATTCTGATGTATTTACTTCAGAGCCATTGAATTGTATAGATGTCATTCTTCGTTTACGTGTTGCCGTGCGTCGGGGTCTTTGTGTACCTAAACACTCATCACCGCTAGATTCAATAAAAGACATGGCAGGCGACATTGTATCAGGCGTTGACGAAATTATCTGGGAATAATCAAGTACAACGTCCTTACACTTTTCTAATATACTTTTAATGTTTGTAAGTGAAGAAACAGGATCTAGTGCAACCAGCTGCACTTCAGGTTGACTTGAATGTAGCTGTATAAACAACCTGTTACGTCGTTCTAATTTCAAATTCTCACTGTCACACCTCAATTCCGGATGATACTGGTATAGCTGATCTTCAAAACGTTTAAGATCACCGATTTTTGCCATAATTAGTATAGAAGAAATTTACACAGCTTTCAGATTTTTAATTTTCCAAAATTATTAAATAATCCCGGCGATTAATCACACGATTATAACGGATTATTCATACAAATGGCGCATATGACGCGTGAGACTTTTACAACAGGGTTGACATTAACGTTAACCGTTTAACGTGAGATCAATTTCAAATCTCAAAAAGATGTTGATAGCTAAAAATGCGACACTAAATTTATGGGGCGCTTAAACTAAAATGTATATGTTATAAAATTAATATTACTTATCATATGCTATAAAACCTTTTAATACAATTGTATTAATACTATAACATATTCTTTAAAGAAAGAATATAACATCCGGGGTCAAATGTCTCATCTGATTATGTTTAAAAGTGTTCTGTAATTTATGTATTTTATGTATTTTATTAAATCGAAGTTTTTGTTTAAAAAATAGTAGGCACATAATGATGACAGAGAAGAGGTATACTCTTAAAAGTTTGATTATCAATGAAGAATACTTATTTTAGGTAAAATGAAAGGCATATACATACATACATGCATATACAAGAATAAATTATAAGAAATAAATATAATTAATAAATTAAATCATCTGGCAGCTTTGTAATTTCTATCACCGATTACGTAATTTTCCGAACGCGTTACCATTTGCATACACAACTGACATTTCTACTGTAAAACTAATTGAAAGAATTTGGTTACATCATTTAGTTCTAGTAGACATCATAATTTTGCTCAAAAAACATTGTTAAAAAGTTTGGTTCAAGACGACAATAATAAAAAACTAATTTGTATTTTATATTAAAGAACCTGAGGCAGTCTTGCTCGTGTTAACAGCTGCGAATGAGCGGAAGACGCTCCTAAAATGTCCGAAAATAATCAGGTTAGTTAAGTTCTTCATTGCCATTGCTGCGTCTTATATATTTTTTCGTGTGATGAGTGAAAGCGGCTGATGTGAATCTTATTTTCTACTTTGAGATTTTTCCAACGTCTACGTCGTAGTATGCATATAAAACATGTGTTTGTAGATGCGTGAGGTTTGAAAACATTTATTTTAGATATTTATTTACTTACTAAAACACCTGCCATATTTTTAATGCTTTTGTATTTACATAAATACATACATACATACTCATAAATGTATATTTAAGAAATAAATAAAATTAGAAATTATTTCACTTTTCTAGCTGATAACCTAATCAGACTTGTAATAGCACTTCTAATATTCCACATTATTTACATAGGTATTCTTTCTCCGATAACGTTTAGAGTAAGACCAATTACAATATAAAATAAATTAGTTTCTATTTTTAGAACAAAAAAAAGACGCATTATTGTTTAGCTCCTAAATTTTTATTTGTTATTTGTTATTTTTTACTTTTATAT
Source organism: Bactrocera minax (assembly GCA_021498325.1). Lineage (NCBI taxonomy): Eukaryota > Metazoa > Arthropoda > Insecta > Diptera > Tephritidae > Bactrocera > Bactrocera minax. The sequence continues at coordinate 246,824 of JAKEEE010000065.1, read as the reverse complement.
GCAGTTTACAAAAGAATACATATCTGGTTACATATATTGATTAATTTTATTTTTGTTTGTCTTGTTTTCAGCCACTTATTAATTGAGTATTCACCCAACTTGGCTTTCACACTATTGTGCACCTTTCACAAAACTATACAAAACTATACAAAACGAATTCAAATTATTGACTAAAATAATATCGAAGTCTTTCATGCTTTGAAAAACTGTTCGGTATTGATAAATTCATAACAATATATTTCAATAGACTTTGATTTCATTGTTTTGCCAGACATTTGCGAATAAAACGAGATATTTTATTTCGATAGATATTTCATTTTCCCGGTCGAACCTTTGTATCACAAATACTTGTTTACGTATTTATATACATGCAAAATATATGGGCTTGTAAAGTATTTAATCTTAGAAGGATATCATAACGTAATTGCATTGTTTATATTAAGAACGTTTTATTTTCGTAATAATGGCGGCTTATTTGAATCGCACTATTTCGATGGTGACTGGAAATGGCGCCAATGCTAATGCAAACGGCGGCGCAACGACTTCTCACTATAATCCGAACGCTCTGATGATTGAAAATCGTACCATGCAAAATGCTATTGCTGAAAAATCACCGTTGCAGGTCTTCGTAAGAGCTAAGAAAAAGATCAATGACATCTATGGCGAGATAGAGGAGTATGTTGTTGAAACTACACAGTTTATTAATGGTAAGTGCTGTCGTATAACTAATGAATATAAAACTGTCATTCATGAGAATATTCTATGTCGCATAGCTCTGCATGCAGAAGCAGAAATTGTCGATAAGGCGGAACGTGAACTTTTCGAGAGTTATGTACATAAAGTTGCCGCGATACGTGAGGTACTCACAAGGGATCACATGAAGGTTGCTTTCTTTGGACGCACATCAAATGGCAAGAGTTCCGTAATTAATGCGATGTTGCGTGAAAAAATTCTACCCAGTGGTATCGGTCATACAACGAACTGTTTTTGCCAAGTTGAAGGCTGTGATGGTCAGGAAGCATATTTGATGAAGGAAGGTTCGGATGAAAAGCTTAATGTAGTGGTAAGTTGAAGGTATCTTATACATAGGATATATTTTTAATAATGAAATATTGAATTTGTGGTTCAGAATATCAAGCAATTAGCAAATGCGCTTTGCCAGGAGAAACTAAGCGAAAGTTCATTGGTTCGCATTTTTTGGCCTAGAGAGCGTTGTAGTTTGTTGCGTGATGATGTAGTCTTCGTGGACTCCCCTGGTGTGGATGTATCAGCTAATTTAGACGATTGGATCGATAATCATTGCATTAATGCCGATGTATTTGTACTTGTTTTAAATGCTGAATCAACTATGACGCGTGCTGAGAAACAATTCTTTCACACTGTCTCGCAAAAGCTGTCGAAACCGAATATTTTCATACTGAATAATCGTTGGGATGCATCCGCTAATGAACCAGAATTTCAAGATTCGGTATGTACGCTGAAATTATGCATATTAAATTTTCTATATTTCATGTAGTTTGTAATTGAGTTTGTAATTTAACCTTTTTTTTTCGTTAAAATGTGTAAACTGTTAATGTTGACTGCGTAAGCAGGAGCTCGAAAAGGTAAAAGTGTTAGAATACCTTTGCTAGCTTTTATAGAACCATATATACATACATTAATACGCTCGACTCAGTATATATACGAAATAATTCACTGAAATTATATGAATTGATAATAATAATGCAATTTGTTGCTGTATTTCATTAAACTACTGATAAGCAAACTAATTATGCTGAGTTGACTGCATATTTATCGAAGAGCTTTTCCACTGCATTTTTTTATTTTATGCGCATTTTTCCCTTTTATACGCTCTATTTTTACAAATTATTCACTTAGTTAAAATATAATTTTAGGTTAAGTCACAGCATACAGAGCGTTGCATTGACTTTTTGACGAAAGAGCTGAAAGTAAGCAATGAAAAGGAAGCGGCCGAACGCGTATTCTTCGTATCTGCACGGGAAACTCTTCAGGTAAACTGGTAGAATATGTTAATAAATAGTCATAATATTTTTGCATAAACAGTTACTGCATATGAATAAATAATCCACTATAGGCTCGTCTCGAGGAAGCTAAAGGCAATCCACCTCATTTAGGCGCCATCGCTGAAGGCTTCCAGGTGCGTTACTTCGAGTTCCAAGATTTCGAGCGCAAATTCGAAGAATGCATCTCTCAAAGCGCCGTCAAAACTAAGTTCGAGCAACACAGCTCGCGTGGTAAAAGTCTGTCCGGTGACATGTGCTCCATGTTGGATAACATTTATGAGCGTACAACTATATTCAAAAATTTGAAAACGGATCAAAAAACTCTACTTACGGAGCGTATACAAGGCACCGAAACGCAAATGATGCAAGTGACCAGAGATATGAAGCTGAAGATACACAATATGGTTGAAGAGGTGGAGCAAAAGGTGTCGAAGGCGCTCAACGAGGAAATTTGGCGTTTGGGTGTACTGATCGATGAATTCAATATGCCATTCCATCCGGAGCCCTTAGTATTGAATATCTACAAGAAGGAACTCAACTCACATGTTGAATCTGGCTTGGGTTCGAACTTGCGCGCTAGACTCTCCATGGCTTTGGCTATGAATGTGGAGGCAGCACAAAGGGAAATGACAGGTAAAACGATTGACGCAGCTGCTATATTTCCACTTCATAAATTACACTTATATGTAATTTACTAATAGATCGCATGCATACTTTGGTGCCGAATGAGAAGGTCGTCGTTCAAACGAAAATCGCCACACGCACACAACCCTTCGAAATGCTATATTCGCTCAATTGCCAGAATTTATGCGCAGATTTTCAGGAAGATCTCGAGTTTAAATTCTCCTGGGGTATTACAGCGATGATTCAACGTTTCACTGGTAAAGTCAGAGAACGCAATAAGAAGGGACCGGCTGTACAATTACATCGGCCAAGCAGTATTGGTGTGAGTAGAATTAACTGAACTGTTGAACTGTTGACTGTTGAACTGGTTTTGACAAAAAAGTGTTTATTTGTCTTAAAAAAACTTGTCATACTGCATTGCAGAATTTATCGCCTTCAACACCAGGCACCGATACGCCTTTATGTCTGATACCACGTCCAGTTGGTGGCATTACACAAGAGCAGCTGTCTGTTATCTCACGTTTTGCATTGGCGTCTGTTGGCTCCCAGGGTACCGTAGGTGGTCTAATCGTGGCTGGAATTGTACGTATATATGCGCTTTGACAATATTGCACCTTCAATAATTATTTACTTCCAAAATATTTCCGATTGACAGATGCTGAAGACGATCGGATGGCGGGTATTACTCGGTGTTGGTGCACTATATGGTTGTATATACTTGTATGAACGCTTGTCATGGACTAATTCCGCGAAGGAGCGTGCGTTCAAATCACAGTATGTACGTCATGCCACTAAAAAGCTAAAAATGATTGTCGATCTCACGTCAGCGAATTGCAGTCATCAAGTGCAACAGTAAGAGAATTTTTTTTTTGCGTATAACTATTTCAAAATTTCTATAAATTTGTTAAATTTCACAGGGAATTGTCAAGCACCTTTGCGCGCCTCTGCCGTTTGGTGGACAATGCTACAACCGACATGAACGAAGAACTTAAAAGTCTTGAATCACAACTCACTGTTCTTGAGTCGAATCAGAAGCAGTTGAAATTGCTGCGCAACAAGGCCAACTATATTCAAAACGAACTGGATATTTTCGAGAACAATTATATTAGGATAAACTAGCTATAAATTTAGCTGGAAAATTATTGCATGCGCTCGACACTTTCAATTATTCGCATGAGTGTGTAGTGAAATTAAAAGCTATAAAGCAAATGTTTGTTTAAGAGAATTTAAGCAATTTATACTCTGTTTCAATAATTCGTGACGGTTAATCGGCATTCTAAATGTACAATACTGTTTACCTTCTACATGAATATACTTATTTTGTTGACCTTTCATCTTCATATTAATCATATTTAATGTCATTCTGCAGCTTCCTTGCGTATTAATTGTGTTGCTCATATTTATACACATATTTAAACAATTATGCCTTCTCTTCTACTGTGACCCGGGGTCAACAGCATTTGTCGGTTTGGCAATTTATATGTAGTTCTTACGATATTTCTCTAAATATGTATTGTTTTTGTTAATAGCAAAATGCTAACTCTGAACTATTTTGTTTAAATGTACATATACTATATTTGATGAAAAATATTTAGCTAAGCGACTGTAACAAGCTATTCTAACAGTTTAATAAAATTGAACAAAAAAATTGAAAATGGTGTAATTATTTTGAAAGTCTTTGGGTATCGAAATTAAGGGTATGTTGTTAACGTTTTGGTTGGACAATGCTGCCACTGGTGGTTTTTAATGTGGTTGACTCTATTAACGGTGTAGGGCCTTCAACATTTCCTTATATTAATTCATTCTTAACATGTTTTAGAGGTTATCTAACCTAACCTGGACCTTACATGCAAAGAGCTGTTTCATCGTGGATGGACCATAGAAAGAGAGAGGTGCTCAAAAAGTGGTTATGAGGGGGCTTTAACTAATATTAAAGCGCTGGAAGGAGTAAAAGAGATGTTTACACAATAGTGTAAAGAGAGCATGGATTTTCCTATCTTAGGAATAGAAATAACTTTCGTTGTGTAATTCATTCACTGGTTGTAATTTTCTGCTAATGGGTACGATTCTTAGGGGTGCTTGAATCCACGATCTGCATTTCCAAAGGAAAACCCTTTAATGTAGTATCTTCTTCCATTTTGTTTGTTTATTTTGAATTTACAAGCAATTATATAAAAATTTCACTTGTAATTCACTTGTGTTCGTTAGAGTTTCTTGGAATTGAAGCGCCTACTTATAGTATAGCAATAATTGAAATCCAAATCAGGGCCAATATGAATTACGCAAAAAGTAGCACGCGCCCGAAATAACAAAGCAAATTTATAGCTTTAACGGTAAAAATATGCAAAGCAATCCTACTCTTAAGGACAATTTTGCATTTTCCCTCTTTACAGTTGCGAAATTTTTGCAGAACTCAACGCAGAGAGTACGATAGATGGGTTCAAGGCCTAACGTACTAGATGCGTGACCATCACTAAAGCAATGTTGGTGTGTTAACAACAATGCAATAACCGTAATGCACCTTAAGGTACATGTGTTTGGATGAATGTATGTAAATGTATAAATATGTATAATATAGGGTGAGACTGTTGCTCCTCGTGCATACCAATATGAGCCGGGTTTGTTGGGTCTTAACTACAACTGCATTTTCGGCACGCGAGGCCCATTGCTGTTGTTGCTGATTACCTTCGTTTGAATTGTTTACACTGTGTTAACTACCATACTTCATTGTTGAAAGACAAACCCGTTTACCCTTTGCATTGTTTGGACAACACCCACGGACTGACAGCAAGGACATGGTTGCTTTGATTTCGAAAGATGGGTCAAAATAATGCAAAGAAGTAAACAAAAGCAAACAAAAAGTTCGTAGCCACCAAGTTGTTGTTATTGTTTTTGCACTTGGTGCATATTTGTAGTTTGTATTCATCCTTTAAATAAGGTAAACACTTATTGCACACCTATTTTACTTTCATATATATATATAACTACATATGTATGTATGTAGATATTTATGGATGTACTACAAGCTGAAGCCCATGTGTTGGGCATACCGAAGTGTTTATTGACACATACAAGGAATTAATTTAAGCTGCCTAAAACTGACCTTGACCGCGTTACGTGTGTTAACTGCAATTCTGCAGCGAGTTCCGTGGATTTCTCGCGATGTTTCTTCATACACACACATACAAACCAACGCATGTAAACACAGGCAGAGATTTCAAGTTATATTGCTTGCATTTTACAACAAATTGAGGTACGAAATCCGACGAAATTCGACGAAATTCGTAATGTGTTTATAATTAAGTGTATATGTATATTTATATGTATGTACTTCTGTTTGTTTTATTATTAAGTACGTTTACGAAATATGCAATAATCGTTTGCGCTAACGGTATAGTAAACATTTGTCAAGTAAACAATTAGCTAAATTAAACGATTTCATATGAAAATAAAATGCCCTTCGGATTTTTTGTGGGCCACACACAATTGATTAACAGTAAACAAAATGCAGGTTATACATAAATAATAAAAACTGACTCATTCCAACCGTTACTCACTTGTTCTTGTTTGTACACGTAAACGACAACGTATTTGAATATGATGTAATATGTGTTTTTGCATGTGTGTATATGTTGTATATGTGTATTATTGCATTTTATATTCATATATAGCCTGTTCAATATTCAAAAGAGCGTATTAGAAACTTTCTAAATTAAAAATTAAATTAAAATTTATGAACCAATGCTTGTACCGTCTGAAGGAATTCTAACAGTGCAAGCGCCATCTAGCGCATGCTAGCAGACATTTAAAGAACCAACAGGTGTCACTGTTAGAACTTTTGGGCTTATTTCTTCAGCTTGCTAGATGTCACACTTGCCGCTTAGCGAGTACAAGGCAATTTAAAAAGCGGAAATGTTGCTCAAATTATACAATTATAAAGGTACAAATCAATATAATGTAGTGCACACAACAACAATAACAAGGATGCTGGTGTTATAAGAGTTACCCTTTAATATTAATTAAAAATTAAAATAATAATTAAAAATTTTGTGTAGATTGGTATGAAGTTGACAGATGTCAAGACGTTTAGAACAAAAAAAAAAAATGTAAGTTTACAGCTGTTGCACTTTTTCAAAATAAATAAATGCAATGTTGGAGTGCGCATTAACACAAATTTACTTTAATTGATCGAATTTAGACAATAACGTTTCGTTTGAGTAACATACAATATCTTCTTCTTTTTGAGCTTCTTTAATTGCTTATAACGAGGTTCAGTGTGTTGAAACTTTATACAAATTGTTGTTTATCCAATTGTTGTATAAACATGTTAATTTATACAATTAGTTGTAGTTTGTTTTTTCAAGTCAATGGCCTTTTTCAAGGCGATTGAGATTTATACCTTAGTACCGTAACCAAATGGTATAATGATGTTCTCCACTTTTGTAAAGGTCATCCAAAATCAGAGAACAAAAAGCGACCAATCCAACAATTTCTGTGTAAGAGTTTAGGTAAACTGGATTTAAGAAAAGGACTTTGCGAAATGAAGATGTATTAACCAACGACGGTGATTCAATTCATAATTTTATGATGTATTGCTTATTAATTTCCTTACTAAATACCCGCATGTAATTTACAGGTGACTCACTAAACCGAAATAAACAACGAAAAACACAACATGTGCGATGCCGTCAGCAAAAACATCATTAGAAAAGTGCTGACATACGACTGTAAAGTTTTCATATATGTATATCTTGTCCACTAACAACTTACCAAAGCGAAAGACTAACCAAAGCGAAATGAGCAAACAAGACTTTTCCCGCTTCTGCTTCTGCTTCTGCTTCCACTTTCCTTTACCATTATCGAAAAACTAAAAGTTGGGTCATTGCCATTGTCATAAGCTAAGCGCCTGACCTGCTAGTATATGTGATTGGTAAGCGCCCACTTTACACGAAACGCCATAAAATAATCACAACAATAACAACAACATGGTGCATGATAATATCTGGGAAATCAAAAGTGCTGAATCGCATTACTGGATAGGATACGCACTGACATTCGTATGATAATCGCCATGATTATGCGCCTATTGTTGTTATTGCGGCGGTGGCGGTGGCTCTGAACGATTTCATAATAGTAACAGTGAACTTTATAGGTGAGTGAACCATGTGGTGGGCCCGTGTAAAGAACAAGACTACAAAAAAAAAACAACAAAAAAAATCAAACCATTGTCGCTCAGATATTCTTCAAATATTGAATTAAGAATGCAATAAGGCAATCACTCGATGTGTTAATATCATTGAATTATATATATGTGAAAGTCATTCTGCTAACCAAAGGTAGACGCAGTCATAGATATTTACTCAGCGGTTTGAGCGTGCAAATGTTTAACGAAAATTTCATTAAATTTTTCTAATATGAACTGCAGTTTGGTGGAAGACCTCGGTCAAATACCTATTGAAGGTGTAAACAGCTGTTTGGTTGTGAATTTTGGACCTCTATATAGAAGCAATACAGTTTTTCTTTTGATGGTGAACAACGAAAGAAGGGGAAAGGACCAATTGGAAACATTGGCATTTCGAAGAAGAATGGGTGGAGTGCGTACAAAAGGGAGCAATTGATAAAGTATTTTGACTTCGGTTAAAATATAAATATGTTAAAGAAGAAAATGTTTTGTCTCTATATCTCCTTGTTATGCTTCTTCTTCTTTCTTGATTCGGATTGTAGGAGCCTAAACGAATGCTTAATAGCGCAACAGTTGCTTTTCGGCCCCGTAAGTTGGCGACATTCCTAAACACTAAGGGAGAACAAGTTCTTTTTTACCTAGTAGAGGTGGCCTCACTTTTCCGCTGCTACCAACGGCTTCTGTGGAATTAAATACTTTTATACCTCTTTAGAGGGAGAGAGGTGAATTGCAATTCACCGCACTATGTTTATTCACAAATTTTTTGTATAATCTTGTTCTCGAACGGTTATGTTCCATGACTGATTCCCAAGATGGGCATCACACTTGTGAACACAGTCTTTTGTGAAACCGGAAACCTCCTTTAGTTGAATCTCATGTATCAGAAAATCGCCTTGAAATCACCAAAAATCTACTCAGATGTTTTATTTCCATTTCTGCTAGTTCATCTGGAAGCTGTTAGATCCAGGATGCTTTAACCTTGACCTCACATTGGCAGCACTATCAAGAAGGAAATGTTGAGATGATTCTGCCTCGCAAACGGTTAATATTGTTCCTTGAAGAGTTCGATTTGTAGGCAAGAGTAATTCCACTTTGGGTTTCCAGGCTAACATTGTTTTCGCTATTCCTAGATATACAAGATTGTCTACTTTTCATTTTCTTACAAGATTATATGCATATACATAAGAACAAACGTGCTTACGAGTCTTGCGCAAATACATAGCTACAAATCTTCAGTCGCATTCGAAGATGACACACACATCAACAACTCCAACAACTCCAACAACTCCAACAACTTAATCAACATTGCTGCTGTCTCCGTAACCTTGGCTTGCATTTCGTTTGGGAACCGACCGTCCTCTACTACAATTACGATACGGTTTCTGTTTTCACTGCTCTCATTCGACATTGGTTTATAAGTGAGAGCGTTCGTCATGTTTTTGTCCTGCTTTTGCTTCACATTGACCCACATCTGGGTCCATTGTACAGCCAACCGGACCAATAAACACAAAAGATTCTTCATATGTATGTATAATGCACTACAACAACAATTGGAGCATAACGAACGGAAGAAAATGGCATGACAGGAGGGGGAGGAAACGCAGAGGCGCGTTGTTAGACTAATGCAAAAACGGTGGACTCTCATTTTAGACAATTTATTTGTTTATAAAATGAAAAAATTCATGTCATTGTTTTCCATTATCAGAGGCACAATGTCGACTTAAATATTGCTGTGTCTCATGGCATTTTTGGGCTATCATGTTTGTTACGGGTGGTTCCCACTTAGAGGTGAATTATTTTGTCGTTCATTATTATCATTATCATGTTGTCTAGGGGATGCAACTACTAACATCTAACCAACAAAATTTAGAAATGCTTACAGAAAAGCAAAAAAAAGAAACTATTGTGTCGTTAACTTTTTTCTCTGGGAAAACTTTTCAAATAAAATTTTCTGTAGCCAAGCTGTATATTGCGATTAATTAAAGAATGACTAATCAAGCATTAAAAATACGAACTCTTTAGTATTCAACAGATTTTCTTGAATATAAGTGTGTTGCTGTGCTACGAGGCACAGAAATTCATAGAGGAATAGCTGTCAAACCGACTGTCAAAGTTAATACTCGTACGTCACTTATGGCAAATTACTATGAAGAATATGAAGGATTTACAGCGCGGAAACTTATTTCCAAAAGTCAGGTTTTTTGCATCGAAATTGTACGAGGTGTGTTCAGAAAATAACGGGAATGTTCTTCGACTGTGTTCTTCGACTTTAATTGCGTAGTGGATCATGAATTCCACTCAATTCAATCAAGGTCAAACTGTCAATAAGGAGTACTACCAACAAGTTCAACACCTTTTACGTGAAGCAATCCGAAAAAAAGCGCCCGGATTTGTGGAAAAACAATTTATGATTTTTGCTCACTTCTGCTCAATTCTGCTCACACTTCGTTGCTTGTTCGTGAATTCTTGGCAAAAAACAATACTGTAACGATGCCCCAGTCTCTATATTCGCCAGACATGGCTCCGTGTAATTTTTTCCCATTTCCAAAAATAAAGAGAACCTTAAAGGGCCGTCATTTTACAAATATAGATAACATTAAAAGCGTATCACTGAAAGAGCTATAGGCTATCCCAAAAATCGAGTCGAAATCGAAACTCTATTTAAATACTATATGGCATATATCAAATTTGCGAACTAACTAATTTTCAACCTTCAAGTTCAAGTTGAAAGCAAAAGATGCATAAAAATATTCTTGGAAAAATATTTGAACTCAGTTAAAAATAAAAATAAATCTATAAATAAGACAAACCACCTACCCGGATCACCGCATAACCGAAAAATTTAGAAATCTTACGAAGTAGCCCTGCGTTTGCAAAGCTGCTGACCCAGTTCTCCCTTCGATATTAAGCCTGTGTTTTTAATGAGTAACCTTCTCGCCAACGTATATACTTATATATTTTATTTTCAGTTTACCGCTTTTTAATTTCATTTTTTACAACTTAATTACTTATTAGTCTGTCTGTTGTACATTCACATACATCGCCAGCCCCTCTCCCAAGAAATGGTGAGGAGTGATGACTTTCACTTTTTACTACGCCGAAATAAATATGCGATGTATGTAAATAAGCAAACAGCTGCTAGAATGATGATAACTGCATCCCAAATATTGGCAAACTGCACCGGTACATTTGCACCGAGACCAAAAGGAAATTAAATATTGATTTACACCCAAAAAATACTGACGCACATTCTCAAGGGCATCCATAGCAAGTGTTGTCAACCGCTGGCAAAAGTTTAGGGGCATGCAATCGCTTACATTCGTACATTCGTACATATGTATGTATGTATTAATGTGTTGATTTTGTATTCACATTTATTTATAAAAAAATTGATATAAAAATTACTTTCATATCTTTTGTATTCATTTTTTTTTAAACTTCTTTTGAATTTTTTTTCAGTATTTTTCGTATTGTAAAAATGTGCTTAATCAGTAAACTTATAATATTTTGACATTTCTGCTTTTGTTACATACACATATGCATACATAAACATATGTAAATTTGTACTCAAAAATATTTCAATTAAAAAATATTTTGTTTGTTTAAAAAAATAAACAAAAAATGAATTACCTGTGCGATATCCGTAAAGGGCTTGTCTGTGTGTAAAATTTGCAAGTAAAATCAACTACACTGTCGGCATATAAATCAGCTACGATTTTACTTTTGCGGTTCATCACGAATTTTCGGAGCCAGACATTATGTACTGGAAGACAAAGGCTCACCTGCATTTTTCGTAATGCATTTGGTAATTAACCCACATTATTTATTAAATTCATTTTTAATCTACACAAAAGAGTGAAAAGCAAACGAGAGAGAGTCATTCGAGAGAGTGAAGGTCTTCGGATATTCAAAACTGTTAAACCAAAATATTTTTATTTTCAAAAATATTTACATATATTTAAGTAGCCAACTTCTTTAAATGGGATCAATGTATTGTTGGCATATGTATACAAAATGCGTGGATTGATTATCGTCTCGAGCCAGTATTCACTGAATATTGTTATATTTGCGCCTCCTTACATAAAATTTTAACCCCTTCAGGTCAATTAAGCAATTTCAAAAGGTAACCTAATACAGTTGTTTATTATTTTCATATCTAAATTCCATCAATTGCATGCGCCAAGCATATTTCCTTATTCGATTGCACTAACAATTTCATTCATTAAGTCTCGTCTTTCTCCGTTTTCCGTTCTCCGTTCTCCGTTCTCCGTTTTCTTTTCTCTTTTCTTCTGTGAATTTTACTCTTTTGTCGTCAACAAGCAAAAGTTATTTTTCACAAATTTCAAAGTTATTCACGCAAACAGAGTAAACTTATAATTCAGCGATCGTTTTCATCGACAATATGTTCATATGTGCGTATGTAAATAATAAATAAAAAATTAGCATACAATTTCACGGCCAAATGGTGGTGCGCAATTTCTTGTTGCGCTTCGATTTGATTCCGATTCCTAGAACTCGACAAATGGCTATGTGGTGGTGAAGGAGACACCTGTTATTATTGTCATTTATATTTTTGCCTCACTTTCTAAACAACCACAATAGTTTGGTAGTAAACAAATTTCACTTGATCGCTGATGCGATGTGAAAAAAAATAATGAAATAAAACAAGTAAGAAAGGGCTAAGTTCGGGTGTAACCGAACATTTTATACTCTCGCAATGTGCAAGGATCAGAGGCGGGGATATGCTGTCAGGTGCTGGCACAACTTTATATTAAAAAATGGTGCGGAAGAATTTGACATTCATTATTCGAAGAAATTGTCAATGGATTGCAATCATATTTGGTATCTTATTAACTTATATTACAGGCCATAGACTCATGTACTTTCATAGTTATATTTTCCTTCGTGTCATTCGAGATATTTATATTAAAATCTATCAAATTAATTCAAAAGTGATATCTGTGATATAAACTCAACCAAAGTGGTTTAATGATATATTAGATACACGAGGAAAAAGTAAACCAGAGAAAATGAAATCATTATATTAGGAATAAGCGGCTTAGACCATTGTCTACACCGATTTCTTTCATATTTAGCGCGAAATCACATTGTGTTTAAGAAAACATATCCACTTAATTTCATTAAAATATCACACATATTGACCAACATAAACGGTTTAAAGTCCGATGGAAAGTCGGGAATTCTTATATCGGGCATTTTTGGGATAGAGGAAGATCTGCACTGATCACATCAACTCTTTCCATTATTCAAGTATATTAGGGAACATGTTTTCACGCAATTTTGTGAAGGTAACTCACACAGTGACCGACATTTTCGGCATAAACTCTGCTAGAATAGCGAAAATCATTATATGTAGTATATGAGAGCTGGGATAATTCGAAAACCGATTTCACACATTTTCGGTAGTAACTTATTGTATATCTGATATTACACGTTCAATTAATTTTGCTAAGATATCTTATATATTGACCGAAATATATATTAAGTATATGGGGGCTAGGGGTAGTATTTACCCGATTTTCACCTTTTTTTATACCAGAGTACACTATTATCATGGAAAGATGATCCTCTGATTTCATTACAAATCTTACAGATTTCCCGATATTTTCGATAAAAAGTCAGATAGAGAAACTGAGGTTGGGTATCTGGTGGCTTGAAAATTTATAATCCGATTTCGGCTATTTTTACGCATGAATGCCATCTTGATCTTGAAGGCACAATTTTTACAAAGTTTGACTTTCATATCTTAATTGCTGTTCGATTTATCTACAATAATTAATCGATTAATCGATTTAACAATTTAAAGTGAAAGGATCAGATGAAACTTAAAATTGTGTTATATGAGAAGTAGACGTGGTTTTTAACCGATTTCGTCATTTTTCACAATGTGACATAAGAATGAAAATATAATGTCATGCACCAAATTTGGTTGAAAGTTAAGGGATTCTTGAGATATGGGATTTCTCCTAAAAGTGGGCGGTGGCACGTCCATCACCAGAAATTTACACGGATTCCTATGCAACCCTTCCGTATCATATTTTCTGCAAGATTTAATGTTTCTGACGTGTTCCTTCAGCGACTTATCGCACTTTTAGTAGTTCTCAACATAACTTTTGCATGGGAGGTGGGCGTGGTTATTATACGATTTCAGTAATTTTCTCACTATATGAGGAGATGCTAGAAAAACATAGTCGAAGCAAGTTTGATTGATATAGATTTAACGATTTCCGAGATATTTATATTAAATGATTTTTTTTAAATGATATTTTGCCTACAAATGCCCCACTCTACTAGGATCCTCTATACTAAATAACACGTTTATATCTTAATTTGATGCTTAGTTATAGCACTTTACCTATTTTCGATTAAGGCATTTTGTGGGCGTGGCAGATGTCCAGTTACTCCCACCTGCAACACCAATCTTCTCATAGTGCCAAAAAAAAAACACGTGTACCAAGTTTCGTCTAAATATCTTCATTTTTACTAAAGTTATCGCTTGCACGGACGGACGGACAGACGTACAGTCACTCGGATTTCAACTCGTCTTTTCATCCTGATCATTTATATATACTATATCTAACTCGATTAGTTCTAGGTGTTACAAACAAACGTTAGATGAACAAAACTAATACTCTGTAGCAACATGTTGCGAGAGTATAAAAAGTAAAGTTTGAAAAAACATAGAAGACGAACTTAAGAAATGTAAAAAAAAGTAAAAATATACGAGTTGCGGTTGAGTGTTAGTTGGAGAGGGTTATGTATATTAATGGTCATAAAAGTGGTTAAAAAGCGAAAAGCCATTGCCCTGCTGAATCTGTTGGCCTGATAGGTTCTTGGAATTTTTTTGACTAATAAATAGCATGTGTCTGAAATACAAAATAGTTTTTACTAAGAAAAGGTTTCGTCTACGCAGAACTACCCCGTCAGAACCGAAAATTCCGTAGCTATGCCGTAAACACTGAATTCAATAAGGTGAGGGTTGAGAATTGGTTTGTGATAAATGAATGGCGGCAACCCTTCTCACAAACAAAAGCATCTCCGTCAAAAGTTTTTCCTTAGACTTGTTTATTTCGATATGTATATTGTCACATATCATTTACTTAATTTTATGAAATATAATAATTAAAACAGGTGGCAACGTTTCTCGAATATGTTTTCAATTAGAAGAAATATTTGGAAAATACCTTTCAAATCTGTCTGTTTAGGAACCTATATTGTAATAAATCGTCCATCTCACCAATTTTATTAAATTAAAAGGTTTTTTCAACTGTAGCCTTTTCTAAAACTCTTCTGTTGAACACCTGTACAAGTAATATTGTTTATAATATAAATTTTTTTTGTTTTAAATAAGTGTCAACCTTCTGACATTTTTTATTACGACCTGTCGGTTAATTACTAAGATTTTTACATTTTTAACAGGATAAATTTTATTTTTTAATATTATTTATATATACACATATTTTTTATGTTTCCGATGTGCGTGTTTACTCAGCAATGTTCTTTAAATACATTATCTTTTACAAGCGAGTAGATTCCCCCCAACAGTTAATGAAAAAGCTAATAATATCCAATAAATAATGAAATTAAAGTCCTCAGCTTACTCATGCCAATCACTCAATTGCTGCGTGCTTCCAAGCAGACTGCTTGATGCATAGTTTTTCCTACTTTTGTGATATATGAGTTTCGCTTCAAATATATGCTGACTTCTAAATTCACATACATTTTTGAAACCGGCAAACGATCGTCTGGCCAGACAGTGCATTTCCTCACTCGTGTGAAAATAATCAAAAGCAGCGGTACTCAACTTTTCTGTGCCTTGGAATTTTGATTTCTTTTCATACAGGTGTATATAAGTGTATATGTGTGTATGTGTGTATGTTTTCATACATATGGTCAGAAATAAGAAGAAAAATATCGCATAATTTTTAATATAAAATGTGTTGTGTATAGCATTTACACATCAGTCTATTTGGGAACCAGTGATATGCATATGATATGATTGCTAAATAAAAAATATTTGCAAAATCGCACGTACCATTCCTAGGGAAATGAACTCAGAAATTTGATACTCTTCAGTAATGTAGAGTAAACAGAATGACAAATGTCCCTACCTATGATACATATGGACATAAATATAAAAGTGTATAAGTAGCTTCCTGGCTCTGAAGAAAGTTCTGAGAATTATATGCAATTATATTTGTACAGTGAGGCCTGCGCATTTGAGTAAGTGAACATGAGAAGCATTCTCTTAAGATTCTTGCCTCAACTTATCCTAAATTTTATTTTATGATCCCTAGTCTTTTAAGGAAGAATTTTTGTTACATAACGCTAATAGAATTCTAACAAGTTCTAACTATCCGAACAAACCCTTCTGGTCAAATTAAGAAATTTCCCGAAATTTGTAATCCCCTAGGAACATGGAAATCACTAATTTAATCAAAGCTGTTCCTTTCGTGGTCATCAATTTGTGGCCCGCTGGTTCAGAACTCGACCACTACAGGATTCTAGTCAGGTAGTGCTACAGCTTAGGCCTCTACAGCTGTCTGTAGAGGAAATATATTTGTAAAAGTTAAAGTCTCATGCGTTCCACTGTGGATAATATTGAATCAATGAATCGATTGTGTAATCTTCAATGAGGGATATATATAGAAAACCAATTAATTAGTTACTGTTATGTTGGTTATTATGACTCATATGAGTATTGCTACAATGTGTTGACTAATACCATTTATTTACTCACATATTTTGTATCGAAGGTCCAGAAAATAAAATACGGAAAAAATCGAGTAAATCAGCCTAAATTTCAAATAATGGAGTATTAAAAGCATTTAAAATTTGTGTTGATCGCTTGAATATCGTCCTTAACAGGAACATTGCTCAATAGACAAACATGAGGTGAGGCTAAGTTGCCTAGAAGAATGCGAGATCGATACTTTTTTTGTCAAAGTGGCTTTCAGTAGATTTGGTTTGAAACATCTGGGATATTATAACTTCAGTCATATGGACGAATTGACTAGAATCGAAATTGGTCGCCTCTGCAGATTAGTGATTTGTTCAAAGCGATTCGCCAATACATGAGGTTTTTTGGATCCATATATAGGAAGTTTTAGTATCACAAAGGGTCGATGTGTGATTTCCGTCATTTCCGTCCATATATAGAGGAAAATTTTGCCCTTTTCTCATTGTGCCTCGTACTTACTGACATTTTCAGGTATTGAAAAATTGGTTCAAACAAACAAAGGTTTATTTTATTATAATGCTCCTGCCTAGAGAGATGCTGAGACAAACTTTTGGTAGCAAAGGCATGCTTAGAGAGCTAAAAAACTTTACATTAATAATATTTATTTGGTTTATCTTGTTAATCGTTTTTGAAAATTTCTTAATCTTATAAAAAACATTAAAATCTCACAACTTCTCAACGGAACGTCCTTCTCGACGTCAACATACAGACATAAATTATGCTGATGCAAGTTTTGAGCACTTGCCTAAGAATGTCTGAATACTCACTTATGTATAGTTACATGCATACATATGTACATAATTATAAGATATATTAAATCTCGCCTGCACACTAAAGCAAAAAGCGAAAATTCTGTATAATTTTCGAATAATACTTAGGTGGCGTGACTATGCTGATCTTGCATGCGTCGTTTGTAAATGTCTCTTTTTTTATTGCCCACCCATTATCAATTTATCACTTGTATATATGTATATATGTATTTATGTAAATTTGTCCTTTGATAATAGCCGTGGAAGAACTACGCATTAGCATACATTTGCAAAATTAATTTTCGCACAAAACATAGAAAGCATAAAATTCTTTATATTTTTAAAAAAATGTAAAACAACAATAAATACAACGATAAACAAACCGAAAACAAATCATTGAATAGCGTTAAGGAAAAATAACACTCTACTCCATTTGGAAGCCCAAATAGGTCAATGGACAACTATTGACGTGTAACCTTGAAATTGATCATAGGCGCAAAAAACAAAAAAAAAAAGAAACTACAAGAAGCAAGAACAGATAATGAAGAATCAAAACATAAACACTTGCGAATTATTATGCAAAGAAACATGAACAAAAAAATGTAAAGTATTGCGTGAATGAAGCATAAGAAACGACGTGGGCTTGTTAGCAATACAGTGCCTGGCAAAAGTATGTGTCTTCC
The DNA here is from genome assembly GCA_021498325.1 of Bactrocera minax. Lineage (NCBI taxonomy): Eukaryota > Metazoa > Arthropoda > Insecta > Diptera > Tephritidae > Bactrocera > Bactrocera minax. The sequence goes on along the minus strand of JAKEEE010000065.1, from coordinate 228,801 downwards.
ATATATGTATATATATTTCAAAATAAGGAAAATTAAAATGGCATTCAAATTTATGTGTTGAATAACTCAAAATGTCTCTGCGTCCCTGTCATAAATCTCCAGGGAAATGAATTTTAAAGTGTTTTCTCTCTCTAATTAAGATTAAATTCTCTCAAAATTGTGAACATTCGAAGAGCACTTAACTCACACTTGCTTATATTTTTTAACGGTTATAGGAAAATTACAATAATTTTATTATAAGAGTTAAAATAAAATCTACCTAATTACCAAGATAATCCGATTAAATAATATTAGAGTAAAATCAAAATAAAGTTGTTAAATTTTTAGTTTTAGTTTTCTACATTTGTAGCCTCTTATATAAATAAGCAAACAGCTGCTAGAATGATGATAACTGCATCCCAAATATTGGCAAACTGCACCGGTACATTTGCACCGAGACCAAAAGGAAATTAAATATTGATTTACACCCAAAAAATACTGACGCACATTCTCAAGGGCATCCATAGCAAGTGTTGTCAACCGCTGGCAAAAGTTTAGGGGCATGCAATCGCTTACATTCGTACATTCGTACATATGTATGTATGTATTAATGTGTTGATTTTGTATTCACATTTATTTATAAAAAAATTGATATAAAAATTACTTTCATATCTTTTGTATTCATTTTTTTTTAAACTTCTTTTGAATTTTTTTTCAGTATTTTTCGTATTGTAAAAATGTGCTTAATCAGTAAACTTATAATATTTTGACATTTCTGCTTTTGTTACATACACATATGCATACATAAACATATGTAAATTTGTACTCAAAAATATTTCAATTAAAAAATATTTTGTTTGTTTAAAAAAATAAACAAAAAATGAATTACCTGTGCGATATCCGTAAAGGGCTTGTCTGTGTGTAAAATTTGCAAGTAAAATCAACTACACTGTCGGCATATAAATCAGCTACGATTTTACTTTTGCGGTTCATCACGAATTTTCGGAGCCAGACATTATGTACTGGAAGACAAAGGCTCACCTGCATTTTTCGTAATGCATTTGGTAATTAACCCACATTATTTATTAAATTCATTTTTAATCTACACAAAAGAGTGAAAAGCAAACGAGAGAGAGTCATTCGAGAGAGTGAAGGTCTTCGGATATTCAAAACTGTTAAACCAAAATATTTTTATTTTCAAAAATATTTACATATATTTAAGTAGCCAACTTCTTTAAATGGGATCAATGTATTGTTGGCATATGTATACAAAATGCGTGGATTGATTATCGTCTCGAGCCAGTATTCACTGAATATTGTTATATTTGCGCCTCCTTACATAAAATTTTAACCCCTTCAGGTCAATTAAGCAATTTCAAAAGGTAACCTAATACAGTTGTTTATTATTTTCATATCTAAATTCCATCAATTGCATGCGCCAAGCATATTTCCTTATTCGATTGCACTAACAATTTCATTCATTAAGTCTCGTCTTTCTCCGTTTTCCGTTCTCCGTTCTCCGTTCTCCGTTTTCTTTTCTCTTTTCTTCTGTGAATTTTACTCTTTTGTCGTCAACAAGCAAAAGTTATTTTTCACAAATTTCAAAGTTATTCACGCAAACAGAGTAAACTTATAATTCAGCGATCGTTTTCATCGACAATATGTTCATATGTGCGTATGTAAATAATAAATAAAAAATTAGCATACAATTTCACGGCCAAATGGTGGTGCGCAATTTCTTGTTGCGCTTCGATTTGATTCCGATTCCTAGAACTCGACAAATGGCTATGTGGTGGTGAAGGAGACACCTGTTATTATTGTCATTTATATTTTTGCCTCACTTTCTAAACAACCACAATAGTTTGGTAGTAAACAAATTTCACTTGATCGCTGATGCGATGTGAAAAAAAATAATGAAATAAAACAAGTAAGAAAGGGCTAAGTTCGGGTGTAACCGAACATTTTATACTCTCGCAATGTGCAAGGATCAGAGGCGGGGATATGCTGTCAGGTGCTGGCACAACTTTATATTAAAAAATGGTGCGGAAGAATTTGACATTCATTATTCGAAGAAATTGTCAATGGATTGCAATCATATTTGGTATCTTATTAACTTATATTACAGGCCATAGACTCATGTACTTTCATAGTTATATTTTCCTTCGTGTCATTCGAGATATTTATATTAAAATCTATCAAATTAATTCAAAAGTGATATCTGTGATATAAACTCAACCAAAGTGGTTTAATGATATATTAGATACACGAGGAAAAAGTAAACCAGAGAAAATGAAATCATTATATTAGGAATAAGCGGCTTAGACCATTGTCTACACCGATTTCTTTCATATTTAGCGCGAAATCACATTGTGTTTAAGAAAACATATCCACTTAATTTCATTAAAATATCACACATATTGACCAACATAAACGGTTTAAAGTCCGATGGAAAGTCGGGAATTCTTATATCGGGCATTTTTGGGATAGAGGAAGATCTGCACTGATCACATCAACTCTTTCCATTATTCAAGTATATTAGGGAACATGTTTTCACGCAATTTTGTGAAGGTAACTCACACAGTGACCGACATTTTCGGCATAAACTCTGCTAGAATAGCGAAAATCATTATATGTAGTATATGAGAGCTGGGATAATTCGAAAACCGATTTCACACATTTTCGGTAGTAACTTATTGTATATCTGATATTACACGTTCAATTAATTTTGCTAAGATATCTTATATATTGACCGAAATATATATTAAGTATATGGGGGCTAGGGGTAGTATTTACCCGATTTTCACCTTTTTTTATACCAGAGTACACTATTATCATGGAAAGATGATCCTCTGATTTCATTACAAATCTTACAGATTTCCCGATATTTTCGATAAAAAGTCAGATAGAGAAACTGAGGTTGGGTATCTGGTGGCTTGAAAATTTATAATCCGATTTCGGCTATTTTTACGCATGAATGCCATCTTGATCTTGAAGGCACAATTTTTACAAAGTTTGACTTTCATATCTTAATTGCTGTTCGATTTATCTACAATAATTAATCGATTAATCGATTTAACAATTTAAAGTGAAAGGATCAGATGAAACTTAAAATTGTGTTATATGAGAAGTAGACGTGGTTTTTAACCGATTTCGTCATTTTTCACAATGTGACATAAGAATGAAAATATAATGTCATGCACCAAATTTGGTTGAAAGTTAAGGGATTCTTGAGATATGGGATTTCTCCTAAAAGTGGGCGGTGGCACGTCCATCACCAGAAATTTACACGGATTCCTATGCAACCCTTCCGTATCATATTTTCTGCAAGATTTAATGTTTCTGACGTGTTCCTTCAGCGACTTATCGCACTTTTAGTAGTTCTCAACATAACTTTTGCATGGGAGGTGGGCGTGGTTATTATACGATTTCAGTAATTTTCTCACTATATGAGGAGATGCTAGAAAAACATAGTCGAAGCAAGTTTGATTGATATAGATTTAACGATTTCCGAGATATTTATATTAAATGATTTTTTTTAAATGATATTTTGCCTACAGATGCCCCACTCTACTAGGATCCTCTATACTAAATAACACGTTTATATCTTAATTTGATGCTTAGTTATAGCACTTTACCTATTTTCGATTAAGGCATTTTGTGGGCGTGGCAGATGTCCAGTTACTCCCACCTGCAACACCAATCTTCTCATAGTGCCAAAAAAAAAACACGTGTACCAAGTTTCGTCTAAATATCTTCATTTTTACTAAAGTTATCGCTTGCACGGACGGACGGACAGACGTACAGTCACTCGGATTTCAACTCGTCTTTTCATCCTGATCATTTATATATATATATGTCTATATCTAACTCGATTAGTTCTGGGTGGCGGTTCAAACAACCGTTATGTGAACAAAACTAATATACTCTGTAGCAACATGTTGCGAGAGTATAAAAAGATAAAGATTGGAAGAATTAAAAGACGGACTTAAGAAATGTAAAAAAAAGTAAAAATATACTAGTTGCGGTTGAGTGTTAGTTGGAGAGGGTTATGTATATTAATGGCCATAAAAGTGGTTAAAAAGCGAAAAGCCATTGCCCTGCTGAATCTGTTGGCCTGATAGGTTCTTGGAATTTTTTTGACTAATAAATAGCATGTGTCTGAAATACAAAATAGTTTTTACTAAGAAAAGGTTTCGTCTACGCAGAACTACCCCGTCAGAACCGAAAATTCCGTAGCTATGCCGTAAACACTGAATTCAATAAGGTGAGGGTTGAGAATTGGTTTGTGATAAATGAATGGCGGCAACCCTTCTCACAAACAAAAGCATCTCCGTCAAAAGTTTTTCCTTAGACTTGTTTATTTCGATATGTATATTGTCACATATCATTTACTTAATTTTATGAAATATAATAATTAAAACAGGTGGCAACGTTTCTCGAATATGTTTTCAATTAGAAGAAATATTTGGAAAATACCTTGCAAATCTGTCTGTTTAGGAACCTATATTGTAATAAATCGTCCATCTCACCAATTTTATTAAATTAAAAGGTTTTTTCAACTGTAGCCTTTTCTAAAACTCTTCTGTTGAACACCTGTACAAGTAATATTGTTTATAATATAAATTTTTTTTGTTTTAAATAAGTGTCAACCTTCTGACATTTTTTATTACGACCTGTTGGTTAATTACTAAGATTTTTACATTTTTAACAGGATAAATTTTATTTTTTAATATTATTTATATATACACATCTTTTTTATGTTTCCGAGGTGCGTGTTTACTCAGCAATGTTCTTTAAATACATTATCTTTTACAAGCGAGTAGATTCCCCCCAACAGTTAATGAAAAAGCTAATAATATCCAATAAATAATGAAATTAAAGTCCTCAGCTTACTCATGCCAATCACTCAATTGCTGCGTGCTTCCAAGCAGACTGCTTGATGCATAGTTTTTCCTACTTTTGTGATATATGAGTTTCGCTTCAAATATATGCTGACTTCTAAATTCACATACATTTTTGAAACCGGCAAACGATCGTCTGGCCAGACAGTGCATTTCCTCACTCGTGTGAAAATAATCAAAAGCAGCGGTACTCAACTTTTCTGTGCCTTGGAATTTTGATTTCTTTTCATACTTTTCATATATAAGTGTATATGTGTGTATGTGTGTATGTTTTCATACATATGGTCAGAAATAAGAAGAAAAATATCGCATAATTTTTAATATAAAATGTGTTGTGTATAGCATTTACACATCAGTCTATTTGGGAACCAGTGATATGCATATGATATGATTGCTAAATAAAAAATATTTGCAAAATCGCACGTACCATTCCTAGGGAAATGAACTCAGAAATTTGATACTCTTCAGTAATGTAGAGTAAACAGAATGACAAATGTCCCTACCTATGATACATATGGACATAAATATAAAAGTGTATAAGTAGCTTCCTGGCTCTGAAGAAAGTTCTGAGAATTATATGCAATTATATTTGTACAGTGAGGCCTGCGCATTTGAGTAAGTGAACATGAGAAGCATTCTCTTAAGATTCTTGCCTCAACTTATCCTAAATTTTATTTTATGATCCCTAGTCTTTTAAGGAAGAATTTTTGTTACATAACGCTAATAGAATTCTAACAAGTTCTAACTATCCGAACAAACCCTTCTGGTCAAATTAAGAAATTTCCCGAAATTTGTAATCCCCTAGGAACATGGAAATCACTAATTTAATCAAAGCTGTTCCTTTCGTGGTCATCAATTTGTGGCCCGCTGGTTCAGAACTCGACCACTACAGGATTCTAGTCAGGTAGTGCTACAGCTTAGGCCTCTACAGCTGTCTGTAGAGGAAATATATTTGTAAAAGTTAAAGTCTCATGCGTTCCACTGTGGATAATATTGAATCAATGAATCGATTGTGTAATCTTCAATGAGGGATATATATAGAAAACCAATTAATTAGTTACTGTTATGTTGGTTATTATGACTCATATGAGTATTGCTACAATGTGTTGACTAATACCATTTATTTACTCACATATTTTGTATCGAAGGTCCAGAAAATAAAATACGGAAAAAATCGAGTAAATCAGCCTAAATTTCAAATAATGGAGTATTAAAAGCATTTAAAATTTGTGTTGATCGCTTGAATATCGTCCTTAACAGGAACATTGCTCAATAGACAAACATGAGGTGAGGCTAAGTTGCCTAGAAGAATGCGAGATCGATACTTTTTTTGTCAAAGTGGCTTTCAGTAGATTTGGTTTGAAACATCTGGGATATTATAACTTCAGTCATATGGACGAATTGACTAGAATCGAAATTGGTCGCCTCTGCAGATTAGTGATTTGTTCAAAGCGATTCGCCAATACATGAGGTTTTTTGGATCCATATATAGGAAGTTTTAGTATCACAAAGGGTCGATGTGTGATTTCCGTCATTTCCGTCCATATATAGAGGAAAATTTTGCCCTTTTCTCATTGTGCCTCGTACTTACTGACATTTTCAGGTATTGAAAAATTGGTTCAAACAAACAAAGGTTTATTTTATTATAATGCTCCTGCCTAGAGAGATGCTGAGACAAACTTTTGGTAGCAAAGGCATGTTTAGAGAGCTAAAAAACTTTACATTAATAATATTGATTTGGTTTATCTTGTTAATCTTGTTAATCGTTTTTGAAAATTTCTTAATCTTATAAAAAACATTAAAATCTCACAACTTCTCAACGGAACGTCCTTCTCGACGTCAACATACAGACATAAATTATGCTGATGCAAGTTTTGAGCACTTGCCTAAGAATGTCTGAATACTCACTTATGTATAGTTACATGCATACATATGTACATAATTATAAGATATATTAAATCTCGCCTGCACACTAAAGCAAAAAGCGAAAATTCTGTATAATTTTCGAATAATACTTAGGTGGCGTGACTATGCTGATCTTGCATGCGTCGTTTGTAAATGTCTCTTTTTTTATTGCCCACCCATTATCAATTTATCACTTGTATATATGTATATATGTATTTATGTAAATTTGTCCTTTGATAATAGCCGTGGAAGAACTACGCATTAGCATACATTTGCAAAATTAATTTTCGCACAAAACATAGAAAGCATAAAATTCTTTATATTTTTAAAAAAATGTAAAACAACAATAAATACAACGATAAACAAACCGAAAACAAATCATTGAATAGCGTTAAGGAAAAATAACACTCTACTCCATTTGGAAGCCCAAATAGGTCAATGGACAACTATTGACGTGTAACCTTGAAATTGATCATAGGCGCAAAAAACAAAAAAAAAAAAGAAACTACAAGAAGCAAGAACAGATAATGAAGAATCAAAACATAAACACTTGCGAATTATTATGCAAAGAAACATGAACAAAAAAATGTAAAGTATTGCGTGAATGAAGCATAAGAAACGACGTGGGCTTGTTAGCAATACAGTGCCTGGCAAAAGTATGTGTCTTCCATATATGTATATATATTTCAAAATAAGGAAAATTAAAATGGCATTCAAATTTATGTGTTGAATAACTCAAAATGTCTCTGCGTCCCTGTCATAAATCTCCAGGGAAATGAATTTTAAAGTGTTTTCTCTCTCTAATTAAGATTAAATTCTCTCAAAATTGTGAACATTCGAAGAGCACTTAACTCACACTTGCTTATATTTTTTAACGGTTATAGGAAAATTACAATAATTTTAAAATAAAAAAATTGTTAAAAATTGTTAAAAAAAAAAGTTAAAATAAAATCTACCTAATTACCAAGATAATCCGATTAAATAATATTAGAGTAAAATCAAAATAAAGTTGTTAAATTTTTAGTTTTAGTTTTCTACATTTGTAGCCTCTTCTAGTAGATTATCTAATAAATATTATATAAGGGTTTTTAATTGTTAGATCAAAATGTGGAACATAAAAGTGAGAAAGTCGGCTGATAACCACGCCCATCCCCCATATGACTAACCCTAATTTTTCAATAATTTAACAAAAGGAATGAAACAAATTAATTTTATTAATAAAAAATTTCGAGAGTAAAATTTAAGAAGATGAAAAAATTCAAAGTCTGCCCAATTGTTCCCCAGCAGTACTCCCAGTCCCAGTCCCAGTCACCCATTTTTGGCAGACACTGTACAAATTAAATGTTTTAAGTATTATAAATATTTTTTTTATCATTTTTTTGAACCTAAACTCTTCCGTTGTAAATTTTCTTAATAAAATGTTTAAGAAAAAAGGTGTTACAAATTAAACTGAATTAAATAAAAAAAAAAGAATATTGTAGCCCGGAATAAACTTATGTGCATATGCTTACATTAGAACAATAATAAATGATTGGCGAATTTACATTTTACTGAGTCGTTGACTTGGTAATCATAGCGTTCAACTCGGATTAGCAAACAATCGAATAAAAAAATTGTTTTAGAAGCATTTTGTTAACATTAAAAAAAAAATAATGAATTAACGTACTAATATATATTTTCATTAAGCATTTTGTTGTCTCTCAAAATTTATATAACATAACAATCGCCTAACCGGCACACAGAAATACAGACCCAGAACTTGTTTAGAAATCGACAATCAACGCATAAATTGAGTTATAAAGTGCTTGATAATTGAACTTGAACTGAATGCTTAGAATTAGAACTGGAAATTATTAATTAAGAGTTAAAAATAAAGTTTTTGTTCGCGCAGCGCGGGACATTAACCGCTAATATACTCGTTTATAAATACATATGTATGTATGATTGTGTGCACACAGTTCGTTTGTTTGCATGTGTGTCGGTGTGCATTTGTTAAAATTAGACAAGCTTATCTAATCGCTAGGGATCTTTTCGAACTTGTAGAAAATCGCATTGCATGCACACACACATATGCACACATACACATGTAAATTGTTGATTGACATGGCTTTGAATTGCTCGTAAAACAGCACCCACTTACGCATACATACATATGTACAAGTAGATGCCGTGGAAGTTCAAAGTACAGCTGATGATTTTTTGCCAACGCCTGTCATAATCGTTGCGAGTATGTATGCATATATGTATGTACTATGTTCTACATTGTGTTCGCGAAAATAAAGTGAATCAATTCAAGAGTGAACGTTGCAATAATACATACACAGTACCCCACGAAGGCGGTAACTTCCGTTAAAATAGAGTAAGGTTGTCTGTGTATATCTGTAAAAAATATATACATGTATAATGTATGTATGTATGAGCATAGCTGCATAGCTGCCCAAATCCTTTTTGCATCATTAGAAAAACTCAGTAGAACAACTAAAAACCTTAAAAGGTTGCTTTGAGTCTAAAATAAATTCAATATATCTAGGAGGCGTTGCATCGTACCATACAAATTTTAATCATCCCTGAGCCTATTTCGATATATATTTGTTACAGAGCATAGGAATTGAGTTAATGACATATGACATCAGTCCGATGTGCTTTGGAGAAAAATAAATTTGATTAAAAAAAGGGGATTGGCGTCTCCCATATCCGGAGAATGACCAAATTAATTTTCCAAAACCCAACTAACATCAAATGTACCTAAGATTGGTTTTAGAATCCATGTATCTTTTAACTGATTTTGCGACTTGGAAAGGGGTATTTTTAAATAAAAATATCATTTGCTAAGCACTCTTCAAAGAAATATGATTTAAAAGAATATTTTAGCGACTCACTGTATTTACATCCAGATATAAGCGTACGTATGTCTTTAATTATAGTATATTGCAAAACATATTTTTCATACAGTTTCGGAGATTACCGGAAAGCAAAAGCTTTACCATGCATGTAAATTACTCTTAAAGCTTATCAGTGGGCACATGGTAAAATGATTGCGACAGAAGCCGAAATTCTACATCACTGTTTGTAATTCGGGGTTCTTGGAATTGATAGCTTTGAGAAACTGCGAAAATTTACTTCCAAATATCTACTTAAAAATACCTAAGTAGTCATGGGATCAATGGCCGCGCCTCAAGTCGGATGCCATGAGATGTGCGACTGGAATTTCTGTTGTTGTAAATTTATGTAAAGCTTCCTTGGACTCTGACAAGTGTGGTTAATGAGAGCTGTAGCGTCTATTTAATGAGATAGCAAAGAAGAGACCGAATACCAAAAGAATGTATGATAATATTATATATAATATTACTTTATATATATATTAAATAAATTAATTTAAAATATCGCTTATTATTTTTAACGAAATTCGACTGTTTTGACTAGACAATATTTTTGTGCAATAAAATGTTTGATGTAACCCAATAAAATCGATTTTATTCAGACGGTAGTTTTCCCGAACTATATTCAAACAACTTTCAAATACTAATACTTAGTAAGGCCTAATTGAGTGCGGTGACTCAATTTACTTAATTCTTAATTGCATCAACCAATTAACCTTTGAACATGTTATATATGATTACATTAACTGCATGGTGTCTCTGTATTCTAAGCAGTGGGTTCGAAGTTGAGGTTTGTTGAGGCCAATGACTAAGTAGGTTGGAATTGACAGATTTAAAAATAAAGCAGAGGATGATGAAAGGTGAGACCAATCTTTTTCGGGTAATTCGTTCTGATTTCGTTGTAAACAAGTCATGACATCCTGACAATTGCACTGTCATTGATAATGTTTTTATTCTTCGAGGTATTTGAAATCATCACGAAGTAAGAATTTGATCTTATCGCCCCGAAAGCATTAATCATTTTTGCATTCATGATTTTTTTCAATTATAATCTTCAAATCTTCAAATTTTCAAATATTTAAAGGAACAATCACGTGCAGCTATTTCAGTGAGCTATTTAAGTAAATAGACATATCTTCGAATATAATAAAATATGTATATATGTATAAATACAAAGGAATTTACTGAAGTGTGTTTGTGTAAGTATATGTATGTACGTTGTTAAAATCAAAATCAAATAAGTGCGTCAATTACTATTATGTAGTTATTTTTCTAATATTTGCTTATAGACATACAAACATACATGTAAAACGGGCTTATCGCGCCAATTTCAAGTGCATCGAGAACCTAACGGCAACTAAACACATTGAAGACCTTCTGATTTTTATTTTTTCGAAATAAATTTATTGAAATAAGCAAATGCAAAATATTTACGAACTGATATGATACATACTTACATAGATATGGTGTTGTATATATACATATATGTATATGGTACATACATACGTATATGGTGTTTTCCGTTATATTGACGCCATACATCCGTCCAAAAAGAAAAGAAACAATCTGCAATTTTTTATTGAAAGTGAGCGACAAAGTTAAAAGTACGTTTCACTAATTTATTATGACATCAAAATAAACACAAGTTAGTAGTGATTATGAAATTGGGTGTGCATAATGCAATAATATTAAATGAAGTCGATATTTATATATGTATGATAGGGGCAGAAACATAACCTCTAAATTTTATAAATTTGATGAGTGGAGATAAATATTTAAACTAGCTTAACTATTAATATGCATTATCGAAGAAATATTGGGGTTAGAGGGTAAAAACTTAAATTGAGATATCAATTTTATTAATTTTAGAATACATTTTTTTTGCAGTTAAAACATCTATTTTGTTTACCAGTGTATTTAAGCATATATGTATATCCAACAAGAATAAATTATATTCAATGCTCTAATTAGTAAGCTGTAAGTATTTAAAGTCCATTTTTGTATACCGGAGATATCGTTAACATTTATTCTAGGAAGAAGAGATTTGCTTCTATAGGAGTATGTATTTATATTTTCCTAAATTTGGGACCTAATATTTTAAACTATGCCCATTTCGAAGTTGTATCAGATTTATTAATTAGACATAAGGAGTTACACATATAAGGAGCATAAAAAGTTTAGCTTTCCCCTAAAGTTCCGTGGTGATAATATATATAAATGTAACCTCATTAAAATTTTCCAAATCCTTTTCTATTATAGTCTATTATTATAGTCTTATTTTTCTATAAGTCTGTGATAAAAATTTTTTTGTATGTTTGGTAAGTTTCGACCTAGTTCAAATGGGAGGAATTTAAACTGGTCAAATATCGAAACCGCTCTTAAGCAAGAGCTATGTACCTAAGTTTCATGAGGCAAAACGAGTTCTTTTTTTGCAATAGATAATAACCAATATGCTCGCGGTAAAATTATTTTTTATAGGACACTGCCTTCGATATGTATTATTTAAAATTCCGTGTATCGTCAATGGATTCTAGGAAGATCTACTTGATATTAGCAGACAGTTATGATGACCTATTCTTATTCAGGTTTTTCAAAAATTTGAGGCAAATAATATATAAATATATTTAAAAACCTATGCATTCATATATCTAAATAACAAGCCAAAACATTTGAAATATCATCAATCAGCAACCCCATCACACAGTAGAATTCTTTAAAAGAGTTCACTGAACTGCCAAAAAAAAATTCGATACGCATTAAATACCAAGCAGACTTACTCGTTTTATTCTATAAAAACAAAAAACAACGTGTGAGAAAAGAAAAAGAGTCCACAGTATTCTTAAAACAACATTATTTTACTTTAACAACAAATACAAAAAAAAAATTAAACTATTGAATATTTTGAATTTTCACGAATAAATGTAGAAACAAAAAATATTATACAAAAGGAAAATAAAATCAAAACAAAAACAACCAAAAGTCATAGCAAACAAAGTACATTTAAAACCAGCTGCAGACAAACTCGGGCCAAGCTTATAAATAATGAATACCAGCAACAGCAGTGAATGCATGAGTATGGGTTAGTTGTAAGAAAACTTGCAAAAAATGTATGTTTGCTTACATATGCATATATACAGTAGGTCCATAGATGAATATAAGAGGGTATGAGTGTGGATCGAAAGGTGTGTAGGCGTGACGACGCGCCGCGAATTGTCGTCAATCGCCTAAATTATTTATGAGCCTTTGATGATCATTAAAGCCACCAAAAAATGCGAAGAAAAAAATAGCTATAGATCATTAACATCATCAGCAGTCTAATGAGGATTCTAACTACTTAAGTAACATATGATGATGATAAACTTATGTTTAGTTATTTGTGACTATGCGAAATTATGTTGGCGAGTCGCAAACGCACCAAACCACGTGGCTGACACATTGTGCGAATTCTAAGCAAGCAAATAGACAAACAAGCGACCACAAGAACAAAAACTAAATCGGAGAAAGAAAAAACAAAAAAGAACACACAGAAAGAATATTCAAAGCAAGCGAAAGCGAAAACGAAGAACAAACACTGTGAACAGTTGAAACATTTTTCAGTCACCGGTTGTTGGAGTTTTTTAAGGGTCGTCCAAACAACTCTAGGTCAGTCAGTCTGTAATACACACATGCGTATGCACATATTTATCGGTTTATTATCGGTTATGGTCATGCGTAATATGCGCAGCAACACGCGTACGCCTGGGATTCCCAAACAAAGTTGAATGAGTTTTTCGCCATTGCTTGATGTTTCTGCTGTTCTTTTTGGCGCTTTTTGGCACTTTCTGGGACCCTTAGATGCGAATACGATGCGAATATTCCATTTAGAAGTTGGCCGCAACCAAATGTTTGAATTGTTTGAAATGTTTTGTCTAAAACAGAAAAAAATACAATTTTTAATTTTTAAGTTTTTTTCGTTGACCATCCACGCGCCCGGCTCATAGTAATAGTTGTAAAATTTTGTGTTTTATTGACCTCTGTGGTGTTTCTTGTTGGCTGCGAAATATCTTACTAAAAATATTCGTTTAATTCATAATTTTAAGTTGTTTCTCTCCGTTACTAGACAATTTTTAAACACTTGCTTTTGCAACAATGATCCGTTTTCTTCACTATCTATCAAATGCTTTCAGTTTAGGTTAAAACAATCTTTCTTTGTGCCAATATGTTAGATTGGCTGAGTTCCTTTATAATAAACAGATCTTATAAAATCTGAAATTATTTTAAGCTCACAAAGCTGATTAAGACTCATTCAAAGATTCATATCGCGCGAAAACGAAGTTGAAGTCATCAACCTTCTATATAAGACACACCATTGAATTACCAAGGGACCGAAATTAAAAGGAAGCAGGATTCTTCCAAAGAAGACACTGTAGTTCGCAGCGATATAAAAAAATTCTGTAACTGAAAAGTTGGGTCTGTATAATTGAAACGGACCCTAATTTTTATACGGTCGTGAACTGTCACCTCATTTCAATTCTCCAAAGCTATTGTGGATCGTTTTATGATGTCGCTCCAGTTCGACCTAGTCATTTTAGGGATTCCTTAAAACTTTTAGGAACTTTAACTGTCTAATTTGAAATAAATATGATCTAGGTTTTTGCCGATGACAGCCTGTGGGCCATGGTGATATCAAACATACTCTTATGTGATAAAATTTAGAGCCCGACTTTTCGATATCGAAAAAATAATGCACCTAGGTCTAATCTGCAAAACAAAAAACTCGAACTTCCAACTGATGTGCCTTAATTTATTTAACAAAAACCCAATTTAAAATTGTTTGCGAACGGCTTAGATATTTTATAAAGGAATTTCAATGTCTATTATTAGCGACTAATCTTTTTCTAAAGTTTTTTGACGTCAAACTGTTTTGAGAGGTCTTTCCTATGCAGACGAACTTATAGAAGCTTAAGCTCATTAATAAAATCAAACTCTACTTACAGCCTTCCATAGTAAATTTCAGAATTGATGGCATTTAACTGCAACCCCTGAACGACTCTTTAACTTTTACTGCAGAGTACGCGGTAATGGTTTTCTCAAAGGCATACCAATCAATTTGGCATACCAAAGATGCCTTCACATTTCGTATAATCGTAAAATTCTTGTGGCGTTTAACCTTGAAAAGCGTACGTTCACACCATTTTTGTAAAATACAAATACAACAAATGCTTCTAATAGACATAACTCGTTTGTTCTTTTCTAATCGTCGGATTGTGATTCTTGTATTTACACTTGTTCGGGTGTTGAGTGGAACTGCTATTTTTAACGAGCTTATGTAATGAAAGGCGAAATGTGTTGACGAAATTGTAATAAACAAAAGCTAATTGAAAACACACACGTAATTATTTGTCAACAAATTAATTGATGATTTGTTAAAAGGAAAGATATTTCAATGTTTTATTATTTATTACTTTATTGTTTTCTGTTAGGTCTTGCCTTTGGTCTTCTATGATCACTTGTCGAATTTTGTAGCTTCATTAAGCGTTCTCTTCTATAGTAGCCATCTTTTAGAGTAATTGACCAGATTCCAATCGGCTTCAGTCGAGCCACCAACACTCATACTTCTCGCAGTACAACAATAGGAGTCATATTAGCTAATCTGACGTTTTAATAGATAATTCAAAATATAAATGATGATGCTAAACCAAACCCTCGGCATTCTTCCGTTAATCATTCTATATTTTTCATAGTTTCCATAAACGAAATTATAAGACTTAATTTCTTACCGGTCAATATGTAAGATATTTCAAGAAATTTATGTGAAAATGTTGTTTTAAGTGTACGAGGTGTAAGATGTAAAAGGTGGAAACTTTCGTTTTTTGAAAAAAATATTTATTAATTATGCACTTATTGCAGCGCTTCTTCTAATCATCGAAACACTGCTCAAACTCGATTTTTGGGATATCATTTAGCCCTTTCAGCGATGCGCTTTTAATGTCATATATACTTGTAAAACGACGGCACTTTAGGGTTCTCTTTATTTATGGAATTAGGAAAAAGTCACACAGAGATGGGGCATCGTTGCAGTATTGGTTTTGGCCAAGAATTCACGAACAAGCAGCAAAGTGTGAGCAGAATTGAGCAGAAGTGAGCAAAAATCATAAATTGTTTTTCCACAAATCCGGGCGCTTTTTTTCCGATTGCTTCACGTAAAAGGTGTTGAACTTGTAGGCAGTACTCCTTATTGACCGTTTGACTTTCAGGCAAGATTTCATGATGCACTATGCCGTTAAAGTCGAAGAACATTCCCTTCGTTTTCTGAACACACCCCGTACTGTGATTTGATATAACAATTTCAATCCAAATCGGTTCCTATTTGACGAATATTCTGATTTCCTTCTGCCTGCTTAACTTTAAAGTGAACATCTTATTTAAAGAGAACATCTTGTATGATAAGTAGGATATCTTTATATTAGCGGGGCATCTATCATACTGAGAATTTTCTCAGGTCTAATATTTGATGTAGCATATCTATCTTGCGCATCTCCAATCGGCGGTCTGCCAAAAAGATATCGCGAAATTTCGGCACTTTATCCTTCGTGGGAGCAATTTTCGGCGCAATTGGGCGTGGCTCATAAAAAACATATATGCGACCACGTTGAAAATTGTTAAACCAATTTTTGACGGTCGCCATCCAAGGAGAGGAGTTAACATATATAGCTTCCAAGCACTCTTTGGTTTCAATGCGTGATTTACCTTCCAAAAGAAGAATCGAATCATCGCCCGGTGTTGGTCTTTATCCTTTTGGTAAGATCCGTGGACACGACTTTTTCCATTCGGATCAAATCTTGACAGTAGCTCTCTACGAGAATTTATGTAGTAGTAGTAAATTTCCCTTGTGGTAGTGATGCCATCGGGCGAGGAGGCCAAGTACTTCTCGAACAGTCATCTCATCAATCATTCTTCGTTTCATCGAAGTTATCATTAGTGGTTGAAAAAGACAACCACAGATATCAGTTAAGGTAAAATTTTTGGTTCAAGATATCAAATTCGGTGCTACATCGAACCAATATGGATTTTGCAAATTTGAGAATGTGAATGTGAATAAGTTTCTAAAATTTTGCCGATGAATTTGCGGAAGCCAGTTGAGGAGCTAAGCAATTTAATATTGTGTGTGTCCAAATATTTTGCGTTAAGAAAACGATTACAAAATTGCTTAATGTTGAACTATCAAAAATAATTAACAATTGTTGGCAGATCACACACACATAGAACTTCAAATGCACAAATATTAATTGGTCAAACACAAAACAAAGACTGTTAGCAACCTGGAAGCGCTCAAGGTTGCATACGCCAAAAATTCTACACAACAACAAAATCAAAATCTCATATCAATCAAGCATAGTATCTCCAACTGACTCTACATATGTACATACATACTTACCACTTATGTATATGAACGTGCACAAGTATAAAGTAGAATTTGTGAAAAGAAAAACAAAAAAGCGAATTCACAAAAAAATATCACCTGAAATGAATGCAGAAAAAACGCGCACTAAATGCGCACAGCTACAATTTTAATGTGTCTAATGAACCAGTCATAGACACAGCCATATTATGTGCAAACAAAAACAACAACACTTACGTACAACTTGCAATCAACTTTTTTTACATACCTGCTGGCACACACAGACACACATCGAGGTGAGATCAGAATATTTCAAATAAGCAAACTGATGTGCAGCTTTCCAATGGCGACCAGAATAGAATATAAATATGTTTAAGTGTCGATTGCTATTTATACATACATAAGTACGTTATGTAGCGTATATTTTTTATTCACTTTTATATTATATTAAATTTATGATTCGTACTTTTTTCGCACCGCAAATAATGCAACAATATTTGACAATAAAAGCGCCAAAACCCGGTTTGAGATCATAGCATTTTTATTAGAACATTTTAATGCTAATTTCTACGAGCAAGCACAGCTGCACATACATACATATACATATATATATAGGTGTTTCGTTGTGTAATATAAGGAGTACATAGCAGAGTGCTTTGTTGGGTGTCTCAAGGTCGGCAAATACCAAATTCACTTCATTTCATTTCATTCATGTGTTGCATCACAACGAGTGGCGACGAACGTTCGTGCAAACAATGGAAGCGAAGAAATATAAAAAAAAACTGCAATTATGTAAAAAAGTTATTTTAGAGAATCTTTACTTATCGATAGAAGTATTGTCAATTAAATATTTGAACGGGGAAGCGCTGGCCAACAACAAATGTATCCGAAAATAGGGCGAAGACTTGCAATGGAAAAGTTGCCAAAGCGGGCGCATTCGTAGTGTCAGGATAGGCTTCGAATCCTATCATCATTGTCATAGTCATTTTCCAATTATGACAAAGCAGCACCAGCAGAAGCGTTGCCTAAGTTTTTTAGATATTGGAAGTCTAATAAACTAAAGAACCTGTAGTATTTCCTTATGTGCAAATTGACCGGAAAGGATGTTCTATAATTGTCATGCCTGCGTAACTGAAACGGACTCGGCCTCATATTCAAGAAACGATTATCTCCTCAATAATATTCCCAAAGGCTTTTTGGGTTTTTGGGCATTTACTATACTCTTTGATTCACTTAATTGCAAATGTAAAAAATATCGAAAAAATCAAAAAAGAATTATACACGCAATAGACATAAAACGAAAGCTTTACGATTACCACTTTTTCACGGACGAAACGAGCGTCATTCTCAATGTTGTTTGAAAATTATATAACAAAATTCAAAGGTATTTCTGACAAATTTCATTGTTTATTATTATTAATTTAATTTCTAATGGTGTCTCTGTACACAACCGGTAAGGATAATCTACGATGTCGTTAATCGTGCAATTTGATTGTTTATAAATTGCCATACCAGTTTAACTATCTTGTCAATTAGTGTTGTTGCTATTTTTTGTTCCACCTGCAAATTTTATAAATATCACAACAAGATTTTTTAAATTTATATATGTACATTTCTTATTCTGCATATATACTTGCATTCTTCCCAATGAATTTTGAATGTCAATTTATAAGAATTTGCTCTTCCTGACCTTCAATGAAGTTTCGTTGACTCGAAGAGCTTGCAGTGTTATTTTGGCAGACTTTTTTGTGAAAGAGGTTTTGAATTTTAATAAGGAGTTAAATTTTTTTTCTGAGATCACCCAAACCGACGTTTTTTGTTTAAATTTATAAAAATGTATGGATGTACATATGAATGTATGTATATTGTAGTACCATTTGGTTGGTCGTGTTCTGAAATTCCCGACAATAAGATTCGAGTAGAATTGTTATTTTTCAAACAATTGTAGTATAATAGCAACCCTGACTGGAAGAGCAGTATACTTAACCATTTCATATTTTATCATATTTGCCAGTTTTTGACAATGTTTTACAAATCTGTGGCATTTCGCGCGTTTCTTTGTTTCTTTGATGTCAAAAGGTTCCCGGAATCATTTGCATTGTTTCCATATCAAATTTAACACATAAAAACACTCAAACGTTGTATATTTTATTTGCTTAAATAAAATTTGATAAAAACTGCTAAAGATTTGTTTTCAATTTTCTCCTATTTATTTACATACTCACTCCAATGCATTTACTGGCTAACATATTTATTTATTTTTGATATACTATATATCAAGCAAATATTCTGACACTCTTCATCTACACAGGCGTTAACACAAAAAGTAAGGAAAATCTAAATACAAACAATATGAATAGGTTATCAGTAGATGATATAATGCTATTGTATATTACAAACTAAAAAGGATAGACCTGGATGCTTGGCTTTTACTCGTTAAATATACAAAAACCATACAAACCAAAAAACAAGTAATTGCACATGCATATATGTATTTCGTTTTCCACTGGAAAAACATTGTACGGTTTGAATGAAGAGATCTCATCGCCTAGAGCTGATACAAGTCATTATGGGGGGTGACACTTATAGAACAATAGCTATAGACTACGACCGAGCAACAATTTTCAGTTTCGAAACGATCCGAATAAAAATCGACACTGATGATGATGATGGAAGAACATCATCTTAAATCATATATATATATATATTCCCGTTCATTTATTTCAGAAGAACATATTTGTATTGATTGAGCTGTTGATTGATTGAATTGAATAAGCTTGCTCTCGTAAGAAACAACGAAAGTAAAAGTTTTGTATCTCGCAACCCCCTTCGTTTATCTCTTTTTTGACAAATAGTTTTAGTAAATTCTTTCCAAATCTCTGATGTATATCATTTTCCTTCAATCTTCAACACAAACAATGCTTTGCCGTTAGATGATAACTTAACTCTAACGCCGAGGCAATCAGTCTGCAAGTAGATAGTATTTGCTGTGTTGCCCCAAAAGTTGGCGTTTCTTTAGATCAGTTTATTCCTACTTCGGACGTTCTCAATATAAATATCTTAGGATCTTTATTCTTTCCTCTGTTCAAAAATAATACTTGGGGTTGTTTCCTATTGAGTAACCTCTATTGCATGTCATGTATAGTCAACTTATTTTTTTCTCATTTGGGAGAAGGCTATTGACCTATCCCACTAAGTGCCGCCAGGGTCGAATTAATACCACAAACCGTATGTACGCTCCGATTTGAAGGTCCGAATTCGACTCACTCGGCTGAATGAACAAACTAATTTTTAATGAAGACATAATAGATGGTCGATATCAACTTTTGGCATGAACTTTTTTCGTTTCAGATTTAGGCTAACAGTCGATAATGCCAGGGTAACCCCAAACTGTACTTTGAAATTTCGACTAAAAAGGCAAAGAATATATTAATATATAAGAAAGCACAGAATTAAAGATTAAATTGCGAAAAACGATATTGTCATCTGATCTACTATTATTAGTTACTGTTCAAAGTTTTTAATCGAATAAATTTCATTTCAGTTCCCGGCAACATCATTGAAGTGAATACAGCCGAAAAAGAGCCTTGAATTGTACTTTTAACATCTAAACATGTTGAATTGCTGTACATGATGAGTACAGTGAAACGAAAAAATTTCAAAATTTATTAGGCAATTAAATAATGCTGATGCTGTTCTTAGGACTGTGTAAGGAGCGAATGAAATAAGTTTAACTTCGTGAAAATTTGGTTTCTGATAAGTCTAACTATTTATAGTGTTCGAGAAATATTGGATTACGAAAACATTCACTTCATCATGGTTTTATATTCAAAAACCCCTCGGGGAACCCATATTCCCTACAAAGTGACATGCGCTTATGTGTACATAATATATATGTATGTACATACATACATTAAAACGCATATATTTTATATAACTGAATGAGTCACCAGATATTATGCTGGTTTCCCTTTCAAAAATGTTAAAATGTGAAGGCATTCATTCAAGAATATTCGGCAAAAATTTCTCGCCAAAAATGTAAATATACTCAACAACAACAACAACACCAGCCGCAAAGGAATATTAAGAAGTTGAAGAGGAAACAAAAGAGGAAAAAGAAGAAGCAGGCAAAATAATGATCGTTTAGCGCTTGGGTTGATTGGTCGCGACGTTCAATGAACTTGCGGCGGCGGTACGGTGATACCGCAATATTAATATATGGTTGTGTGTGAGTCTTCCATTAAGGAGTTTCCAAAAACGCGCCAAAGCAATTCATTGACTCGTCTCAGAGTTCTAATGGTTGACCGTAATAGAGCGAATCAGACAATGTCGACGATCTTCAGATCTAACACAGTGTATAAACAGTAGAAGGCAAAAAAGAAAAAACTACAACACAACAATAAAAGTACCAAATGTAAATGTGTGCGCAGAGGGAAGGTCAGTGAACAAACCATAAGTAGCAAATGCGCGCACACGACAAACAAACAGCACCGAGTTACATACAATACATCTGCATGTATTGGTATTGGCATGCAGGTAGGCAGGTCATAAACTATAAGGACCTGCTGGCAGACGCTTGGCAATGAAGCAAACGCTTCGTCAAGACCGTTGCATTGACCTCTGCATCACACTAACTTGCAACAAATTCCAAAGACAAACATGTTTCGTTCATTTTTTTCATATAAAAATAAACGAGGAAAGAGGAAATGCGTTGGCGACCTTTTCACAAATCATTTTTGGTATTTTGCGGCATTTGTCTGGCCAATGAAGGTGACGGTTCGTGCACGGTGTGGATCCTTGAACTGGGTCAATGGCCTTTTCCCAATTATTGATGCATTGATGTTGGTCACAACAGCAACATGTGCCGAAGAACATGGCGTATCTCAAGAGGCACAAAGGACATACATATGTACATGCTCGTATTTGTTCAATGAATTGTAAAGCCAAAGAAGCAGAAGAAGATCGTTGGTGGTGGCGGTTTTGGCGGTGCTGGCTATATCGGAGGCGATGCAACCCGACTGTCGCCGTCAGTGGCAGAGTGCAAATGCTATTCGTTATAGTAGATAAGTGTTTCCTGGAATTGTTTACAACTTTTCGAAGCATCGACTTTTCAAAACAACTGCGCACAAATTTAGAACCTCTTTCAAGTAATCGGAGATTAGAAAGCAAGCAAAAGATCATTGCACCTTGTTGTGTGGCTAATGATATTTTTGAAATTACCCGCTGCCAAAACCAAACAAAATAGAAATTTATACAGACAATTTCAAGCTAAGATAATTTGTCTTTTCATGAATCTTAAAACTAAAAATTAGTTTTTGCAGCTGTTACTTTGTTGTTTCCCTTATTTTTTGGTAAACAACATTGATCGGCGGTGGAAAATTACCGAATATCCAAATATCCAAGCGAAGGTACAGTACCGTTTAGCAATCTTTTCGCTGTGAAGACGTTTTCTCTGGAAAACCCGATAACAAGACAGACAACTTGAGTAGACAACTGTACATGTGGTTGGTTACGTTCTTACGTTTGCATGCCTTACGAATATCTTTGTCTTTGCAAATAACAATTTTACCTTCAGCGTTCAGCGTTCGATTTCACTTGCCTTCTAGTTCGCGAAGATTCACCGATATTCTTCGCCAGCACAAGCTGATGGCTTAGAATCCACTTTTTTCATTCTTCGAATTTCGTTCTTTTCACTTTTCACTTTTCGCTTTTTGCTTTTCGCTACACTTCACTTTCGTTTTCAAGCTTCAAGCTTTACTTATGAGTCACAAAGCGAGCACGTCTGCATTTCAATGTCCCAGCTTTTACCTTTAGATATACATAGGCATATGTATGCATGAATTACATTTTGTTCAAGCTTCGTTCGTGTGTTACAAACGCACACACACTCATATTTTTGTGGCAGGAAACAGCACCACATATGCTTGTCCTCTTTGGCCCAAATACTGAATTTTTCAGGAAAGTGCAATATATACCTTACTTTCCGTAGGATGAGGGATGAAAATGTTTGAGCTTGCCGCAAGTTTCAAGTCTGCATGAGAACTTGAGCTAGTGTCTAAAAAGCGTAAGTTTTAAAAGTTTTATTGAAAACTACGTTTGATTTCTACCAGTATTATAATATTGAATTTATTTCACCAATTTATTTGAATATTTCATAAACGGGAGGCAAGTCTTCTCAAAAATAGCGCCAACAGCTCTTCCTCTTTATCGCAGTTTCATACACATATTGAATTATTGCTTTTTGTTTATTAATATTACTACATAAAGTCTTCAAGCAGGTGGAAACTTTCCCAAAAATATTTCCAACAGAAATTTTTAAAAATTATTAACTGCTTATTATTTTATTATTTTAATAAATAATATTAATGATAAATACATTTTTTAAAACAGGTGGTAGCCCTTCTCGAAAATAATAATGTCAACGTTAAGCCCTTTATTTGAAAGTGATAACATAGTATCTAACATTTAATAAGAATTGATCAATTCCTTCACCATTACTTATTATCTGATGCATCATATAATGCCCGGATAGCTTTTAACGGTATAAAGAGAAGAACATTTCCAAATACACCCAGTTAAATATTATTAGGAATTTAAACATTAAATCTTAATTAAATGTTAATGTAAATTAAATGTTAACTAATTCAATAGTTATCGATTTCAATCTAAATTATGTCTAAGGATATAAAAGACTAATTCGCTTTTCACTAATTAAATCATTTTGTGAGAGTACTGATTAATAGAGCTTTCAGACAATCCTTTAATTTTGTCAATTAGCAAATTGCCTGCAGCTTTCATACACTATTGACTTAATTAAAGCGCTGTGATATTTTAATTTTTCGGAAGGATTAGACTTTAAGAATTCTAAGTTTATTAATTTAACCTAAAAAATTTAATGTATGTATGTAATGGATTCTTCCATTAGTTTACTATGGAATTTATGTGTTGGTAATGATATTTCTAAAATGTAAATCAGTAGTTTAAATATTACCTAAAATGTTAATATTGTAGTTCATCATATCATTTGCACATATGTAAATGAAGCATACAAAAATTATAATGCATACATAATTATACCAAATATGCGCATTTTAGGTTAATAACCTGCTTATTGAATATATTATTAGAATTTTATTGTGTGTATGCACATAAAAAACTAGTATATGTACATACATAACCGGATATTTATAACACTAACACATGGTTAAATCGATATTTATTTTCATTTGTTAATTTCTTCAATAAATTTATGCTAGTTACTAGTTTTTGTATATCAATGTGTGTTCTTGTGTATTATTAAATTGTTAATTACTAATATATATTACAGAGTCAAAAAATTGTGCACGACTCTCCTTGTATTTATTTAAAAGTAAGAATATATTAATATTCGCGCTCACAGAATGCAGAAAAGCAAAAAAAGCGGGCAAGCGAGCATTTATATAACCATAAAATAGCTTAATAGTCAGATAAGTAAGAGCTTTTTGTTGCTAAGTTGTTGAAAATGTATTTATATAAGGGTGCATATGAACCCTGTTGTTCTATGGTAAATAAAACAATAACAATGATATTGTGACAACACAATAACACAACACTTATATCTGATTCCAAATACCTTAACACATTTTAAATTGAAATTCTGAATATTCGGAATATTCAAATATATTTATGGAATGCATTCTAAAAAGTATACTGGAACCACTAAAATACAAAAAACCTGAAATGATAACACTAAAGCTTCGCGAGTTGATAACCAATTGACACGGATTTTTTTCAGTCAAATGAAATGCCAAATTTTTTACATATTTGCTGATTTACCTTTCTTTTTTTCGAGTATTTTATGTGAGTATTTTTTATGAGCAATTTCTTGGCGGCTTTTTGTTAATTGCTGCTTAATGCCTAATAGAACGAATGAACAAATACAATCAAGAAGTCTAAGCGTTTTAAATGCAGCAAATTTTTTTCAGAAAATATTTTGAGGTGAGTGCTTAGCATTTTATGATTAAAATTTATAGACATGAAATGATATCATATATTGATATGATTGGTTCGCGAAAACTGAAGTGCGGTACATTAAACACATATCTTATTTAATTATATTTCTACATATAATATATTAAGAATTTCTCAAACACATTTCATTTGATATGAAATAGTTGGCAACCCTTTTGAAAAAGATATTTCTCAGGACTTGGTTACTTGAATTTCCATATTTCATTTATTTAATCAAGTTATTTGAATAGGATTTCTTTATTCTTAGGATTTCTATTTTCGCTCCTATATGTAGGCAACACTAAATATGAGACTAATTTTTACTATTTTTATTGTACAACAAGTGTATCCTATTTATATTGAAAATAAAATCATGCCTTAATTTTTGAAAAATTCAGCATCATATTTATACTTAAGTGTTCCAAAATTTGCTTTATTTCTTGTTTTCTCTAATAATTTTTAAAGACTCATTCACCATAAAGCGTTTTTTCACTTTGTAACAATACTTTTGAAGTCGGATATTTTGATTCTCTCGCAACTTTGCTCACCTAACGGTTGCTTGTAATACCTAAAAGTAATCGATATAAATGTAGAGTTATATATCAATATAATGATCAGGATGACGAGACGAGTGGTAGAATAGTAAAAAAATTCTAAAACCCAATGCCCCTCCATACTTTGATGACCTGTACCAAGTAACAGTTTTGTATTTTAATTTGTGGCTTAGTTATAGCCCCTCATAACATTTCGATTAATGACACTTTGTGGGTGTGGCAATTTTCCGATTACGCCCATCTGCAACACCAATCTTCTCATAGTGCCAAAGAATACGTGTACCAAGTTTTATCAAGATATCTAAATTTTTACCTAAGTTAGCCCTTGCTCGGACGGAAGGACAGACAGACTCTATATATAACAATAACTCTATATCTAACTCGATTAGTGTCAGGTGTTACAAACAACCGTTAGGTGCACTAAACTATTTTACTCTATGACAAGATGTTGTGAGAGTATAAAAATCCAGAAAATTCCTCGTTTTGGCTATAATTAATGCTTTAAGCTAGTCATCAACCACTTTGAATTGAATAGATCCAAGTGAAATTGCATAAATAGAAAATCTGGGATCATTAAACACTCTTTAGCCTATGCGCATTCATAAATACCATATAATAAATATTTTGTATTCAAATACAAGTGCTGCGCCGAGAAATCCATTCAACTCGCTACCGTACCTATGACTAAATTTTTGAGTCAACGATTTGGTATAATTTTAATTATACTCTTTTTTAAATTTCTAATTTGTAAATATTTTACTTCTATTTTATTGCGTTTTGCTTTTTTTTGTTATATTTCAACGAAGGCTATGCCATTGACCTGAAATGCAAATTGTTGTCAATTTGTTTTAGCTAAGCGCTAAAGTCTGCGCTGAGTTTTTGGTTTCAAAAAAAAAAATACTAATAATAAATTTAGCTTTTTCTTTGTGTATTCCGCTGAGCTGCAGCACAGCTTGCAGTTACTCGAAGCCTCGGCAATAGCAACAACTTTAGTGCGAATTTGACTTAGAAAAAATTTATGAATATTTGCAAGTAGCGCGCAACTTCCGTATGGTGCATGATATTGTATAATATTTATTTGATGTTATTTTACGGCTGCTAATGTGGCCTTTCTGCAGATTGCATTCCACGAGATGGAGAATAAAATATTTCCGCGCTGCAAAAGGTCGCTATTAATTTGGTTATTAATTAATTATTTAAAAGTATTAAATAACACACATTTAATCGATGGCAGTTGCTGACGCACATGCGTAGATACACTCACACATATTACCATTGTTGAGCTCATAACGAGCTTAGCATGGTGTGCGCGCGGTCCCAACATGTCGATCGCGTTGCGTCCCTTGACGGGGTACTGATAACACCCACATGTGCTCGAACCAACGAACAATTTGATAAGCGGGATAACAAAGAGTCTAAGCGAAAGGCATAGCAAAACATAAACAGAGAGCCGGAGCGCCAACACGCGAAGTGAATTGATATTTAGTTCGACCGCCAAGTGAGGTAGTTTGAGTCAAAAAGATCGAGCGTCGAACATGTTCGAGTTATTTTTATTTTTGTTATTTATTCTTTTGCAAATCACTCAAACATGTTGCGCGTAGGGAAAGCACTCGAATGAATTTCGTGCGAACATTCTGAGCTGCACAAAAAGCCGGCTACAAATCGTGCTTATCACCAACGCCAGCGTGTTTACAGCGAGAATTAAGCTTTGCTTGTTGATCTAGCCAGCCCAGTGTTTGAGTGGCCGCACGAGATCATAAGCTCTTTTAACGCTTACCTACTCGCTTTTGGTCGATTTTATGTACTCAAGCAACTCTGCTCCAACGCTTGATCGATAAAATTGTTCCATACGGTCTGCCGCTTCATTAGAGCAGCGACAGCAGCGGGGGTGTGAATCCCAGTACTGTACTGCTGCCTTCGGTAGTTGCTTTTCGTTTCGGTTAACAGTGCTGCGCTGCGTTACGCTTCGCACATCTCGTTTTTGCTTCGCTTTAGTTTGGCTAGCGCTTCGGCAAGATTGATTTCTGACTGGCTCAAACACTTAACACGATCGTGGAGCGTAGAACGTCGCTTGCTGATCGTTCGCTCGCTCGCACGATCGTTGGTTCGTTCGTGAGGTCGGCTATGAGCTCTGACGCTTATAAAAGTAGCAAGGACATACGTCTGGGCCATTAGTCGAAATCTATTAATGCACAACGCGAAGTCGTCTGAATTTGGCGTTGCCGAGTGTTGAAAAAAATTCGTTCATTAATTAATAACTCAAAGAAAATAAAATAAAATAAAATTTCAAACGCGCTTTATAATCAATTGAAATATTAAATACAGAAAAGTGAAAGGAAAATATGTTTAATTTTTCAAACATTTTCGAGGATTTTGACGCAGTAAATAAGCGACGGCTTTAAGAGTTTGTAAAATTATAAGAAATCAAAAGACTTAACGGACATCCAAAATTATCAACAAAGAAAAGTGTTAAAATATTGAACGCGTTGAAGCTGAGAGTTTCAAAAACAAATATTTTCAATAAAAATTTTTATAAAATAAGTGTTAAAAATATAGAAAAATTGACTAAAACTGCAGCGTTTTCGCAATAAAAAATTCAGTAAAAGAAAACTATTTTAAAAAAATCAAATTTAAGCAGACAAAATGTTAGCGAGCTCATATTTTCTAAAATTGCTAACGCGACAAAGCACCACCAATGATCTGCAGCACCTGTTGCTCGTCTTCTTCACAGTGCTGACAGTGATTTGCTTCCTGCAATGGCTTTTGAACGCCTATCGGGAGCTGCGCAAGTTGCCACCGGGTCCATGGGGTTTCCCCGTTATCGGCTACCTCTTCTTCATGGGCAATGAGAAGCACACGCGCTTCATGGAGCTGGCCAAGCAATATGGCTCGCTCTTCTCCACGCGCCTGGGCAATCAATTGACCGTAGTGATGAGTGATTATAAAATGATACGTGAATGTTTCAGGCGTGAGGAGTTCACCGGCAGGCCGGATACGCCGTTCATGCAAACCTTAAATGGATTTGGTAAGTAAATGTGCATGTAAATACATTTTGTGGTGTTATAGAATGTGTAGTGAAAATTTGGTGGTTTCTATTGGATTAGAAAAAATTGGTAGATTATAATGCGAGTTAAAAATAAAATAATTTTAAGCAACAAAATTACATTTTCCAATTTGAAAGTATTTTTGGGAGTTGAAAAATAGTTTAAATTTTAAAAATGAGAAATACAATTTTGATTATTAGTATAAAATTTATAGTATAAAATATGTTTATTCAAAGTTTTTGACAAAATTAATAATTTCTTTAATTAAAAATTGCTTCAGATAACTAATGATTTTTTTATTAAATTTTTATGCTTTTAAAATATATTTTCTTTAAAAGATTTCTTTCAATGAATAATTTTTCATATCAGATTTTTGCACTTGTGTAACAAACATACGTTTTTTTATAGTTTCGATTGGATTAAGTTTTAAATCTCAATTTTATTTAAATAGTGTAGTGGCACTACATCCAAAAAACTTAATTTTTTTTTAAACTGATTGTATTCCATAAATGCTTATACTGAGAACTACATTTAAAGAATTCTTTTTTGTATTAAAAATTTAAAAAATTTTAATTTCAATAGTTTTTTTGGTTTTAGCGGCTTAGTGTTTTTTTGTAAATAAAAGCGTAAGTAAATAATTGTAGCGCTTTTACATTTTTTTGTAAATAAATTGAGTTTAATGAAAATGTTGTGTAAAAATAATTCTTAATAATTGTAGCTTAAATAAAATAATTTTGTTTTGTTAGTAAGCTTTTACTGCAAAATCATAAGTTTAACCATCCACTCAGTGAATGTTCCGTGAACAAAGATTAGTTGTTTCTTAATATTTGAAGTTTTCAATCACGAGAAGAATTCCTTATTTTTTCTAATTTCTTCGATAAAACTGTATTAAAAAAAATCATTTATATATCTTTTTTTTACATTTTTTCGTTAAAATAATATTAAAATTTTTTTTTTTTATTAACAAAATATTCCTGTAACGTATGTTTTTTGTCAAATCATTGAAAGAAAAGTAAATTTCTCTAGTAATGCAAAACAAAATTGTAATGAAAGTGAATTCTTTGAAAAAAAGAATTATTTATTTTTAATTTTTTCGCTTCAGAAATTGTGTGAAAACGATTGACGTTGAAAGAAATTCGCCAAAGTTAATAAGCGAAAATATTAGTTTACAAAAACAACGAAGAAAACAATTATTAAAATATTTCCGCACAATTTTTTAATAATAAAGACGAAAAAGTTGATATTCACTATTTAATTTCCTCGTAATTTGAGTGCACGAAAAAACCGAAATCATGAATAATTAATAAACAAGTAAGAACAAGACAAATGGTGGGAACCACATAACAAAAAAGTGCAAAACTGGCATAAATTAATGAACAACTTTTTTTACTTTTTGTTTATTATTACTAACGATTGTCTTATTTACATTTCATGCGCTTTGGAAAGAAAATCAAATTTCTTTTGTGCACATATCAATTAATATTGCATTAAATATTGAATTTTTCCTGTATTTTTAAACTTTTTTGCGATCGTATGGAATATTGAAAAAAAATCACACTTTACGAGGATCACGTTTTTTAAGGCGGCATTTTTCTCGCAATTTATATGTAAATCGTTTTCTTTTTTCTCTGTGGTTGTTAAAATAATTTTACTTTTATATCGCCTTTCTTCCGCTTCGTGTTGTTGCTGTAAGTTCACGGTGCAATATTTTGTTGTAAATGCAAAATGCCGTTTTCGTTGGTTTTGTTTTTATTTTTGGTTTTTTTACAGCTCCAGCAGGTGCTCTTGCTTAAGCAACGAGAAGTGCATTATTTATTTATCATTCCACACTTCACTTCCAAAACCAATTGCTTTTTGCCTTTTTTGCTTTTTTGCGCTTGTGCAACATTTGTAAACATTGCTTGCTGGTTTGTTTTTTTTTCTCCTTCACTTCGACTGAATTTCTTTTATTGGATTTTTACCACTTCTATCACACACTCTCGCGCATGTTTGTCTTATCGCGTGCGCGATTTCGGAAATTTCCTTTATTTTCAACTGTGCCTGAGTTTCTGCAGCATTAAGTAGGACAGTCAGGCAGGCTTTCACACACACATAGCTACTTTCATAGATATGTAAGTGCATCTTTTGTTGGCAGACAGCGCGCTCACGCCTTGGAACCGGCAATTTCCAGTTGCTATGAAATGGTTCCGTTTCAGCGTCTTCGGTTTTCGCTTTGATCACCGCTATTTTTTTCAATTATATTTTTGCTTAAATTTTATCACATCTGAATTGGCTTAAGACTACCTCAATTAATACAATCGAAAAGTTGGAAAAAATTCAAAAGTTTTGCTAACTTTTTTATTTAAAGAGATTGGTGTTCACAATGAAACACAGTGTCTTACATTATTGGTCAATAACGGACGTGAAAAAAATTTTCAAAATTAATTGGTGTGCATATATGCATAACAATGTACCCAAACATTGCTTCGGTATGCTTTTATAAATTGTAGAAATGTATTTTTTCTCCATTTTGCTTCCGTTTCGGGCCCTTTGTCGGATTATTTTTGCATAATTTGTTTGCCGACAAATTGCTTTGGCGAAAAATGCCTTGAAATTTGTGATAAAATATCCATTGAGAAACGTAACAATTCAATTTCTTGCCGATAAAAGGGTTCCGCATGGAATTTTATTGAAATTTCACCGGAATATCGAAAGAGGTGAAACGGTGGAAACAGTGGAAAAAATGAAGAAGTCGAGGTGACTCAAAGTCGTTTGATAGTTTTTTGACAGGGATTTTATAATAAGCAGAAATAACGGCATAATTAAATGTTACAAACAAATATATATATATATATATATGAAAAGGGAAAATGTAGCTAAAATAAAATGCCCATATGAAGGAAATTAATTTTTTTCTTAATTTAATTATTAATTTAACCTAAATTTTTATTAGTGGTTAATTGTTTAATATCTGAAAATGCTTATTTTAAATTTTTCTTATCATTATTCTCTTTTTATTTGAACCATTCAGGCATTATCAATAGTACCGGTAAATTGTGGAAAGATCAGCGTCGTTTTTTGCACGAGAAACTACGTCAATTCGGCATGACTTATATGGGAAACGGAAAGCATGTGATGGAGAAGCGTATTATGGTGAGTTAGATTTTTAAATTATTGAAATATGTTATGTTCCACATACAATCCAAATACCTCCCACACGAGTTCCACATTTAATATGCCACAAATCGAATGTAGATAAACAGTTAGTTAAATTACTTCAGTTGTACAATATATATTATATAGGTGCGTTCCACAAAGATATTGCAAGCAAATGATAAACTTTAAAATTTTACGCAACAAGCAGCATTTCCTTTTAATCCTGAATACATTCCATTTATGTATTTTATTCATCCTTTTTGCCATTTACTATCGCAAAGCTCACTAATTTGTTACCTTCTCTCTCTATTTTGTTCCGCACAGACCGAAGTACACGAATACATACACAATTTGCGCGTCTCCGATGGCCAACCCATGGATATGGCGCCCGCTATCAGCGTAGCCGTTAGCAATGTCATCTGCAATATTATGATGTCCGTACGTTTCTCCATTGATGATCCGAAATTTCGCCGTTTCAATTTCCTCATCGAAGAGGGTATGCGTTTATTTGGTGAAATACACACTGTCGACTACATACCCACCGTACAGTACTTCCCCTCGATTTTGACTGCCAAAACGAAAATCGCCAAGAATCGTCACGAAATGCAGCGTTTTTATCGTGACGTCATAGATGAACACAAAAAGACCTACGATCCCACCAATATACGCGATTTAGTCGATTTCTATTTGGCTGAAATTGAGAAGGCGAAGGACGAGGGACGCGATGAGGAACTGTTCGACGGAAAAAATCATGGTGAGTAATTAATACGTGTGCATAGTTGAAGAAAAATGTTTGTTGCTGTACACAAACTTTGTTGGTTTGTTGTTGCATTTTTGTTGGAGAGATCTCTAACTAACTATCTTCATTTCTCCTTCCTTTCTTCTTATCTTCCCCTATACAGAGGAACAAATCGTTCAAGTCATCATTGATCTCTTCTCCGCCGGCATGGAAACAATCAAAACCACTTTGCTCTGGATCAATGTATTCATGCTGCGTAATTCCGAAGCGATGCGACGTGTGCAAGAAGAACTCGATCAGGTTGTGGGACGTCACCGTTTGCCTTCCATAGAGGATTTGCAATTTTTACCAGTAACCGAATCGACAATTTTGGAGTCGATGCGTCGCTCATCGATTGTGCCGCTCGCGACCACACACTCGCCAACAAGGTAAGTCGTTGGAGCGCCCACTTAAGCGTTAATCTAAAACAAGTTGCTAGAATAGTGAGCAAAAAATGCATGTAAATGTGTGTGCTTTTGTGTGTGTATATATTTGTTGGTTGATTTGTTGCTTTCATTGTTGTTGGCATTGTTTTTGCTTGACATTGCTATCAGAAACGGTTGTATATGCGCTTCATTGTCAGCGCGTCCGCGCAAATGTGTTTGAGAAAACTGACAAACAAACACATAGCCACTACATACATACACATACACATACAAAACATGCCTACATTTAATAGTAGTGTGTAGTATGTGTTATTGTTATGTGGATGCATTATTAGCGAGGTGTTTGTTGCTGCCACTGTTGGTCTTTCATTATATTTACGGTAATGACCGGTTGTGCTGCCTGCTACAATTGTTGTTTGTTGTTGATATTGTTGTTGGTACTGTTGTAGCTTTTTGCTTTGCAAGCGGAAAATTGCGCGCTCTGACGCGTCCGTTTTTCATTCATTCCTATGCATTCATTCATAAAAAATGAACACGTAACGACTCAACAACAACAACGCTAATAAATAATTGCACAGCGCCACAAAAACAAGCACAAACACAAACACACGCAGTCGTTGGTCATAAAAAGTACTGGAGGTGTTTGCCAGCGTATTTCATTCATAAAAACAACGCGGCGAAATGCTGAGATGACTTTATTGTGATATTTTTGAATTTTTAGACGTTTCGGACCATGAAATGTTTTGTTGCTTGAAACTGATTGTATACATTTTTGACATTCATAAAATTTGCATATGAATTAGTCTATATAAAAGCAATTAAGTAAATAGTTTTAATGAAATTTAAAATTAATATTTTGCTTGAAAGTTTTATTTCAACAGAAATTTCATATGAGTTTTTCAAGATTTCTATTTTTATATATTAAG
The DNA here is from genome assembly GCA_021498325.1 of Bactrocera minax. NCBI lineage: Eukaryota > Metazoa > Arthropoda > Insecta > Diptera > Tephritidae > Bactrocera > Bactrocera minax. Next base: position 194,944 of record JAKEEE010000065.1, on the reverse strand, counting down.
TTTACTTTTATTTTTATTGCTTATATCGAGTTCACCTTTTTTTTATTTATCTATAAAGTAATTTCATTGCATTCCTCCACCCAAGCGAAATTCTAATGCCTCCCCGCATTTGCAATCAGCAAAGTTTAATGCCCTATGCGGCTATCTATGCATTTTTCATTGTTACACACACGGCAATCAACCGTCAAATTGATACGTTGATGTGCATCAAAGCTTTTTGTGGGCACACAGATAGACACGCACATGCACACACGCACACAAAGTCGCAGCGACAAACACAGCTGATGTTAAGCGAGCGCATCCTTTTATGCAAAGCGCTTGACACTTGCTATGTGCGTCAATATATAATCTACGCAATAATCTACAATCTACGCGCCAAATATTTGTACGTTTCACCACAGAGACGGGAACGCACACACGCATGCCAACGCGCATTCGGATGGGCGTGCGCCATTCACTGCTGTGCGATGCGCAGTTTGGCCCAGTTTCGCACAGCGTGTTGTTGATTAAAACGCACTTGGAACGCGCGCCGCAGTCGCAACCAAAGCTCCGGCGATAGCTGCAGTAGCAGCTAGACGTCAGTGCGAAATACAGGCGCAGGCAGGCGACGCTCCATTGGCACTTGTTGGTGGCGGCGCACTTGCCCGCGTTCACGGCTGACAGCGCGGCAGTGGTGGGAAAGCCAGCTGCTGCTGGAAACGTGCCAGTTACTGCTGCTACACGCATACATACCTACAACATAAATAAGAGAAATAAATTTAGAAGCTCTATAGGTTGTTGTATGTGTGTGTGTGTGTTGGTGTGCGCGTTAGTAGCGCTATCGGCATGAGAGGGGCACAACTTACACCTGATAAGCGCGCATCAAAATGCGGGTGGCAATCAAAAAAATATAAGCAATTGCGCAGCTTCACTAATTACACCAGCAGCAGTAGTTTGTTTGCCTTTCGGTGTATCACATACATACATGCTTACTTACATATGTACATACATATTATGTTCTTCACTTGCTGTCACGGACGGGCATTTACTGCAGTTTTCAAACGAATTGCATCTAAGAGTTCTGAGAAGCGCTGTATAATCACTTGATTTAATTTTCAGCTAAAAACAATTAATATTATTATGCATACAAGCGCTAAATACGAAGAAAATATACGCGAAGGCAGTGGAAAGCGTTTTTATAAACTCAGCAACAGCAACATTATGCCGCAACTTATCAACAAAGTTGCTTATCAAAACTAACGGCAGCAACATCGTCAGAATCAGCTTTTAAGAATTATAGTGTTGCCGCTCTTTCTGTTTATTCTTTATTTTATTTTTTTTATAAATTAATAACGGCAGCGTAATAATTACTCTAGATGCTCAGAAAAATTCAGCGTAAACTCACTAATTAACATATCTTTTCTCGTTCTCTTTCTTGTAGGGATGTTGAATTGAATGGCTACAAAATCCCTGCCGGCTCACATGTTATACCGCTCATCAATAGCGTACACATGGATCCCAATTTGTGGGAGAAACCGGAAGAGTTCAATCCACGTCGCTTCCTGGACTCCGAAGGCAAAGTGCGCAAACCCGAGTATTTTATACCTTTCGGTGTGGGCCGACGCATGTGTTTGGGCGATGTTCTGGCACGTATGGAGCTGTTCCTCTTCTTTGCCTCATTCATGCACAGTTTCAACATAACACTGCCCGAAGGACAACCATTGCCCAGTTTGAAGGGTAATGTGGGCGCTACCATCACACCGGAAACCTTCAAAGTATGCCTAACGCCTCGACCGCTCAAGCTGAAAACTGAAGTAATGACACCAGCTGATTTGCAGAATGCACGCACGTTGTAAATGTTGAAAAAGTCAAATGTCAACAAGAGAGATGTGGTCTCCCACATGGGGGGCAGTGTATGCTGCAAACGACTACATGCGGTCCAATCGCGTTTGCGCTTTGGTAACGAGCGCGAGAGAGAAGTAATGAAATAGAAGCAGCGCGCGAGCGCGCATATGCGCTATGTTGTGAGTATTTGCAGAATTTCTGAGTACCAGAGCACGGTTTTGTTCCTAACTGGCGATTTCTAATTGTCGATAAAACAAACAACAAAATATTTAGTATACATTTTCAATTGACAAAAACAAACAAGCTATACGATTTATATCATTTGCTATATATATGTATACGTAATATATATAGTTTATGCATGTAAGCAGACGGAGAGAGAGCAGAAAAATGAAGAATGAAGTAAATGTATTTTTCTAGTTTTAAAGCGAAGAAGTGTAATAGAGAGTGAGTAAGGTTATGAGAAAAATAGCTTAAACTAAGTTGTCTCTTTTAATACATACAAGGCAATAATTAATTTGTTTTATAGTATTTTCATATAAAAATATCATTAAAGCAATATAAGTGGAAAATATATATAGCGGAAACAATACAATATTTCACAGATAAATAAGAAAAGCTTAATTTGGCTCTCTTCTTTAAGGTGTTCTAGGAATTTTAGCATTTTTTTACATTTTTACTTAGTCGATTTATCCGTGAAACACTGTATTACCGTTGAAAGTGCTTTGTAAGCATAGTTAGTTACAGTTAACGCACATTTACAGTTACTTGCGCAGCTATTTAGTTGCCACTTGCTTTGGTGTTGGCACAAACAGCTGTTATCAAATAACGGCAAAAATGCACGTTTACACACAAACATATTTATTAGTTTAACCGCTACACCAGCCAAGTAACGAACCAACCAACAAATATTTGTCAACAAGTTCTATTCTAGTACCCCCAAGAAGCTGTGTTCAGTAGTTTTATGCATTTATATTTTTTTGTATAAATTATTAACTAATATGTACAACGCATATGTACACTACATACATACGTACGTTAACTAATAAGCAGAAAACTTAGTTTTAAGTAATCATCAGCATAAGTTTAAAACAACTGTGGTTTAGTTTTATACTCCATGTATTTTAATGCAAAAATATTCAATTAGTACCAATAGCATAATTTTAAGCGCGCAATACATGAGTGTGCGCAAAATGTGTGCACATATAGACAAGCTATTGAAATTAAATCAAATTAACTTATTTTTCCAATTTTAATAACAATAAAGAATTTTTCATAAAATAAGTATGGCAAAGCAGAGAAAAATTAATGGCAAACCTAAAATAGACACCAAATAGTCACGTATACGCCATGTAGGCTACAGGACATAGTGGATTTTTTCATAATTAATATACCTATTTGTAGTTTTCAAAATAGCAACTTTCAGCCTGCCAATTCGCAGTTCATTAAAGTATAAAAACAACAAAACAAAAACACAACACACATTAATACACACATATGTACTTATATGTATGTGAATGTTGGCTAAAACATATACACCGAATTGTTACACATAAACAAATACATTTATATGCTACACAAAATTTTAAAATAATTTAATTTTTGCATTGTTTTTGTTACACATACATATAACCACCCACATGCCTTTGTACAAATAAATATCATTTGCTAGCAATCTTATTCTTAGTTTCATTAGTTATGCGCTTTTTTGTAGTAAAAATAACCAATTTTTATGTATATGTATTTATATTTATATATTTATGTAATTTTGAAAAGAATACAAAAACTCACTCATACATACAAATATTGAAGAGAAATTACATAAAAGCAATACATTAAAGACAAAAGCGGACATTTTTTAAACTAAATTTAAATTGTGTTTGATTTGATGTCCTTCTTCACCGCTACGGCTTTGTACATTCCCACATCGTCGTCCTTGACCAGATCCTTCATATTGCGCATGGGCGTCGCGATGATTTCATAATATTTTGGCACTAATGTTATGCCATTTTCACCGCGCAAGCTCATGCCTTCGCACTCCGGCGACAAACGTATGTAGAAGTTGCGTATTATGTAACCGGCGTAGAGGAAGAGTATCATGCGAGCGAGCTCCTCTCCGGGGCACATGCGTTTGCCTGGAAAAGTTCAAGAGCAGAGCTTAGCTTTAATTTTAATATATGAGAGTGGTGTAATTTGAGCAATGTTGCGGTGTTGACAGTCCTTCCGGTAACGAAGACACGACTACCAGGGGAGTGGAGGAGTGGTCCTTTAGATCTAATAGGGTGGTGAAGATATCATATATAAATTTTTATTTATTTATCCAAACAAGTTTCTCTCAACTCATCTAAAAGTCCTATTTTCTAGTGAGTATATAGATACAACCTTGTTTGTTATAAGATTTTGTCGTACCCTTGCCTATTTTGACAGTTCGCCATACATAATACTTACATTATATATACAAAATATATCCAAGCTAGCCCAGAACTCTTTTAACACTTAAATTGTTAATGAGCGCAGAACCTGATATTCAAGTTTTTAGCACAACAGGACATCTAAGATGTTTTTACCTCAGACTAACGAAAACTACACTGTTGAGTAGAAAATGCAGAGACGATTTCAACCTGATTTTTTGCAGATAACTTTATCTAGGATGAACCACATGGACTGTACTTGAAACTGAACTCAACTGAGAACTGAACTACTTGGCACGTAGAACTTGAATCCATGGCATGGTTTTGAATTCGTCTGCATAGGCAATTACTCAGTAGCCTCTTTTGCCCTATTTTGGGCTTGAAACTTAATTAGAGACAAAATATTGATGATATCAGAAGCTCTAATATAATACCTCTTAGGAAGCCACTCAACAGAGCGTATGTTAAAGCAGCGCCAATGCGAAACAGCTAATGAAAGACGATTAATTTTCTTACTATTTGTTTTGAATGAGCCAATGCAAGCCGGTCAACGCAGGCACATAATATGCTTGCTGTGATCATTTGAACGTTGCTCTTACGAAAACGTGGTATTTCTTTGAACAGAACCATGCTGAGCCACCTTGCTGTGACCAAAAAAAAAAAAATAAAAAATTGGCCTATTAATTTGAAGGTCTATTTGTGAAGTGATTTTTAATTATTTTTTAGGTTGGATTAACGATTCACAGCAAAAATTTTATATGCTTTAAGTTCTTGTGTTCTGTTTGGACCTAACATTACTTGAAATTGTTATATTATCTGGTTTAATTTTCACAACATGTTGCCACTTTCTCAGTAATAGGCATTATTTGCCTATACTTTTATGAAGATTTATGAAAATATGGTCCAACAGAAAATGCAAAATGATGGAATGTTAATGATTTCATCAAGATGATATGTGATCTGATTTTCAAAAAATCAGAAACTATGATATTGAAAGTCACCTCTTAGGCCAGATCTTTACCGAAGGAACTTGTTTTTTTCAAGAATGCCTAATTAGAAATCCATTACCATGTGTTTCGTTAAAATATCTGAATAAAATATTACCGGTCTGGAATGGAATGAAATCCGCAGGCTGGCAGTACTCCTCATTGTCATCTAAAAACCGAGCTGGCCAGTACAGTTCTGGTTCGATCCACTTAAGGCGGCTCATATGTGCAGACCACTGAAGTGGGATGATCATGCAATTCTTGGGTATTAAATAACCCTCAATGGTGAAATCGTCCACAGCGCCGTGCGGTATACCCAGAGGCACAACCGAGCGTATGCGCTGTATTTCCGAGATGCAAGCACGCAGAAAGTGACATTGCTCCAAATGTTCCAAGTCGAAATCACCATCGGGTATGTTCAAAAGTTCCTGCAAGCGCGGTTGTGTAAGTGCGTATCAAATGAGACTAAATAATTGTAAGTTAGTTTACCGTTCTGAGTTGCTCCTGCACCTCCTGGTACTTGCACATGTATAGTAAAAACCAGCGCATGGTCGCCAAAGAGGTGTCCAGCCCCGCGCCAAACATATCCGCAAGCAGATGCAGCAACTGCTCCTGCGTGTAGTAGATGTCGGTGGACAAACGCTCTTCGGCATCGTCGGAATCCTCACGACGCATCCGTTCGTCAATGAAATGATCCAGTATATTGAAATTCTCTTCGCTTACTGATTTGCGCTGTTCCCACGACTTCTCGCGCTTCTCAATGAGGCTGTTGTAAATTTCATGTGTGCGCGCCTTACCGTCGAGTAGGAAGCGTAGGGAGCGCATGTTCCAGGGCAGGAATCTGCGCGAAAAACACAAATTTCTTAATTAAAAAAAAAAAAAAAAAAAAAAAAAAAACATTTTGGGAATGTGATAATTTGTTTTACCTCAGCCAGGGGAGGAAATTCACTGCACCTGAGACGCCCATTAATTTGAGACCCTTCTCCTGTAGCTCCAGCAAATATTTCCAGGTGACGTCATCGCGCGCGTATTTCACGCCAAACACCAAGTCGTTGATGATGTTGCCCAATGTGTGCTGCAGCGCGTGATGTGGATTGAAAGACGAATGCTTCTTGGAATCGTCTCTAAAAGACTGCGAACAAACAGCAAAAACAAAACAGCAAAGAAAAAAAAACCGTTTTAAAAACGAATTTGGCAAACATCCACTTTCAATTGCCTGTGTGCTCTTCCATTGTTGTTGTTGCTCTGAACAGTCTGGCTTTCTGGCTGTCGCCGTCGCCGTCGCCGTCGCTTATTCTCATCCCAATGAATTCGCGAATTAATTTGAAGCACTAAACTAGCCAGCAGCCAGACGGTGCGCAACTGAGTCATGACAATTTGTTTTTGTTTTTAATTTTTTTGCTTACTTCTGCACTTGTGCCTACAGATAATATGTATGTGTGTGTGTGTATGTGTGAGTGTTATAGTTACCTTCATGCATTCTATAACACCGCTTTTTATTCTCTGCTCCATTGATTTACGCGCGTTGCCTTGTTTTCTTGTCATGCCCAAGTCTTTCAGCCAGTCATTGACGTGCTTGCGTTGATTGCGCCACAGCGCACCTTCCGAGCAGATGAGACCTGCACAGCCAAATGGTGAAAAAATCGCACAAAAACAAAATAAAAGTTTTTAGCAGTTCAGAACATCAAAGTAAGGACGATATTAATGAAATCGAAAGTTACCGTTGCATCACGCGCATAAATTTGTTTGCCAGTTATCGAGACAATCCAAGAAACTCGCACACGTTACATACGCTCATAGCGACTGTCAAAGCCACACAAGTTCGTTGCATAAGTCTTTTGAATTTTTTCTCTACCACAGTCGCAACAAACGCGCATTTACTTACATCTAGATATCATACATACACACATACACATACACAGGTTTCCACTTACCGAAACCGCCCATTATGCCGTGCGTTACATATAGCGGTGCGCGCGCAGTGAATTCCTCGCATTTCAAAAATTCCCGCACGGACGCCGCATCGGCCAACACCACCACATTCACATTGCCCAGCCGCAACGAATAGACCGGGCCATATCTCTTCGCTAATTCCGTTAATGTTTTGTATGGTTCGCGTTTATTGAGAAATGGCAAATAGCCAAGTATGGGCAGGCCCCAGGGTCCGCGCGGATACTTTCGTGATTTCCATGCGCGCAGCAGCTCGCTGATGATGACTAATAGCGCGAGGAGGCCAAACAGTGCTGTGTACTGTTGAACAATATCGAGAAGTAACAATAAAAAAGAGAAACAGTTGTATTGTGAAATGCGTTCAATTAAAATTCGTGTGTTCGTGGCAGGATTCAAATACATATATACTCCTATTAAGACACTTGCTGTTCATAAATTCCTTTGGAGCCACGTAATTTCACAAGAATTGGTGACTTCACTACCTTCTAAGAAGCATTGGTATGATTGGATAACGTGTGTACTTAGTTTTAGTATAGAGAGCTTTGAAAAATGGTAAATTCATACTTTAAGACACTGAATAACGGGGGGTTTATAAAGCAAAAATTGTGACTTAGATACATTAAGGGGCTTGTTATTGCTTATCGAAGGTCTACAGCTGTTTTGTAGAACTTGACGTTAGTTTGTAGATAATCGATATAGGATCACCGCGCTCTAAGGTGAAAGTTTACAACTCACTCTTCTTGTGTTTACTTATATTTTTATAATCTGCTATGCGTTAGATTAGCTTAAGTCGGTCTCTATTTTTGGGGACATCTAGAGATCTTCTTTTTTGTTTTTATTTGAATCAATTACCTTATTATTATTATTAAGCTAGAATTGCGATAAAATAGAGATGAAAGATTTGCTCAGATTTTGCCTAGGAATCCCAATATATAAGCTTAGCTAATTCTATATGTTAGAGATATATATAGTGAAATATTTCCATCCATCAGTTCTGCTTCTTCTCGGTGAAATAAAAGGTGAAGTAGTATTTATTTTGTTTTTTAAACATATTTCTTTTTCATGACTACTTTTCAAATTTCAAATAACGAGCTGTTTAAAAAAGACACGACATTTTTCTATAGACAATTCGTTTGTGACTAGAATTGTGCAGGAGCAAGTTTAATTTACGTAGTTCATTTGGGTCTTAAGAACTGCTTAAGAACTGCTACACTTAGAAACATTTCCTACATTCAGGCAAATATTTTATTATTACTCAATAATTATTAATTATTATAATAAATAATAAATAAATAAAATTATTTATAAATATTATTTATATATATTATTAATAAAAATAAAAATAAAATTATTATAATAAATAAATAATAATTATTACTCAATAATAAAATATTAGATATTTTATCGGAATCGCAAACCTGCCAAATACTATAAATGAAGAATCGTATCATTAAAGTAAATTATCGAAATCGGATATCGAAAATATGCGGTAGCCGTTTTTGTCATTTCAATCTTGCCTTGTTTTAAATATTCATTTTACTTCATAACGTTATTCTTTCTTTCTATTTATTTTTATTTATAGATATTTCTTAAAACTTGTTTTTCAGTTTGATAATTTCAGAAGTTGAAAGTTTGAATTTTTGAAGTGAAAAGGATTATCGACATATTGGCGGCTTATAATATATGGAGGTATGTTGGAATAAAATTTATAACACTAAAAACTTTTCTTTGCTGTTTCCCCCGCAAAGGTGTAAAATTTAAGTTAAGATTATGTGGAGAAACTCGGTCTAATATTCGGCGAAAACGTAGTTATATACATAAATATATAATTTAATAATTAATATATGCAATATAATAGTATATGTATAAATATATATGTGATAATATAATAAATATATGTGATACATTCTTATACTGTATTCTTATACTTACTATACTTACGATTCTTATACTGTAAGAGTACATACAATTAAATACTATCTGCATATATATAAAATTTTCATTGCTTGGGCACTTTTACTGAAAATTTTAAATTCATTTATGCAGAATTGGCATGCCAAAATCTGATTTGATGATAAAATTGGCTTCAGAAGATCACACGAACTCGTCACGAAAGCGAGAAAGACATCGGTGCCTCGGTTTCTGACTTCATTTATACTCAAATGCTTTAGATAGAATTAATTAAGTTTGTATGCGGTAGAGGCGAGCGTGGTCGTATTTTGATTCAATAGCAAGCGCTAGGGGTTAAGCATTTTCGCAGAAGCATAACTCTTATTTGTTTGTGTAAATATAAATCTATCAATTCCTTAACTAATTGCAATTGGTTTGCTCTAGCTTTGCTGCATTTTTGTAGCAGACGAAAAAAAATTTTACTAATATTTAAACTATAAAGATGAAAATATTTATAAAAGTTCGATAGGTTTGGTTTAAGTATTTTTTCTAAAATATAAATAAAATGCCATATGGTTATATAAAATATAATATATATATATGGTTATAGAAATATATGTGTTATTGCTAGAATTAGAAATCTATAAGGATATTCCGATAAGGTTCTTCAAAAGATTTTATGCATAATTTTAAATGAATTTTTATTTTTTGTTTGTGCTGTCAGCCAGGCTCCGTTATAACTTTAAACGAATATTATAAAAGTGTATATTATTATTATGTAATATTATAATTTTATTAATAAATTATAATTACCGGTACTTCATATTGAAGACCTTAGTAGTTATAAAGTAGTCACCAATTAAGCTAAAAAATTCAGGCTTACACAGCGGTAGATCTATGTGTATCAAACTGGACAAATGTGTATTATGAAAATGGTCGAAATCGGGCTACAATCACACCTACTTCCAATATAACACATTTTTAAATTTCATCAGATGCTTTCCATTTAGCAACAATGAAGATATCGAAGTAAAACTGTACGACAAAATTGTTGAAATCGGACTATAATTTTTAAGAGATCCAGATATCGACTATTAGGATCTCTGTGAGGCTCTGACAGACTTTATACAGAAAATTTCGGTAATTTTCTGAAATATTTTTTGACGTTAAGTGGAAATTTTTAGTAGCCGGAATGTAGTTGAATGCTAAGGATGGATCAAGCCGGTTCAGACTCTTCTCTAGCCCTGATGTACACCCAATGAAAGGATGTCCGCGCCGTTGCTAGACTTATTACTCTAGATGGAATCGATTTTTCATTCCTTTACACATCGTAATCTCAATATAGCGAATTTCAATATAGCGCCTTGCAAATTTATTACGCACTTTTAATTCAAACAAATTGCGAGGTCTGTTAGTATTCGGCAACGCCCGAACTTAATCTTTCTTTACTTGTTTATATTTAAATTCTTTATAATTTTTTGTATGAAATGACTGTTAGTGACCAACGATGCATATAAAAGGACTAGGTTGAAATATAAAAGAGAATGAAGCTGCTTCATCTTTTTATTGTATCATTTATGAAGGTATAATAAGTCAATAGTTATGCAATATATACTCACATATGTAAACATTCTGTCTGGGTCTGAAATTCCCCACATTAGATCCGTCTATTCCTTGTAGACAATCTATTTTTAACTATTATTAACAGATCTGTAACTGACAGCTCCACTTTCGATAAAATATCCTCTTTAATAAAATATATAAATTTCACAAATTTTCTAACAGTTCGATACGTTCAAAGCTAAAGTTAAAGTGTCACTGAAATCAAAGCCGATTTCATACCACAATTCAAGCTCACATCCTCTGGGGAAATGTAAATTTTGGGCAGAACTCTAAGCGAAGGAGAAACAAAAAACTTCAGCAAATTCAAAACATTTATGCAAGCGATAAAAAAACCGAAATTAAAATAAAATTTTAAAAGAATTACTTACCAAAATGTAGTTGATGTATGTATGTTTGTATTTATATGTTATAATTTACGTACGCACACGGGCAGTTTGCGAATAAACGTATATATATATGTAAATATGTAATACCTGAATATATTTGAAAGAAATCAAAATGTTTGTGGATAAATCAGTCGCATCAGCGATTTTTGTAATGAAATGCGCAGATCAGTTTTCACTGGCTACGTATAAACTCTCGTTGCTGTAAATCACACCACCACTTCATTTGCAAATGAAATGGTATGTATGTATTTTGTTATATTTTTACAGATATTTCACAAATACTGCATATCTCAGAATTAGTAACTTTTTAAATAAAAAACAAATTACATTCTAGCCATTTTTAGTTTCCACAATTTTATGAATAAATTGGAAATGACATTACTCCTATTAAAGCATGAAAGAAGCTGTGAAATTTATAAGTACTAATTATTAAGTCTCCATAATATTGAAACAAACAAAATTTATATTTTTATTTATTAATTTTAATTAATAATTTTAATTAAATATTATAATTAAAAAATTAATAATAAAAAAATAATATTTAAAAAAATATAAAAAAGCTAAAGTACTTCACAAAAACATTCGTTTCCAGCTTATTACGGGGATTTTCCAAAATTACACCAACATATCATTGTATATGTGGATAGACAGATAAATTCTTTCCACGTACAAACAACTGTCGAATTTATTATTGCAATGCTTTTAAATTTGGAACCGTGTTTGTGTATTCTGAATTCGAGGAAAATATGACGAAAGCGGACGAAAGCTAAGGCCCGTCACTAAGGCAGTATTCCTCAAAACTATTTGGGGAAAGATTCATATTGAATAGATTCATACAACCACTACAATAACTCGTTTTCATATATATGATCCATTTTTACAATGCCGTTGGAAGATGGAAGTTCGAAGACGGAACTTCAGTCGTTCCCCCAAACCCACACAATTTCTAGTAATAGTATGGCTAATAAATTGCTAGTAAACTTTTCCCTACCGGGTATGTTCCTATCTGCAAATACACACATAAATATCTGCAACAATTTAGTATACATACCTTTATTTAGGTGCTTGTTGTTGGTAGTTCAATTTACGCGGTGGAGCTGAACTTTCCGTTTCTTTTCGCCGGCATAAGGCTGGATATTTGAGTGGAATAGGCGTTAAGGGAATTCAAAGTCTTAATCTGATTCAGCATGTTTAATCGCCGGTCCGAATCCAGTAAATGCTCCTATACATACACTACTTACGCACTAACTTTGATATGCACACCACTTTGATATAAAGTAGATAGGGATAAATACAATAACATAAGCCAACCGTGTTGGAAATAATTGATTTTCATACAGAATTTTTGGATTGGTAAGGTTAGAATGAGTTCAGATTAGATTCCGATAAGTTTTGGTTTGATTAAATATGGTGCCGATATTCTATGTTACGTTGAGCAAAATTAGACGGATATGATAATTTTAGATTTAGTAATGAAGGATTAGGCCACGTTAATGTGGATTAAATTAGATTAGGTTATAATATTTTAGGTTAACTTCAGATATCTTATTCAAACTATTTAGTAAAATGATATCGTTGGTTGGTAGAAAGTTCTAAAGAAATATGAGATTTATTCAAGGAAATAGTATACTTATTAACTGCAGTATGCAATTTCACAATCTTACTTCTAGAACTCGAAAAGGATACAGTGAATCACGCCAATTACTGCTGGCAAATATCAAGTTTACGATACAACAATACAATAGAACACGTCAAGTGTAATAAATTATATGCATACTACTAGTTCAGTAGTCAAGTTCAGGGCCAATAACACCAATACCCAAGGCACGATAAACATGCAACTACTCGACGGATGGAACACAGCAAGAGAGGGGTGATGATGTGGTGTTTGGTAGTTGACGATCGTACGATAGTACCACCTATCATCTGGTTGCCACACATAGATCAATGTGTATGTGTTAAAGAATATGTACGATTTTTTTATTTTTCCCTTCATTGGTTTCCTTGGTTCATCTCGCGCATCTCGCCCTTACGTTTGTTGTAGATCTTTAGTAGGTTCAGTGTCTTGCCAAGTGATCTAAGTGCTAGTGTATTATCTAGTTGCTAGTGCTAACAGATCTGCTTTTCTTTATTTTTTATGACAACAAAGCGGTTTGTTGTAACTGCCTGGTGGATGGGATGAGTGCGAGCACAGTCCATTGCCTGCCAACAGACAGGACTTCATAGGAAAAGTTCAATCAGGTTCAAGTCAGGTGCCATGTTGCATGTATAGTTTATTGGCCTGTGGAATAGTACAGAAATTAAATGATCAGTGACGATGATGGCAGTAATAACAGCGAATTCAGGACAGAAGAATAGGCTGCTCATCAATGTAATAGTAGTTGCATACTTGTTGTTGTGCTCCGATTTAATTTGTAAATACAGTGAGGCAAGAAAAGTTTATTATTCGAAAAATGTCTTTGAAGGGTGTTTTGCTGCACATATTCTTTAATGTTAACTATTATATTACATACATATCACTACGATACCACATTAAAGAGAAAGCAATATTTTACTTTGTAGGTGGAAATTCTGTTCCAAAATTTTTTCAACTTACATTTTTCTCAAAAGCTTTCGGTTTGTTCACATAATGTACTATTCGATAAGAAATAGATATTTTAATGGTTATATTTCACTTAATTATATAGATGCCAACTCCGGTTAGCATATTATTTGATCAAAGCGTTCTAAAATATGTATGTGTCAAAACGTTTTTCGCTGCATTTTTATTCTTTACTTTAAAGTATTTTTTATTTATTTTTCAGACAGATGTCAACTATTCAAAAATATAAAAAAAAAAAAATCACTCTGTGGTTGGGATGACACTACCCTCCAAATATTGCTAAAATTGTTAGTGCATATACGATTTTCTAGAAAATCTAAAAAAAAATATATTATATATGAAGCAAAAGTATGGAAATTCAAGGCAATATTTCGTTAAATGTATATAATACTTAATTAAAAAAATAAAGTTTATTACTAATGGAATGCCAAAGCTTATGCCTTGCCAAAACGGGTCAACAGAAATTGAAAAAACACCATGCTGTTCTTTCAAAATCGCTCTGATATGCTCTGTAGGCAAAAAGTTGTAGATAATAAAGTTTAAACGATCCGCAAATTTTAACATCAAATAAAATAAAAAGCAATCAACTGTATTTAGACGCCCCGCTGAGCTTATTGCGTCCAAAAACACGGTTGCAGTCGGTCTCGAAGCTGACCAATGGTGTTAGTGAACTGTTTAGCAACATATGGCTCGTACCAGCAGGTACCTCCTGCAGGTACATCCTGCGTGTCTGCCTAAAAAATATTATAGCCGTACATTCTTTCTAATCGCGCATGCGCATGCGCATGCGCCGTAAAGTCAATGACTTTCCGCTCAACTGTCGTGAGCGTCAAATACACATATAGACACATATGTATGTTCACATACATCTCACTTGGCATCCCTTTGTTCGTACGTTGCACTCCGCCAATTGTTGTCTACCCATTTCGTGCGCGAGTGCGCCAGCGTCTAGCCGAACGGCTATGCTGTGAGCCGGCGCATCACATCATTAAAGCGGTCGTTGTGGTTTAAGCTTTTACTGCCGTTTCGCAGGATCATTGAACGTTCTTGAAATATGTCAAGTTCAATAGCCCCACATTGATGTTCGCGCATGCGCCTACCCAGCGGTGTGCAGAGTTGCCCTGGCTATTATTGGCACTATGTCGGCTATACATACATGCATACCATTGGTGCGTCACTTGTGCGGCGTTTTTGCTGTTACCAAGCAGCAGTTAACAGCGTGCATAAAGGACATGGACCTGCAGCTAACTAATAGGACGGGTTTGCACTTCTGCTAGCTGTCAATGTACTTTACTTCCACTGCTACCCAACAAAGTTCAATGCATTCTGCTGACGTCTTTTCTCCGAACTACATTTTATGGTGGCTTATTTTTATCAGAATAAGATCGGTGTTATTTTTATCACAGCATTAATATACAACCAATGCATTATTGATTTCCTTCGCTCTCGGTCGCTGGATGTTGCTGCATTGTTGTGTGATGACAAGTTGTTGTGATCACATGCGTATTAATAAAATTGTACTTATATGCAAGTATGAAAGTGTACTGGAGATTTGTGGTCAATAAACTGAAAGATTTCCACTATATTACGCGTGCGCCTGCTCGCACATACTTATCTACATATTGCAGGATGTGTACGCGCGTTTGCGCTGAGCTTACGTGTAGCATGTGTAGCATTAATGGACGTGCAGTGATGTACTGGCAGCTACTAAAGTTGATTTAAGTTAAATCATCTTTATGTTTAAATATGTATACCGCATAAAACCACGTGAACATCCGGTTTATTTCGATATTTTATGAGCTTTTCCAATTGGAAGGGCTTAAAATGACTGTTAATAAATATGTTAACACATGTTTCGTTTATTCGCAGAACTATTTTGATGTCGTCATAAAATTCGCACAGGTCATCGTTGCTTCTTTTGCGATATACACTGTTGTTAACGTTAATTAATTAACTTAATAATAATTAATAACGTTAATTAAGGACCGTAAATTGTCGAGAAAAGATTTTACTTCTGAATCGTTTACTCAGTTTAAAGAGTAAGAGTAAGATTCTATGTTGGATTACAAGTCTTGCTTTTTCAGTATTTACTTACGGAAGTTTCAAGGGAGATCATATAATCAACAACTTTGCTCGTACTTTCAACAGAGCCGTCTGAGACCACATGCTAGTTCGCTGACTTTATTTCATCACTTGAGATTTTTTCTACGCCTCTTTATATAACTTAGAGAAATATAACGAAGTCATCATCAATCTATTGTCAACTCCCTGCTCTAGAACCACACAGAGAACAACAGATTGGAGGAGTTTAATCATATTAAAGTATACTCATAATAAAGCGATATTCACTAGGCTGATCCCAAGATAGCTGTCGCATTTTGTAGGATCCTATGGATTGGGAAGAGTGCACATAAGTTTAAATAAGCAAGTAGGTCGCTGTGATGTAGTGGTTAGAGATGCGTATTTTGAGGCAGAGGATCTCAATTCGACATTAATTCCCAACTAAAGCCAAACATTGATTTCTGGATGTAGGCGATCTTCCGCAAGTAATAGCAAACTTTCGAGCCTCTCTCTACGCTTAGAAAGTTTCTCATAAATCCGTTCACCCTCTATTTGCCAATACAGATCAAAGCGCAGACCCTAAATGGCAACAGAACGTATATGTATATGCCATATGAGATCAATGAGATCTTTCAAGATGCACTGCATGCAGTATCGATACTGTGTGTTGCATGTCTGGTAAAACTACTATAGTATATTTCTTAATATACAAAGCAAAGAACAAAGACAATTGCGCATTTGAAATTTGGAAACACTCAAATAGAAATTCGGATTTTAGTTTAACGATGGGAAAAAATAAAATCGGCACTGAATCTTCCCATAGCCGTTTCATCTTCAATAATCAATAAATCAATATTCCATTGCATGTCATTATTTAGTATTTTCCAGTCAAACGCAGCTGCGTGCTATTGAATTAGCGATTGCTTTGGTAATGTAAATTTATACAAGTGAAGACGCAAATTCATAGACTAGTTAAAGGAGTAAAACATATATGAACTTAAATGTAATGTTATTTTTAGAAATTATAAACTATCACCCTACAGTATATTGAGTTGGGTATAGAAATTTGTATAATTGGAAACAGTATTCATATCATTTTCGTAACAATATAAAATATGCGCAATGGTTGCTTTGATAATGCATCAACCGATAGTTCTCATTGATTTTGACAGCAAAAATTGATTTGCTGACGTTATGCTACCGTGTACTTTTTTAATTTAGATTAATATTCAATGGTCTTATTAAGAGTAAAAGTATTCTTTAAGAAAGGTAGTAAAATCGATTACATGGGGTTGTCTGTATGTCCACGTCTTTTAAAAAATATTTTATTTTTTGAGAATTACAAAAAAAATCGAGTTACAAAGTAATGTAAAACCAGCGCCTATAGAAAAAGTCCGAAAATTATGAATAAAATACATTTTATGGAATTGAAATTTTATAAATGAAGAGTGTAGTATAAAAATACCATAAATATGTGACTTTAATAATGTATACCTTACTTCACTTTTGTGCATTTGAAAATTTAAGGTTAGCTTGTTGACATAACCTTTACATATTTAAATCATGTCTTGGGCAATTCCGTCGCTTGTATCTCACCAATTTGCTAGTACGACGTCACTCGAAGTTAATATTAAAAATGTATGTCAATTATAGTATATTACTGCATATATTAAGGCTTTTCCGTAGACGTGTCCTCATTTCAAACCTTTTAAATGTAAGTTTTTATTTTCGTAGACTTGCCTCTTCTTTTATATCTCGAAATAACTCTCTGTTATGGTTAAAAACTGGTAGACATATAATAGAAATTATTCTATTGCATTTTATAATTAGTGAATGTAATACTTTTATTTGCTAATGAAAATCAAACCGCTTTGATGTAACCTCCGCTATGTTTGCTTTATCGATAAGCTAAAATAAATGTACAAGCAAGAATACTGGTCGGAGAATGAATATAATCAGTGAAATATTATAGTGGTGAAATCACAAAGTGCTACATTTTAGTCAAGGAGAACAGAAAAGAATTCACCAAATAAATTGAAATTGGAATGAAAAACCACAAATTTAAACCATGAACAAATACTTACACTTTCATATGTTGAAATATATCGTGGGGATTAAGAGAGGTATATATGGTTTAATATACGATATAAGACGTACACACTTTTACTCACTTTATTCTCAGTTTCGTTTTCGAAGATCCAAAATTGATTTGAGTAAATCGTGTTTGAATAAAAAAGCTTAGATATAATGCGCTCTTTTGAAAAACGTTTAATTATCGTGTTGAAAACTTATAAATGCCTTAAGTAAAGCAAGGCGCAGCTCGCCATAATCAACAACTAAAAGTCAAAACGAATAATATAATAGCAAAATAATATCCCAGTGATTTCCTTATTCAAATAAAAAATATTTCTTGGTGGGCAAAAAAATATTTTATTTTGCAACTTAGTAACATTTTCAAGATAAATAGTCTAGTTTTCATTAAAAACTAACACTAAAGTTTTTGCAAATATTCGTTATATAAATGTGATTACAATGGAATATATTGTAGTTTTTATAAAATTTTTTTTTTGAAGTAAAAACCCTTCCATATAAATATATTTATTTTAATATTATTCAGAACAATGACTGCTTAGCTTGACGTAACAGTTAGAGAAAAAATGTAATAACAATAAATAAATAAACTTCAAGGTATTTATAAATTCTGAAATCGAACTTTGCTTGAACTAAGCCCTTCGTGGATCATTACTGTCAACAAATAGAGACCTTACATCATACATATGTACACACGCAGTTGTAGAATAAATTTGTAATTTATTTGAAAGTAATTATTTGTTGTTTCAACGCTACAAAAGGGCCGTACTTCATTGTATTGTAAAAATTATGAAATTCATATTGAAATTGTACCGAATGAATGAAGGTTGTTACACAAACAAATCGAAGGACGGTCAACGAACGGTGTTTTGTTTTGGATTTCCGTTTTCGGATTTTGTAATTTGTTTACAAAATGACATGTAATTAATAGATTTTCGATTTGTTATCTTTGAGACGTATGCACTGTGGCTGTATATACTCAGTATATTATATGTATACTATCAATGTATAATATGTATATATGTATGAACAAATGTTTATTCATTCAAATATTTATAGATATACCTATAGTATTTTGGTTTCCGATCATACAAGGCGATCGGCTCAGCTAAGTTTAGCCCAGTTAATGTAGTTTTTTGTCTTCTTCGGTAACTAGTTTATAGCACAAATTTCTAGAAGATCTAAGAATGTTAATGCCAATAACAAGCTCAATAGTTCAAGCTCAAATTGCAAGCTCAATAGAATTTCATTTTTAATTTTTTACTCAAACAGGTCTTATTTATTAAAATTGGTTTCTGGTAAATAAAAACAACATTGCTTGGCATTTTACAAGGTTTTGGTTGCATAATTATCAATACATAACAATTTGTGTATACTATTTAAATTTCATATATAAAAACAGTGTCTGATTATTTCCAAGATCTGGTTTCAACAAAAAATAAAAAAATTATAATTGTTGTCAACTTGACGCCGCCTATTAGAATACATATTAATTAGTTGGTTGGCGCCACCGCTTCAAATTATTTGGAAGGAAATGCAATATTTTACTAAAAATATAAAAAATATGTAATATTTTGAGCTTCTTTACTATTATAATTACTTTATGACTGTTTGTTGTCATTGCTTATACAAGCTCTATAGACTTCCGCGGCAACAAAATATTTTTTGGTTATGTACAAGGTAAATTCAAAGTTCTTAAAAGCCGTTGTAAAAAGCAACCATAAAACAATTTTTGAATCTGAATTATATAGAGAGCCGTGGACCTGGAAGAACTCAAGACTTTAATAAAGGATGTTTATCCGAAGTGCTTTGAAGATTACAGGAAGTGTGATACCCCTGAGGGGGCTTGCTTTGAAGGAAAAAACATTAATATACTAAAGAAGATAATAAAGAAGAAATACAGAAAAAGAATTAAGAACCATCTTACTTTTTAAGCACATCAGTAGACTTGGTCTAATATGCTTGCTGACTCTAAAGCCTACACTGTACCCATTTAAGGTGTATACGCGTAGGTCTATACCGGACTGACATGGAAGATCAATTGTACGTAGCCTGTGGCCCGGTAAATCCGAAAAGTAATTTTTGATCATATCTTACTCACACTTCAACCGGTCATAGCGATCTAGGTCTCAACTATGACACTTCGATGAAGAGGGGTTGTATTGATTCTTTGCACGATTTTTATGAGGGAAATGCTTTCAACCTGAGGTTTGCAACCTACAGTAAGCAATGGGCCTGGAATGTTTCGTGTCACAACAAGAACGTCTACTGAAATTTTGTCCAGAGCGTGAACATATAACATACATAAAGGTGAGAGTTACCTGAGCTTATTCGATTACTTCACGTACCTTTGGGCATTGGTAATGATTTCACTTATAAATGAAAATAAGTTCGAGAAACGATGTTAATCGTTTAAGTAAATTGCAAACCGCTTCAAATGTCACCTGAATTAAGCTTATACTGTCCATATTAGCACCATTGTCGAAGTAGTCTCTCCAAGAGTGTACGAAAGATGCAGGGGTATTTCAGGCATAAATCTAAAATTTCCTTAAAATTTGAAGATAAATGGGGAAGCAGAAGAAGAAGAAAAATAGCAAATGTGTATAAAAATTAGAAAACCGCATTTTCGGAAATTCACTGCCTGGCGCAATCAAGCGTGACCATTTGAAGAATTTCTCATCTTCAATGCAAAATATTTCCCATTCGGTATTTACCTATGGTAGTTGAGTGGCACTCGGTCATGTAAAGCGTTTGTAAATTAATTTCCCTGTTTGGTTTGTTAAATGCAACTGAATCACTCACATCGACATACAAACATACAAATACAAATACATATATATAAATATGCATATTGGTTTGTAAAATAAACTTTTAAATACCTTGACATCTTTCATAGTCACAGCCAGCGTTCATTAAACCCGTCTTAAAGCAGTGGTAAAAAGCAGTTGAAAGGCAAAGGGAATAAATATTGTAACAACAACATCCATTAGCTGCAGAGAATAACTAACAACGCATAATGGTCACTAATCGGCGATGCAACAACAAGGTAAGTGGTGCAGATTCAGCGATTAAACGAGTCCAAATGCCAAAAATGAACGAAAAAAGAAACGATATAATAATAGTAATGATTTGAGCGGAGAAGGCAAAAGTCCAGCATATGTATGTACAAAGTTCAACTTCAGTTGAATGAATAAGAAAACCTGTTACTGCAGTTATTTGTGTGCTCGTAAGCGTCTTCACTTAATTTTTACACGAAATCTTCTGTAAGTTTAGTAAATTAATGTATTTATATTAATAACTTTAATCTTGAAGAGTTACGGCGTTACAGTGCTTCTATTTGGGTTCCCATGAAGATCGGGTATCTGTAACCGGTAGCGACCCGGACTAATATCCGGCTAAGTACTGTCAACTCGAGAGCATTCCTCAAAATGTTTCGGAGGAATTTTTCTGCCACTACAACAATAAACAACTGAATTGGTTCTCCGGAAATTGATTTTCAATTTAAAGAGTATATAGAATTACAGTTTGTTGATATACAAATGGAGCTCTTCTCTCGCCTGTTGAGGTTCGGACATATATACATAAAAATTTGGTCCAATTTCTGTCCTTTCTCGATACGAAGTCTACATTTTACAAAGGCGAATTTGATATTTATGAGTGATGGCCCGCTAGATCGTTGAATTTAGCTTAGGGGACCAGCCAATAGAATCAGTATTGACCAATTTAGAAACTATTTGTCGCCAAGGGCATAAATTAAAATCATAATACGGTTGTTATCAAAGGCCCTAGAAATCCGTACCTAAGTCATCTGCGGCTTCATTCACTTTTATCTCACATGCCGAATAATTTGACTCTAAAAGCCCTATTAAAGAGGTCCCTCACGATTGCCTGGTTGTCGTTAGGACGTCTGCTATCTTGATTTTAAAAACTATGACCAAGTATTAATTGCACTAGAAAGCCTCCTATACCTGAAAATTTATAATATATATGACACTATCATATCTTCCACGAATCGGCAGAACAATCAAAACAAATTATGCAATAAGCACATACTACTGCTTTCATGAATACTAAGTGTATGATGAAATCGATAGTCAACCCACCGAGGCAGGTGTTGAAATCATGTTGGCGCGCATTTCAAAATGCCAGTTCGCGCTAATGACTTCACAAACCGGCCGGCCGGCCAATTCACCGGCACGCGGCCAACTCTAGACTGCCACAGCGCTGACAGTTAGCAGTGGGTGAGCAAAGCACTGTAGGTACTTGCTTGTAAACTACACCAACTCATTACTCAGAACGTTCTAATAACTCAGGCAAGCGGGGTGGGCGCCTAATGGAAAATCCAAATTTGTAAACAAAACTTGATTTTCGATTTCAAACGAAAAACTACTATAAATAGCTGCCAACAACTATCCGTTGGAATTTCCTCAAAAGCGTCAAAAAGTTTTTCGACAAAATCCCCTCAAAATTTAATTCACACGCAAAAATAAACAGAAGTGATTTCAAAATACAGCAGCTCACAACGCTAATCATTGCAGTGGTGGCGCGCAGCAGCAGTCACTTCGTTAACGGGCGCGTGTTGTTGTTGTTACTTGTAGTAGTGCTTGGCTGCCGCACGATGTCCATGGAATCGTTCATGCGCAAGGTTTCTGCTGCCATGGCATCGACTGCAACCCGATCTGAGCGCACAGTGTCGTTGTGATTCGAATGTTGTTTGTTTGTTGATTGTTGATTGTTGTCGTTGTTGTTATTGCCAATCAAACGCAACCGCTATTGCTACCTTCAAAAAGTCACATTCTTAGCAGCGCCAACAGTCAAATGGGCGCGACAGCAACAGCAACAATCAAATGCAAAACAAGAAAAATCTACAAAAAAGAAAAAAAAAAAAAAAATACAAAAACAAAATTTACAACGCCAAATTCCATTCTAATGTTTACTAGAAAACTAGATTCGTGCAAAATGGGAAACAGTAAATAAATAAGCAAAGCCGAAAAGTGCTAAACGCCATCGTAATGCAACGCTTTTGACGCAATCGTGCCGCTGAGGGGCCGAGCTACATAACTGCCGCTGTCAAGCCGCCCCACGACGGCGAATTGCAACGCTTTGCGCTTGCTGTTGTTGCTGTTTCATTTTGTTTGCGGCATGTGGCGGCGGCTGCTGCGACCGCAACGTACTCTCTGGTTGCCTCTCAGGTGCATTGATCTCCAAGTGGTGCAAAAGCCATTGAACTACGTTCCGTCGCTTTGCCGGCTGCACAATAGCTACGAGCGTGCATAAGCTCGAAGTGTGGCTTGGCAGCGTTTACCGACGCCCAGTTAGAGCTGTTGGTACGAGGCCAGCGCGACTGTAATTTCGGTATGCAGGGTAAGGGTGGAGAGGCTGGCACTCGAATTTATTTACATGTGATGTCATGATTTTTAAGCTAAACCATGGAAATACCATGCACGTGGGAAATTGATTAGCCATTTTTTTGGATAAGAGATTTTTTGTAAAAGTTTATTCAGAAATTAAGAGCAAATTTGCAGAATTTCCTAAAAATTACTCTGGGTTGATTAAATCATTCAAAAATTTATATGTTCATAAAACTAGTATGGGAACATCACATCACGTGATGATACATCATGCGATATGATGTCGTGTGATAAAATGTCACAAATAATTTTTTACTTTTCTTCAAATTACACAACATTTAGCATAATATAATGAGTTTATATGTCAAATGATCTCATGTTTCAGTACGTTGCTGTCATATGATGTCTCATCAATTACTACGATGGTAACACGATATGTTTTGCCCCAATTTTCTTCTTAAGTAGGGGTTGTCTTGTAGTTCGTTGAATCAAGCATTAAACCGAGTGTTTAAACTTTATATATGATTTTGAGAGCTTGCGATCCCTTATTAATTATATTTATAACATCTTAAGTATTTTATAAAAAAAAAGCAGCAAACCAATAGTAGAGATCATTGCCGATTAAGCTAAAGTAAAATAAGAAAATAATTTAAATTTATATAACAATTCTGTGCTGATTTATTTGTAAAATTCACTGTTCTTAAATTTCTGAGAGTTGTGAGATTTTTTTATACTTACGTCAGTTCCTTCGTAAGAATACAAATGTTTGATAAATCGTGACATCTCAAGTCAGACCATCCGAAATTTGCACAATATTTACCTCGCACATTGATATGCTATGTTATGTTCGTATAAGGATATTGTCAAAATCTGCTTAAGATGCTGTAACTCTCTAAAACGCAGGAACAGAAATGAAAAATTCACTGCTGAGACAGAGGCAGATTTCAAGAATTGCATCCAGCGAATGACACCGCCCACGTTTAGATAAAAATTCATATTTCACAAACTACATCACCCATAATAGCCTATTAGGAATTTTAAAAATATTTGAAATCCATCTATACCTTCCATTAGCCTCTGCATAATGAGTGTGAGCTTGATTTTATACCGCATACTATATATTGGTCAATATTGGATGTATTCTTGAATGAAAGGTATTAAGAAGAATGAGTATTGGGAATGAGATGTATGCTTCTATTAGCAAAATTTGGTCTGGTGTCAAAATTTCCGAAAACAGGTCCAGATTTTCTCATAGTCGCATATCCGCAATATAATAATTTCAATCCCTCTGATCGCCACCATTTCACGCGCTTAAATTTTTATAAATCTTGAGATTTTTTTATATTCGTTGGCCCTCGAATTTTTGATTTGATGTCCTTATGTCCATGTTTTATGATTTATTACTTATTTGATTTTTATTTTTAAATTTTTTTAAAATTTTTTTCTTGTAAAAACGAACATTTTTGTACACGACTGACAGCTTTATGCGCTTAATGAACCACTGCAACGCAAAGCTGTAAACAACAGTTGCAATTGCCACATAAAAACGAGACGAAAAATTACTCGGTACCGTTATTCGGTAATTTAGTGACACCATTAACCCCCATTGCCGTCGCAAACCATCAGATGCGCCACATTAACACCAACACGCAACATAATTGTGTTTCACCAATTCATCAGTTAGCGGTGGGGCGGCGCCGGCAGTGGCAGTGGCAGTGGCGAAAAGGGTGCCCCACGAACACTTGCAACTACTATAAGTATTTTGAAAATACGCAGCAGAGGGGCAGTATCAAGGGTCGCAGCGGCATGCAGATGCAATAACAGTTATAGGCAGCAGCCTCTTGCCCGTCTAAAAGATGCCGCATTTCACCAAGTTATCGACGAAGAAATCATAAAATTATTATTTACATAAGGATGTACTTATGTACTCATATGCTAGGTGAGTGTGTGAAGGAAATTTTTCATATTTAAAGAGTAACGGTCGGTTATTTTGGGAGATATTTTGAGAAATATTTTTTATTTTTTCCACAATGGAATTTTTTATGAGTCTCAGTTTTTTGGCAAAAAGTACTTTAGTGTCCACTTTAGTGTCCGTCGTTTTTATTGCAACATTTTATTGTTACCCCAAAAAACTGTAAAAGTGTTTTTACAAGAGTCCCTCCAACTAAAGGAGTGCCACAAGAAAGAAAAAAGAAATATCTCCAGCATTGCCAAAATCACGTGCAACATATTGAAAATACGAAATTATGTCAATTGCTTGCGAAAGTGTACGCGCGTAGTGAAATGTGGCAATCAAAGCCCATGTTGTTGGCTCTGCTGGCGAGGAATAGGAGCAAGGAGAGCGCTCAGAACTTGCTTTGCGGTTGGCCGTTGAGGTGCGAGGAGCCACGCCGTGCTACTTCCCGTTAAGTCAAATGTGCAACATAATTAAATACAAATTTACATATGGACTTTTATTTAGTTACTTACATACTTACATGTTTCATTTTATGGCCTATATGCAAGTAAATGCGTTCACATAGAATTTAATCCGGTTGATGGTGTGCTTTTATTTCTTCTTGCCACAGCTTTCATATTTTCCATAATTTTTTACCTTTTTTGCGACCTTAATACGTTTAAGTTAATGTAATTGCCGTTTTATGTGCAGCGTGACGCTGTAAAATAATTTACTTTACGATCGCTATATGCTCCTACATATCTACACACACATATACATGTGTACGCATAAACATAAGCTCATATTGCAACAATATCAAGGTGACTTTATCTTTATTCCGATTTGTTTTTTATGATTTTTCTTTCCAAAATTACCAGTATGTTAAAAAATATTTCGAAAAAAATTTTGTTTTTTTTTTTAAATATTAAAAGATTTTAATCCCCATTTACATTTCATACTTTGTTTTCATTTTTCCTCAATGACATTTCCTCAAATCCTCAATGACACTCTACAGACATTCGTGTGCGAGCAATTAATACATAATTTTATGCTAAATATTTATATGTTTTGTTGACTAATCCATTCCTAATTGTACGTTATATGGAGGTGTAGCAACGTACAATTTTTTGCAGGGTACTTTCAGAGCTGGACACTCTAAATCCATTTTAAGAAAGTGTTCTAGACGGCGCTGACCCTGATTTTTACATCGCTGATCCATAGTAATATCGTCACGAAGCTTATACAGATCATTGTGTTCCATTTCCGGTCCGTTAGTCCTTCTTTCTTTCTTTCCATTAGTCCGTTAGACTTTCTTCAGAATCTTTCTCTCAAACGCTTAAAGAGACGCTTTATGGGGTAATATAATAAAGTTGGAACCAATGTTTTCGGAGACCTGTAATGTTTTCCTTTTTTCTCTCAACCGTCTTTTTGAAGTAAGTCTTTCCTACTGTTGGTAGACTACCATTTCATTCCTCGTTTGTTGAATTTTGGCAGAGACAGTATAATGATCCGAGTCGATATTCGGAGCTCGGTTTATGTCCTCCACCTATTACAGTATGGTGGAGCAGATTTTTAATATTTTGATATAATTTAGAATTATAATTTGTCTGAACTTTTATGATTTTTGTTTTACGAAAGCTAGAGGATAAATATGAGCCTTTGAGGACTATGATGGCAAAGGCCCAACAAGTAGTATTGTATAACGTAATTATTTGTAGTAAATAACGAATTAGGCTTTTGTGTTGAGCCATCCGCATCTAATTTTGTGTAGTGATTAATGAAGTAAATACTTATCTCTGATTACAAAGGTAATCAGGTTACCACACTTCCACATAAGCTCTCTTAGCGATATAAAATGCAAGAAATGCAACAATTGCTCATCCCGATTGCTGAACACGATGCTAGTGTGGATCAAAATAGAGAGTGCAAGCCGCA
Organism: Bactrocera minax; assembly: GCA_021498325.1. NCBI lineage: Eukaryota > Metazoa > Arthropoda > Insecta > Diptera > Tephritidae > Bactrocera > Bactrocera minax. Next base: position 167,898 of record JAKEEE010000065.1, on the reverse strand, counting down.
AAGAAAACGGAGAGAAAAAGAAGGAGAGACAGAGAGAGCGCGTGTGAAAAGTGTGCTGCACGCAATTTTATCAACGGCAACAACAAAAATGGAAACAGTCAAGTGGAAAAACGCCATCAACAGAAAGTCAGTCATTAAGTCACTGTGCCAACTGTTCCGAGCGTCGCCTCACCTCTGCCCCAACATGCATATACAGAAGTCAATGCACTTTATACGCCACCGCCAAGCTCCTCGTGCATACGCATACACATACACACTCAAAAACGAGCATATCTGTTACACTAATCAAATGCTCTTTTGCACGCAGCGATGTTTGTGTATTTGCGTTAACAAGAGTGGCCAACTAGCAATGACGCTCACCTTACGGTGTTGCTGCAACGTTTCCATCTACGCTTTCACGTGTGTGCGGTTTGAGTCAGAGACGCCTGGATGCAAGCCTCTCGCCAAGCCAGCGCTGTGGGAAACCTTAAACCATCCAAAGCCGCCATGCATTTTCCTGTCGCTGTCGGCGCCGACATCAACGCTGACTTGGTCGCCGATTGAAGGCCCACACACCCCACTTGCAATTTGCTTTGTTGGCTGAAACCTCTGTTTATTTGGCGAACAGTGTCGTGAGTGCGCCTATGCTCATTTCTGTGCCTTTGCTTACTTGCGTGCACGCGTGTGTGTGCGTCACCGAATTGCACGTGTAGCGCGTTGTTGGTACATGTGTTACATATGTATGCGCATACGAGTACGTAGCGCGTCGACTAAGTGGCTGGCGCTGTGGCTTAAGGTTCATTGACTCCGACTACTGCGGCCAGGCAAGCCTCCACGTCTGCCCAGTCCGGCCCAGTCCGGCCCAGCCCAGCTTGGCTCAGTGTCGTTTGCGTTTTGGCGCTGGCTGCGGCAACTTGTCGAGAAGCTTGACAAATGCCCCCACAACCAACAACAACAAGGCAGTTATGAAAACAATAACAACATGAACGCAACTGTTGTAAGTACATATATACATGCACAGGCGCGCACAGATGTGCTGGTGTTTATGTGCATGCAAGCCATTGGCGCGCCTTCGTTCACGAACAACTTTGGCTAATCGAGGCCGCGTACTTAACAGCAACAACATTTTATGGTTACAACAACAGCAGCAATAGCAACAGTATGCAGCAATAGTTGTCACCAATAGTTGTTAGCTGAGCATTAGTTGCCGATTCACTGCACTTCTGGCGCTGTGCGCGTCTGTGCCTGTGCGCTTGTGCGCCTATGCTGTTGCAACGCTGCCATCTCATTCATGCCACCGTGTGACACTTAGACCAAGTCAATCAACTACTGAATTGATCAGATTAGCAGGAGCAAACCAATTTGAGCTGGTATTCCAAAAATAAATGCAATTATTGTAGCTGCCGTGCAGTTGTGTGATTTATTTACTATTAATAACATTTTTCTTTTTCTTACAACAACAAGTTTATCTTGTTAGAATTTTAAAACGCGATTTCTTAGAATTTTGTGCTTTTAATTAACGTATGGACGTAATGTGGAATAGATTCAACAAAAAAAAAAAAAAATAAGTGAAAAGCTAAATTTATAAACGAGATGAAATTGCAAAAATTATAATGAGGTCATAAAATAACATTTAAATACTTAATTTGGAAAATGTACAATAATATCCAAACCCAAAGCGTCAAAGAATGTTTAAAATATTCATGTTCCTACAATTTGAAAGAAGCATCCAATAATAATGCTAAATGAAAGCATTATAGCCGAATAAAGGGAATTTCGTAACGACTTGAAGTTGGTTGCTTAAGACCAAAATGAGAAGGAAAGAACATAAAAGTCTTCACAATTTTAATGGAAAATATGTTTAAGATTTTTTCAAATATTATATATCGAAAATTTCTCAAATACCTTTCATTCGGTATTAATGATATAATATGGATATTTTTAAAGATCTCCGAGAGAAACCTTTTAAATTCGGCGATCATGTTGTAGTTTGTATTTTATTTTGTCAACTTATATTATACAAATTTCATACAGGTAGCAACGCTTTATTCTTATTAATTTATTTTAAAAACTTTTAAACAAGTGGCAACGTTTTATTTGATCGATTTATGTTCATATATTTTTTTAAGTAGTGAAAACGTTTTTTGATAGAAAATATGTATTAATGAAGATGGCAATGCTTTGCACTGCATCAGTTATAATCTCAGCATTGCAGTAATTCTAATTTCAATCCGTTATTTTCGAATTTAAGCTCTTTTAACCTTTTATGCAGAAAGAATATCTGAAAATATGAATATTAATTGTATCGTCGCTGAATTCGCCAATAAAATTATTCGGACCCTACCGTATCTGTTTTTTTTTATTCCTGTTAGCGATAGCGTAGATACGGTGCAAAATCCTAGCCTTGAGTCACGGGCTCTTTTTTATACAACTTGATAAGGAAAAATAAAATAAATAAATTAAATAGCTTAGACATATATGAATATATATGACAGAAAGAATATTTTAATTAGTAGGTTTCAAGAGTTGTCTTCAATTGTCTTCAAGAGACCAAACTTGGAGAGTGGCAAATCGAACAAACAATTAGCATAAACTAGATAAACTAGCCCAAGCAATTAGGGTTAAAATGAAAAGTGCTTATACAACTTTAATGAGATATCCACATATTAGTATCTAGATCTAGTATTAAATTTAACCGAACAACTTTGTTGTTGCTTTCAAAAATACAGTTTTGGCAAGGGAATAGAGCTCAAACATCACTAGCTAATAAGTAGCGAATCAAAAGCGGTTTATATATGATGTATAGATATAATCTAGAATTCGTATTTTTAACAATATGTTTCTGGTATGTAGAAGAGAAGAAGACTTGCGACACTTCACTTAAAATTTTAATAAACTAAAGTTTTCCAAACACTCTATATATTATAAAAAGAGTTTACAATTAACATTTAACAAGTGTCTTTAAATTCTTTTATATTAATATTAAGTATATCCCTTCACATCGACTTTACAACTTTATAATCCGATTCAACAAAATAACTCTAAATTCGTACACTAACAGCTCGTAAGCGATTTTCAATGTATGCAATGTATGCAAATGAAGTATGTAACGCTAGTAAACAAATAAAATAAAATCAAAGTCGTTGTCATGAGTGCAACATGCCAACAACAGCAACAATTAATTGCAGCATAATACCGAAAAAACTGCATGAACCGCTTCGGAATTGGCGTTAACGTCAGCGCTAACGGTCACAGCGAACTCGACGGCGAACAGTAAGCGCAGCCGCGCAGTCTCCAATGTGCCGCAACAACGGTCATTGACCGACCGACTAAAATATTGCTCGCATCTATGTATATATGTATATATGTGTATATATGTACGTATGGTTGTGCTTACATAAAATCATAAAAATATAAATATGAATGTACGTATGTATGTATGTATGTATGTATGTATGAATGTATATATGCTACAAAAAACTAACGCGAGAGCGCAGACATCGTAAACCGAAAACCTTAAGACCTAAAACTTCAAACGCGCTGCCGCAGTGATGATGTCAATAGTTAGTCAAGGTAAAAACGCTTGCCCAATTGGCTTATGTTTGTATTTATGTGCGTATGATGGAATTAGTGGGGTGTGTAGGCGTTGGAGGGATTTCGGTGATAACGTTTGCTTCCAAATTTAAATACTCCAAGTTATGAAGCTAAGACTTAAAAAAACTCCCGAAAACACACCAAGCAATCCCGACTTAATCCCACCTAACAACCGCAACAACAACAATATCAAATATTACTCAGCCAAACAGCTAACCAATCGTTCCCCGAAACCATAGCAAAAGCAGAAACAAAACCAAAAACAATGTGTAAGAAATTGAGGAAGGAAATTTTTCAATTCACTGAGAGAAAGAAAGTAAGCAGCAGGAGAGTGCGAAAGAGCGATAAGCACAAGAAGAGCTCACGACGAGCGATTTGAACCGTCGCTTGTAAACAGAAAAGTTCGTACACCTTTGAAAGTGAAAGCAAAATCGGACGTAGACCTACATATACCAACGCACGATCGGGTTTTGCGCGGCATTCACACACGCTAACACGCACACACTCGCGAGCCACCAAGGCAGGCAATGAATGCAATGGGCGATCACTCATTCACACACACACACACACACACACACACACTTACAGAACGGTATTTATTTGAAAGTTAACTGAGTGTTGCCCAAACGCACACACACATCGTTAACGGGCATGCCATTCAGAGGTGTGTACGCTGCGCGTTCGTTGACGTCGAGCTGGCCATTGTTGACGGAAGTGTTGTTGTATGCAAGCAGTACGCGGTGGTGGCAACAGCAACAGCAGCAGAATCGTATTAGCAACAAACATTTTGTCGCTTTTAGTATAAAAAAAAGACAAAAAGGTACATAAGCCCAAAAGCCCAAAAGCCCAAAAGATGGTAAAATAAAATCGTTAATAACAGCATAAAAGCAGTTACTCGGTAATAAGATTTGTGCAACTTTACCTTTACCATTCTCTTGAGAATCCGTTAAAGCACAGAACCTTTATGCTTAACGCAACGGGAAACGCTTTAAGTGAGATATTTTAACAAAAGACCGACACTTTAAATAGAATTCGATGGATTGATGAGATAAAATAATATAATTTATGAAGTATTCTTCAGTGTTCAAGAGAATCTCAAGAAAAATGTAATTACGTACACGTATGCATTGTTAGGTGTGAGGGAGACGATTAAGCTTACTCCGGAGCTATCATAAATAACTTAATTTGACATTAAAGCTCTGACTTTCCTTTAATTTAGTAATTAATATAATAATATTAAATAAAAAAAAAATGTATATATGAAAGTAACAACAAAGAAAGTATCTAGTTAAGTTGGATATAAGGGAGTTAGTGGATATCTTGTTATTGTGTATAACCCCTGTATGTTTAACTCTAATTGCTTACGTAAGTTTATTTCGTTCGTTTGTTCGTTTCACTAAAACATAATTTTTGATTTACGTTATAATATAGTTTCTCTCCCAAAAACTCAGAAACACTTATAGAGATACTCAGTAGAACTCCATTTTATTATGGATAATTTAAATTCCTTATAGACTATACTCAGTAATTATTCTAGGTTGAACTCTTTTACATTCATCTACTCGTCTATTAAATGTAATCAAGAGTGTAATCGTACGTGTGTTCACAGAAGATATTTTAATTACGAAAGGAGACCTCCCTCCCCACATCTCTCAGCGACTTTTCAAACAACCATTTAACTCTGGATCAATGCCTATGAATCATGTACTCGTATTATTTACAATAATTGTGCTCATCAACTTTAACTCTTAGAGCCGCTCGACAATAGCGTCAATAGCATTTTTAAGAATGGGTTCCCCGGAATGACAAGAAAGTATTTTATTACTAAAGCCTATGCTTCTTGTGATCATTTTAAATAAAACTCTTCTAAAAGTGAGATTTCCGTTGTAACGGAACCCAGCACAGTAACGGGGGCTGGGATTCAACTCTAGGTTACTTTAATGGTTAATAGTTAAGTAGTTTGTCTTTGAATGTGCTCAAATAGACGAATCTATGTTCGTTGCATGGTATTGTATATATTCCTGCGTTAACGGTTTCTACCGAAAGATGATAGATATATTCGTGGCTTATTGCTTTCGGAGTTTCGATACGATTAGATAAACGACTTGACTTTGTTGAATGAAAATTTTTACTTTGCGGTATTTATGCTTACATTTCTAAACGTTCATATGAACATATTGCATACACGTATACATATACATAAGTACATATGAGATTATATACAACGAACATCGATTATTTTCCTCAAACAAGTATCATATAGTCGTTTGGTTTGCGAAAAACTAACTTGTAAATCAGTCATCCAAACATACTTACCTCCGTACGTGCATAGTATATACATTTGTATGCTTTTTGTTGATTCTAAGTCTGAGTCTGAGTCTGAGTTTGAATTCGAGTTCATTGACCGTCGAAGTCGTCTGCGGAGTGCGTCGACTTGTACGGCCAAATATGCAACCAGGAACCAACAATCACACAAATCGAAGATCACATAAAGCGGTGATAATAATAATTTATACTTAATAACTTAAAGTATTCTTAAGTGGCAACAACAACAACAACAACAATAATAACGTTGAACATTATAATAAGTTGAACGAAAACGTGACTTCATAAATTTGTATGCCAAACTAAAATGAGTATAGAAAAGAAATCATAAAAAATAAGCCACAACAAATATAAGAAATATAAAAATATTAACAGCGAGTTGATCAAATGCTAGATTAACGAACACGTTTAATGGTGGAAGACGAAATGGGGAAACACACACGAAACTTTTAGTAAAGATTTCTGTTCAAACTGAGTGAATCGACGAAGATGTGTACTCTTCGAGGCGCACATATATACATACATACCTTATAAATATTCCAGTTAATGACATATATATTTGATTTTAAGCAAATAAGTTAATATAGTGTTAACTGATGCACTTTTAGAGGACTAACGAAGAACGTTTAAGCTTTTGGCTTGAGGAAACCTATTTTAAATAACCTAAAATTTATTTCACTTTTATTTTGAATCTCCAAAATTATAGAAATACATATTTATGGGAGAAACTCTGAAAATTCTTTGCATGAAAATCATATTTGAGCAGGATTTAGCATTTAGTATTCAACCAAATTCATGAAATGACATACTCTAGGTTACTGCGAAACTCCATTATTTGGTCGATCCAAGCAATATGAATCATTTAACCTAATATATACAAGAGTGCGAAACTTGTTATTGTAAGGAATATATTTTCAAGCTTTCTGAACATTTCTTTTGTGCGAAACTATTGCTATCTGAGAATGTTTAGTTGGAAATTAAATTCGGAAAGGAAAAATCATTAGTTCGTAAATTTCGTTTAACTGAATAAATTCTTCAAATATGAAATCAATTATAGAATTTTTATTTTCAATGAGGAACACAACTTCAATCTGTTGTTTTAATTCATACCGCGTTTCACACTTTTAAAACACTGAGCACTGCTATGAGTACAGAAACTATGCTATGCTAGCTATGAGGATAGGAAATGAGTTCGACAAAAGTCCGTACTATCAGAAAAAGTTCCGAAGCTAAATATTATTGTAAAAAAATTGGGAAAATATTAAAAAAATAATAATTATGGCTAAAGAAAGGCACACTTTGCTAAATTCTATTATTCATGCCAAAGAGGCCGATAGAACTCGATCGATTAGAACTAACTTTTCGATATAATTTTTGTAGTTCGATAGGCATCCATTTGGTCTGAAATCCATTGAGGCTTGAGGTGAGGAAAACGGAAAATTTTCGTTGGGAGTCAGATTCCACAAAACTCCGCTTCATGCAATTTTGCTATCGTTTTCATTGATTTGTTGATCAATCGATTGCGAACTTTAGTAGGACCCACTTTGAACAGATCTTTCTCATACTAAATTTTCATGAACGACACTCCCAATAAACTCTTTTGATATCTTTAGAGTGCCAGCTATCTCGCTCTACTCATAAAATTTATAATTGTTCCTTTTCAATGTTAGGCCTAACTATGAAAAATATGGATTTAATTTAAGCGACTCCCTCTTATACAAGAGGTATATCATCTATTCCGATTCACAATCTTGCATAAAAGGAATATCTTCTTTCCCGTCATTGCTAATATTAAGGTGTGTATTCGGGAAGTTGAGCAAAGTAATCTAACCAAAGCTAAACCTTGTACATATGTTTGTATTTGATATAAAATTATATTTAAGGACTTTGGGGATTCGTTCGCTACTTTCAACAAAGTTAGTTGATTTAACATGTTTCATTCTATCAAATTTTATTGGATCTACGAGTAAAAACTGAAGGAAATTGTAATCGAAAATTGTCGGTTAGAATAATAGAGATTGGAAAAGGATGTCATTATCACTAATGTCATCTAGAAGCGGTCGCAAAAGAGAGGGTTACGAACGACAAAGAACGAACGAAACAAATCATTGCGAAGACCTTTTATTCGACAAATTTAGATTCTGAAATTGAATTCGCGATTGGAGTCATAAGAAGATTTGCATTCTGTATACTATGGTTAATTCGGGTCTAGGTCTTTATTCTGTAACACGTGTCTAGAAAATTGAGCAAACGTGACATGTTTTGACTTAAAATGAATTATAGAAGCGTTATAAAATTTCGGAAAAAAAGAAGAAAATTGAAAAATTTTGGGTAATCTCCAATACGGAGATAATAATACGGAGAGAATAATATTTACGGTATTTCCCGCATATTTAAAAGCTCTCTTCATGACGTATTCTACTCGCCTCGGTCAACTATTTAATTGTACTGTGGCTTTTCTGCAAAAGTAATTAATTCATTACTTAGTAATAATTAGGTTTGCTCACTACCGAGATATCTGCACTTTGCGCAAGCTATGGCAACTGCAGAATGCCGGGGTGGAACTACTCCCACGGGTTCAACATGTTCTAACCAAGCTTGGATTAAGTTATCAATGAATGTCTCTTTAAACAACACCAACCACAAACACTTCTCATATGTATGGATGTGTTTTTTAACAAAAGCATTCACTATTTACCACAAACAACTACAAAAGCTTTATGCTGCTTATAATAAATATAAATGAAGTAGAAATTAAAAGAAAATTATAAGAATTCTGCAGTAGCTGACTGTTGTGGTAGTTGTATTAGTAACAGCTGTTGGGATTGTTGTTGTTGTGATTGTTGTATTTTTGCGCGTGTGCTCAGCTCTCTGGGGAGCGAGATCAATGAACTAACTAAAATGTTCGTTTATGTTTATCGAGAATCTATCTCAAAAAACCAACAAACAAAAATTACAACAACAAAATTACAAAAATAAATCACTGATAGGGCGACAAGTCAAAAGGAAGTGATAACAAAAGTAATGCGTTGCATTACTCGCTCGTTTGTTATTGTTGTTGTAGTGGAAGTAGTTAAACTATTTTTAGAATACCGTTTAGTTTATTTTTGGCATTCTTCCGGACTCGCCAACCGGAAAAAAATTACAATATACATGAGCTGAAAATACACACGCACACGCACACACACAAACATACACATACAAATAAAAGCACAAGTCACAAGAAACAAAAAATACAAATGGCAATAAGAAGTATTAAGCAAAAATGTGATTTAAAAATAAATTTATTGGAGAAGCATGCACACTTCACACGATTAAAGCGACAAAAAAATTGAATGTCTTGCCTTCCTGACATTTATGTCGCTCAGCACAGCTGCTCAGTTGCTGCTGGTGGTGTTGGTGTTGGTGTTGTTGCCGACGCGTCACTTCAAAGCCTCGGGTTGACAAACTTTGTGGCTACTGTTGTCATTGCCGTTGCGATCAGCTGATATTGTTATTATGTAATAATTTTATTAAAGCGCTCACACACACACACACACACACACACACACACACACACACAAATACTTTGTATACACGTTTATGACAAAAGTGACGCGAGTTTATTGACTCTTTTTGGCGAGCTTCTTGTTGTTGGGCGATTTCGCACGCTCTTAGCACTTTTAGTAGATCGCTTTTTGAGCAATTCGTTTTTGAGTCACTTCCTGTGGTTTTCTTCTGCCAAATACAAATGCGTTGAAAGTTTCCGACCCTCTCAAGCATTGAAACGTGAAAGTTATGTTTGTAATCGGTCAATCACTATGTGCCATTCGGTGTTCGGGTAGGAGGTTGTTGACTTTTGATCCCGCTTTTGTTAGGGTGGGTAATGGTTTGACGCTTGGAAACGGACTTTACATTTTAATTCGCTGCTGTGAACGCTTTTACCGCTTACTCACCGACACACATATAGACAAACATACATACATATATACTTTTGTGCGCACGAGCATATCCGCAAATGATTTCTTATCTACAATGTGTATGTATTATGCGATATTCGCTTATATTATTTACATTCAAAAGTTCATATACATATACATAAGAAGTAATTCCAAATTCGTGTATTTCAGGCTTAAAGAGTTATGTTAGATTAGATATAAATAAAGGTCCTTAGGAATTTATCAGTTCAAAATCACTGCTATTAAATTAGATTCGGCTTTCGGTTAACGATAGCTTTTGAAAAACATATAAGCAGAAGATTATCTACATAAGCGAATAAAATCGTATTTTTCTGATAGTATGGGTTCGGATATCCACGAATCCAGATTCACGAATATCTGCTCGTAATCATGCTGTCTTACCTTCTATGAGAAACGTCATTAAGCAGCCAGTTTTTAATTTCTGAGTGCGAATTAACGTACACCTATTACTATAGAAGCAATAAAAAGGTTATGTTTGAGCATTTGTAAAGGGAAAATAACGAAGAACAAGTCTTAGAACCCTTACTGCTTTACTTGAACAGTGAGTTGAATTTTTTGTTCAGATTTTGGTCAAAAATGGAATTCAACTTACTTTTACAGTTCGTCGTAATTTCCAAGGGTCCGAAAAGAAGATGACTTTATGGCGAATTGTTTGAATTTTGTATAGCTATTGATCAACATTAGCATATCGGTCTGAATAGAAATTTATATCGCAGCTGCTTGATACTAAATGGGGTTTTAGACAGGGCGCTTCTCTGTTGTGTGGTTATTTTTCATATAATGTTGGAGAAGTTAATTTTAGTTAGTAGAGGCTTAAATCTCAGTGCCATGTACCTCAGACATGATCTCTTTTTCTCTGTCCGCACTAAATACTTTGCAACAAAAAGAAGGGTCTTTAGCACTGCTTTTTGTAAATTTGTGGAAGAAATTTACCGAATGGTAGACATTTTTGTATATCTTGCAACCGTCATAAACACATAAAAGAATTTCAACTTTTGATATCCAAAGTAGAAACACTAAGAAGCACTCTTACAAACATCTATTAATTTGGAATGATAAGGTAATTGAGAAGTAAATTCCCTCCTCGACGAACGAAAGTAACTTTTTATCGGACTTTCATCATTGTACTTATATGTGGTGCGAAGGATATGCCTACATTCGGTGAGGCGGCTGTTTTGGAGTGTTTCAAAACAATATATGAGAATGATATAAGGTAGCGATTCACTATGGTGGATTTCATTAGATGAGAGAAATGCAACGCTGGGAAGGAGTTGTATGAAGAAACTATTTCTATATAAAATTTTGCTAAAAAGGGCACATTTAATTAAAAAATAGATTACAAGTAGTTTTATTAAAGCAACTATTTGACAGAGACAATATGTCAACATAATTGAACTTACACCAACAAATTTTTAAAATAATAGATCTCTTGACGGCAACCAGCGCAGCTCGTACCGCACTCAATCCTCTCAATACATGCTGTTTTTTCCCTCCACTTACGCAATTCAATTATTTCATATATGAATTCATATATGCTTTCATATTGGAGTATTAACCTTTTGGCTTATATCATAAATGCCTTTACATAATCCCTGGCACAAAGCAAAGTGTAACGCGGCTATTCACATGCTGCAGCCGCCCACCAGGCAATAATCGTTCGTTTAAAGTTTAAAAATATTAAAAAAATTTTTTAAATAAAATTGGAAAACACTTTTAAGAAAGTTGAAATCAGTTCATGTGCAGTGAATGAACAAATTACAATAGCAATTATCGCACGAGTATGTATTCGGACGTGCATGACACAATCCGAGGGCCGAAACGTACCTTCAATGCCCACAAAGCGGCCTAAAAGTACACGTGCCGCTCAAAAGCTAACGTATATTTGTGTGCGCTGTGCTTGGCAAACACTGAAGTTAGGCAATTTTAGACGCAGCGAGGCCGACGCGCCCGAGCTTGGCGCCAAGCTGGAGTTGGAGATCAGCGAAGCGGCTGGTGAAAGTACCGCCGAAGTACCAATGGAGACGCTGGCTTAATGCGTAAGCAAACATACGCACTCGCTCTCGCACTCGCCCAGCCAACAAGTGGCCACAGATTTTCGAGTTTTCGATATTTCTGTTATGGTTTTGAATATGCTTTCTCGTATTGTTTGTATATCCGCAGTTGTATTATAGGCTTTTATTTGCCACCACTTAGCGCTATGGGTGAAATTTGTGAAAAAAATGGCAAGCAAACAGCTCAGCACTCGAAAATGTTAACAAGACAGCCGAAACGTTCAAGTTTGCTTCAACAGTTTTGACAATTTTTGACAAATCAAATTCGGATTTCGTGTTGTCTTTCGTAAGTACTTGGCGTACTCATTTGTATGTAATGTCATATGGTGTGCACATTACGTACAAACATATACGCATACATTCGAAAGTATATATGTACAGTTATGTGAGTAGTTGGCCGTCAGCAATTAACGGCCACAGTCAAAATTATCATGCTTCTCTTCATACTTTCAATAGATGCAGACACACATACATGTTACAATTACATATGTAAATACCTTCGTGCCCATGCATATACATATATAAGTTGTGTATAATTTTATAAATTTTAATACACTCGTTATGAGAGTTGCACTCGTACCTTAATGAACTGTCACGCTTGCGCCGAAGGAACTTATGTAAGCGATCGTCTAAATGAGTTTTCTCTTGGCTTTGCGAAGCACACGCAGCCCGGTTGTGGAGAAATATAGTCTATATGCAAGGATACGAGGGCTATTTGATAAAGCAGACATCTGTTTTAGAGATTCGAACAACCTTTTAATCTTATTTCCAGTCAAGTGCCTTGAAGATATATGGGAGAGGGTCTTTCAATCATAAAATCGATTCCAAGTAACTAATTGTTTATATAAGAAAATTCTTCATGTTAGAAATACAACCGTGGAAAAGTCCTTCTCTCCTTTTTTTAGATTTTGCATTGGTCAAAAGTCGTATCCACTATCCCAATTGTCCTCCAACCCAATCGGAAATTTTGTATTACATTTTCAATGCAACTCTGTTGCTGTTAAGTAAAATATGTTTAAGCCTGTAGTTTAGCCTTATAGGCTACTTCATTTAGAGTCTCAGCAGAAGAGCGATTGCTCTTATTTTTTTATTGATTCTGTGCTTTGATTGTCAAACTAATTTGTTGGTTTGGCGATTGCTACTGACGCTTCAATTATAACAAAAATTATAATTTTTATAAAGAAAAATTAGTATAAAGTTTTGGGATAATTCAAGGACCGCTTTCACTAATTTTGGGCACTAAATAACAATAAGTCGAAAATGATACGTTCACTTGTAACATATGATAAGATATACTTCTATATAACGAAAATCTCCATATTAGGCTTACGTGGGCTAGGAAAGTACTGATATAATTTTATCCATTTTTAGCATTATTATTAGGAAAAAATATCCACTTAATTTCATTGGGATATCTTGAGATAAAGTAAGCTTTAGGCGCTATTTGGGGCTAGAAAAGGTATTAATAATATATAGACTTATTCCGAAGAGGAGTAAAGGCAAGGGCTATTGAAAAGGGAGGAAATATTTGTTGATAAAATTAATATCAGACAGTTATATCAATGAAATTACTGTATGGTGGCCAGAAGAATCTGTAAAATATTCAAGAGATGTGGTATAGCCAGTTTAACAGTTAACCGTGACCACTTTTCCTTCCGCTATTTATAAAAGGAAGAATACTCTAGAGATCGTAAGCTCAGCTTAAACCTTATTGCAATCGCATCTCGAGCCATTATGGGTATTGTTTGTATGTACGCGAAATATGAAGTCTCTTAATCGGTATGATGCATCTCCACCGCTGATTCATGTCCTCGGTAATGCGAAACGCGTAAAGGTATTGCCGTCCCAAATCATCCCAGAGCATAATATGCGCTACTAACTGCTGGTGGCAGAGTATGAAGGTGGCCACCTAAACTCTAATCCATCAATTAATCCATCTGTTACAGTTGACAAACTAATTTTTGCCATTCGTACATCTTAATATCTTATTTAATTGTAAACGAGCAGAAAATTTTCCATTCATCTTTCCACTTTCTATTTGTTCCCAATAAAAAGAGAGATCTGCTGAGTGCACTGACCGATGAATATTCTGCAACACTATACAAAGCTAACAGGTATTCACACACATACAAACACAAACACAAACACAAACACACCCATACACTTAGCATACATACACACACAGTTTTGTACTCTAGCCATTCTAGGCGGTCATAAACAGTTCTGTTGCTACAAAATGCGCACAAAAAGCATACACAACAGCAGCATAGTTAGTTGAAAAAGTATAAAAATTGTGAAAAAGCACAGCAAAGACGGATCTGGTCTACGATTCCATCAATCTTTCGTTGAAATTTCGACCGCAATGTGGAGAAGTTGAATAAACTCTGCGCTGCGCGTGGTGGCAACGCGAGCCGTTGAATTGTCGTTTTGAAGGCCATTGAGAGGTGAGTGCATCGCAGTCGCTGCGCGCAGTCGAGGTTCTACGGCGCCGATATTCAAAAGTGGCTGCTATGCGGCGCTAAAGCTGCAACCAATGCTGGAGCGGCGGCTGAGATCGAGTCTGAGGCAGAGGCAGAGGCAGAGGCCAAAGCTGTTGCCCACACACTAAACCTGCAACTCAATACCGGATCAGTTGACGGGGTCTCAGTCAGGCGGTTTGCATGCGTTTTCAAGAATGTTGCCGGCAAAGTTGAATGCACCACAAACGCCGAGCCACATCCAGCGAAAATAAAGTTAAAACAAAAAATAAAAATAACATGCACAACTGGCAAATCGATACGTTGTTGCACATTGGCGGTGACAATTCGAAAATCAAAAGCCGTCAGCGGCAACGTTAACCTGGCAGTCGGCCGGGTTCTGTTGTTATGGGAATCACATAACTTTCGCAAGTGCTGCGAAGTGAGGCGCACACCACGGTAAGAATGTTGACATGTCAACGGCACGCACGCACGCGATCTCCAACTTCATTTCGGTAGTCTTTAGCTTTATCTAGCCAACTCTTTCACGCCACGGCACGCGAATCTTAATTAATCGCCTTCAGCCACCCGACTTTAACGAGCTACAAGTACGTGTATTTCCTGCATGCAACCGGAAAATTTCTTCACACCAAACCGGCGGCTTTGTTCTCAGCCCACCTCACATCACAAAACAACAAAATACAATCAGAATTCTTTAAGTGACCCAACATTTTCTCTATTTACTGGAATTTCAACTTTTTTCGGATAAATGTTGACCCTAATGACTAACCCACTAAGCTAATTTCAAAAATTTTATGCTTGTAAGTACAGAGTTTGTGGCTCTTTTAATAAGCTTCGCTGTTTCTGGCAGAATTCTCTTTCATTTTCTTATTGCTAACTTTATTCGAATTTTTTGGTAAGAACTGTAAGTGAGAAAGTCACGCTTTGACCTATACTTTTTAAGTGTTCTTCTTTCGATATTTTGGTGCATCGTTTATTATGTTAGAATTAGTGTTTAGCTTTTTCGTTTTGTTCCAAAATAGAGGTATCAGGAATAATCTTCAATCTCCAATGAACTCTCTGAGTATCGCTAAACTGACGTCACAAAATAATTTGCTTACTGTGAGCGAAGGTTTTACAAAGATGTTTGAGAGGAGTAAATTTTGGTCGCATGATTGCTTGAAAGGAAATGAAGGTTTAGAAAATGATGACAGAACGTTCTTAAATGAAAGATATGTTGTAGAATATATTCCGTCTTAATTGGCTAAAAGCTGGAACAGTTAATATTGATCGTCTCATCGACATACCATTGCGAGGAAACTCGTCTATCTCTTCGTTACGCAACTTTCTTGCATGACATGAAATCGAATTGTTGCTCACTGTTATCTACTGAAGACGTATTGATAAACCTAGTATTTGAAAACTGGCCGCCTTCATTGTGTTTTCGGTTGCTTCCCACTTTGTTAAGCGACCGAAGATGGGAAATTCTTCAAAAGTGCTTCGAATGGTCGCACCTTCGTTATCTTAGTGAGGAAAAGATGAAAGAAATTTCCAGTTTGAAATTATTGGGTTGTTCGGAAAGTCATTTCGTTTTTTCCCGCCAGAGGACTTAATTACGTTTTTTCGAAACTAACTTCACACTTAAGCCCCATAACCATTATATGTCATGAGAGCTGATATCGCAAGGCTTGTGTGTGAAAAAGTTCTATTAATTCTACCCAGTAGTTTTTGGTTGGTGCCTTTTTAAATATGGAGAGCAATAAGCAGCATTTTCGTCATATTTTACTTTTTAACTTCAGAAAAGGTAAAAATGCTGTCCAAGCGAGAA
Source organism: Bactrocera minax (assembly GCA_021498325.1). Classification (NCBI taxonomy): domain Eukaryota; kingdom Metazoa; phylum Arthropoda; class Insecta; order Diptera; family Tephritidae; genus Bactrocera; species Bactrocera minax. Next base: position 151,706 of record JAKEEE010000065.1, on the reverse strand, counting down.
AAAAAATTGACGGATGTGTATGGAGAAGGCGTGTTAACAGTACGCCAGTGCCAGAACTGGTTTGCAAAATTTCGATCCGGCAATTTTGATGTCGAAGATGCACCACGGTCTGGAAGGCCGGTCGAAGCTGACAAAGATGCGATAAAGGCATTAGTTGATGCAAATCGGCGAATCACCACACGAGAGATCGGTGAGAGGTTAAATTTGTCGAATTCAACTGTTTATGGCCATTTGAAAGGCATGGACTTAACCTCGAAGCTCGATGTGTGGGTGCCCCATGTCCTTACCGAGCGAAATTTGTGTCGTCGTGTTGACGCGTGTGATTCGCTCCTCAAACGTCTAGAAAATGATCCATTTTTGAAGCGGATTATTACTGGGGACGAAAAATGGGTTGTATACAACAATGTTAAACGCAAGAGGTCATGGAGCAGAAAAGATGAACCGGCTCAAAGCGTGTCAAAAGCCTACATTCACCAAAAATAGGTGATGCTCTCCGTTTGGTGGGATGTCAAAGGAATCGTTTTTTTTGAGCTTTTGCCGGACAATACAACGATTAATTCAGAAGTCTATTGTCATCAGCTGGACAAATTGAATGATTCACTTAAAGAGAAGAGGCCCGAATTAATCAACAGGAAGGGTGTAGTGTTCCACCAGGATAATGCGAGACCTCACACAAGTTTGGTCACTCGCCAAAAACTTTTACAGCTTGAATGGGACGTACTGCAACATCCACCATATTCTCCAGATCTGGCGCCTTCCGACTACTATTTGTTCCGGTCCCTGCAAAATTTTTTGGATGGCAAAACCTTTACCTCAAATGAAGATGTCAAAAACCACCTGGACGAGTTTTTTGCCAGCAAGGACCAAAACTTTTATGAGAGGGGAATTATGTTACTGCCAGAAAGATGGCAAAAGGTGTTGGACCAGAATGGCCAATATATAATTTAATAAAATATTTATTCATTATACGAAAACTGTCTTTCATGTTCCCCAAAAAAAACGAAATGACTTTCCGAACAACCCAATATATCAGGCTTCCAGCCTGGAATGAAATTTCAAGTCTGAAATCAGCTGGCTGTTTCTTATTTATTTATAGATACCATCTATTGGCTTCTTCGTCACTCCGACATTCCGACACTGTTTCTTCAGATCTGCTTTTCATACCTAAGATTCGCGACATGTTATTTCGAACTTGGATATCTCATGGTACTTAATTGTTTAAGAATCTTGGTGTTTTCTTTTTGCAAGTAGACTAAACTGGATACCGAGTACACAATGTCACAATCCTCCTTGCTTGTTTTATTTATGAAATGTGGCTGGATCATATCACACCAAGAATCATTTATTGCAGCAAAATATACAATTCTGATTTTATTTAGACTTAATGGCTGACTTAGCTCCACTACGAGGCGTTGATATACATTGATGGTATTGGAAAATTGGTAAATCTTTACTGATAGATCCAAAAGAAGCATTCTGTCAAAAATGCGGGTTATTGAAAAATATAAGGAGTACGCCTTTTATTTAGAAATTTGGATACCTTGAACTCAGGCATTTGTAATTCTAAAGAGCCTATAATATGTATTTGCATTCGTGACTGAGTGATCGCGCTTCAAATTCATACTAAATTTTACTATGAAATTTACTAAAACTTTTCTAAGCTTAGGGGAAATGAACACGCTGAAAAAAGAGGACAAGAATTTTGTATCATGTGGTCATAAATACATAATAATCATAACCCAACCGCTTTCCCTTCCAACAAAAAAAAAAAATGTTGATGATGATGCGAAAAATTGTACAGTTATTCGGTTATACTGGCTTTCAGGTGTAACACCACTTAGCACTTCAAACTTTGGATTACCAACACGCAAGCAGTTGAGAGCGGCAGTAATGAGGGTTCAATAGAAACTGCTCTTTATATTATGCAATTTATTTACTGCGTACATTTGAAGCTTTTGTGATGCAAGTGAAATGCGTTTTGATTATTGAATCAAATTTCAATTCAAACCAGACAAACAATGAGGCTCTTTGCTTGCCACTTGTTGCCATGACATCTGTTTTGACCTTTACCATATAAAACATTGGGGCACACGTGTCGATAGTTATTAATCCTCTATTATTATATTATATTATATTATTGCCGTTAATGATAAGTAGAATTACTTGTCTGCCGGAGGAAATTAATTTTTGAAATAGGAATAGCCTGCATATTATATTGAAAGCCAATATTTACGAGCTCAGTAGCTGTTGCGTTCGACAGCGTCTTTTCTTAAGGTAAAAAATTGTAAATTCGATGGTTTTTAAAGTTTGCTCCAATATAATCCTCTGCATTGCAATGTTCCAAAATGTAAAAGACACTTATTTACATTGCCAATTTTTGGAAGATATCACTAAAGGAAATTATATTCCTCCTTATACCTCAACGTGAATGTTTTGGCCCTCAAACAGTATTTTTTGGGCATTTCTTCTCTATTAATAATTATGAATTTAGGAATTTTTTGTTACAACATTTGCATAACTAAAATGGAGTTTAAGATTGAAAAATTTCCTTCAACTTATCACATTTTGGTGATAGTGGAGTACAGCTCTGTCGAGTAACTAAATTTGACACGAAGATCAAAAAATTAACTTAACTGTTTTGACAATTCACCAGCATATATACATGTACGTGTATGCATGGACGGCTGCCCTAGTAAACTCGGAGTTTATTAAATAATAATAATAATATATACAAGATATAATGTGGGCCATTCACAAGTTAGCAATGATCAGGCTTAGAATCATTAAGAAAGAATTAATAATAATAAACTATTTGAACTAAGGGCAAACTCGGATTAGAAGGAAAAAAGTCAAGCTGAAAGGCGTAAACGATCTCCTAAAACGGAAAAGTTTGGGAAGACTTATGGGAATCTGCAACATAAGGCTTTTCATCAAGCGTGCACCTGCCGAAGGTAGCCCTGAATCAGCGCAAATGATTATTTACTTAAAGTAGGCATTGTGGGCCTTCTAGAGTTTAGGCTCAATAGCTTTTTCTGTAGGGAGGCAAGTCAGGCCTCCAGTGAGGGAATGAAGTTGGTTGAAGAGTTTAATTTTTATTTATATCAAATAGGCAATCGACTGCTGGATATGCACTTTGAGATAAAATAGGTCTCCAGCAGTATAAATGCTCACCTTTTACATCAACAAGTCACTGTTTCAAGTAAATAGAAAACCGATTGCAATTTTTCAATGTCAGCTTTTAGCGTTTAAGCTTTAGCTTTAAGGCAAATATTTCCTTACCAAATAAAATATAAATGGTAACACAAAAAACAAAAATTAACAAAAACAACACTGTCAAGGGATGAGAAATAAAAAAATCAAAAATTAATGGAAATTAAAATTAAAAAATTCAGTGTTTCCCCATTTGCATAATAAAACTGCCTATAATTTGACTAAATAGCCGAAAGGCAAGCAGAAAAGAGAAGATAAAATAAACGAAGCGGTGACGAAGAAGCAGATTAACAATCAAATTTGTAAGTGCAGAAGGTTTTCTGTCGTTTGGTTTTCAATTTGGAATCGCCTGCTGCCACCTTCGAGTGGTTGGCGCTGCAGCTGAGTCGGGCATTAGTGGCAGCGTCTCTGCTTATTGTGCCATTGTGCGGGCAACGCTTGAACGCCAGCTAATCGTATGCACATTTGTATGCATATTATCCACATATATACTTGTGGAGGTGTGTGTGTGTGTGCTTGTATAATTATACTTTTGGTTGTGACATGCTTTTTAGGTATTTTTAGGCAATACGTCGTCTACTTTGCATAAAAAGTAGAAATTTAAATTCAGACAAAGCGAAACGAAACGAAACCAGTAAAATGAACTGAAATGAAATATTTTTGATTTGTACCTTGTTGCGATACAAATACTTACTCGGAGTGTGCTTATGTTAAATTGTTGTTGTTGCACATTTGCTTTGTTGAAAATTTTACCAAATCGTTTTGCTTCGCCTTTATGAATTTGAAACTTGTTTGAATATAAAGGAGTGTTTCACAGCACACATTCACACACACACACACACACACACACACTCGAACACATAATTCGAATGGTTTGTGCACAGCGAGCAGCAAGCAGCAAGCCGCAAGCAGCAAGCAGCGCAGCTCTAATTGGGATGAGGTGGGTGAGTACAAATGAATAATGACTTCATTGAAAGTTTATTTAAATTGAATTTGTATTAATAATGCTTGAAATCTATCTATGCACTCATAAAAATGCTTTCCACAAACATTTGCAACACACACAGAAGCACTTAGGCGGTTGTAGAGCTGCCTGTTTGGATTTCTAGTCAAAGCTCTAAACAGTTTAAGGTGTTTGAAGTTTTCTTTTTTATAAAATTTTTTTTTTTTTGTTATTGTTAGTAAGTAGGCTAAACCATGTAAAATCGTCGACACGTGCTAGAAATTGGTGGCGGCGTCTGTATCCACTTAAGCACTTCTCTACGTATTGCCCGCCATGGCGTATGATAAATATGTGCACACATACATATGAGTAATATTTCGATATGTACTTGAATAGTCATGTACAATGGGTTTCTAGTTTTCTATTTTTAGTTTATTATTGCAATTGTTGCATCTAATCAGCTGCAAAAAATAAAAAATTAAAACAAAAAATACGGAAAACAAAAATTCTACTAAATTCGTAAACATAATGAAAGTCCATCACATCAAATAATATTTCAGCTCAAAATCGAACAGTATTCTGTTGAAAGCTAAGCTTTTTGAGTACTTAACGTCTCTTTGCTTACAATTATAACAATAATTAACTGGCGGAAAGGTTTTTGGTATAGTCTCCTGATTTTCTAGCGACCGAGATCCATTTATCTCAGTAGTAGCAATTCTTCTACCTCTTGGTTTTCTTTTCGATGATTGAGGCATTTTAGGCTGTTATATTTTGCTATAAAACCATGTTAAAACAAGGCGACGCAAGACTATTGTGACGCTTAGAACCAATCATTGTCACTATACTTTTCTAACTGGAGTTAAACAAAGGTAAATTGCTTTGTCTCTCACTTGTTCGCTGCAAGGAGTCGAATATCCTCCCATAAAAGTCAACGGCGGCATTATTCACAAACTATACGAACGGAACTGGAATTATCTTAACATCACAGTCGATGGCGCCAAAATACGGACTGTGAATAACTCGAGAAGTCTCTACACTCCGCATACAAACGCCATTGTAAATAAAGCAGAGAGCTGCAGCAAGATGGTCAAGCCTCTAACTGGCAATACTTGGGGAAAACCAATAAACATTGTTGGCGAAATTGTAGGAAATCGGCTGGCTGATTATAAACTATGTGTGTCCTCTGGGACTAGTAGGAACAGACAAAAAGGCTGCAACTCTCCACAACACTCCACTTCTGGCTAACTAGGCAAAATGTTGCTAGGTGAATGCTGAGCGAGAACGAAAGCTGAGAAATGATTATTTGAAACGAAAATTGCACTTAAATTAGCACACACAGTATATTGCAACATTTTGGTGAGAAAAAAATGAAGGATTTAAGAAGAAAACTAACACTTCAAATACAATTTTGATCAATCAATTTCACGTTTATCCACGATACACTTCTATGAGATTATTATGCATGCAATTCCTCTTAATTCTCTCAAGTTTCATGCACTTGCAAAAATTTACCTTTTAAGTAAACCTGAGTGCTTCGAATTCGAATTCGAATCTTATCAATCCTAGCTTTCAAGTGTTTCGTGCCAAAAAAAGAAATAAATAAATAATTAAAAGGGAAGTAAAGTAAATAAAATAATTTACACGAAAGCCTTTCGGTTATCAGTAGTGGCAGGGAGTGAAATAAAGTTGTACCGTACTCACTTGATATTGCAATGGCCGCACAAGGTCGTATTGATTGTTTGCCCAAAGCCAGCAATGATAATCAGTGTATACTGGGTGACTAAATATTATATTGTATGTTATGTAATAATATAATATCATATTCATAATAATTTTCTAAGAGACTAATACGCTGATATAATAATCAGCAAAAAATAAATGTCTTTAGGAAAGAGGAAATACCAAACAAAATGTTTAATCAGCATGAAAATATTGGCTAAGTTGGCGTCATCAGTCATTAAAACAGCTGATGTATATATAACTCCACCAGCTGGTGGATTTTCCAAAGAACAGTGGTGAATATTAATTTGTCCTTACTATATTGGTGATAAAGTTGGATATTTCATTCCGAATTTCGATCCAAGTGAATCTCGAAGTTAACTTTGATATGGATGCCGCTAAACTTTACCTTGGCTTTGAAAGCATTTACTTTCTATATAATATATAGAATTCTATATTTTTACTTTTCAAAACAAAGTGGAAAGTGGAAGAAACATCCATTCATATCCACTCCAAAATATTTCATCGCTAATTTGTTGCCTCCATTGAAATATCGAAAACGAAGTCACCCTGTATGCGTGCGTATGTATGTACGTTATTTCGTTATAATCAAATTGAAGTGGGAATATTGGCTCCGGTGTAAGTGCCGGCGGTTTCACGCCTTTACGCTTTCACGCTGAATGTGTAACAAAGCTGATGAGTTGTGTCAATAATTTCCACTCCTTTTCTTTTATGCACTTTGTTTTTGTTTTTGTTTTTGTAATTTTACATTAATATTGTAGTTGTTTTTATACATGTTATTTGTATATGAAAATGTTGAAAGTGTTTGTGACCGACTTTTCAGGCTAGCTATCAATGTGAGAAAATTTATTTGCGATGAATTGAGTGATTAAATAATTTACTGAAATGTTTATTTTTTAATAAAAATTAAGTGCAAGTGCCATCACGATTTGATAAGAATATACTTTAGTAAATTAAAATAAAAAATAATTTTTTATAATTTTATTTCTTATTAAATACGAATTTTCATTCATATAAATATAAATATGCAAAAATATTATTTGATTACGGTACAAATAGATATATAAATATACATACGTAAAATTATTTATTATATATATATCGCTAAAGCTATATAAGCTAATTTAATAGGTGTATAGATATCATTATATGTATGCAGAAGACCCTTACGCTTTTCGGTTTTCGAATTTCGCAAACCGACCATCAGGCACATATTAAATAATATTGATGTCTTGCTGTCATAATAATGGCACTGAAAGTCAACTTTGTTTGCGATAAGCCCCACTTCAAATCACTTCAACTTATTGTATTGCTTGTTGTTGTTATTATAACGTTTGCTCACTTCCAGTTTATTCGTTTAGGTTATGCAATCGCCTTGATCCAGGTATGAATATTTTTCAACTTTCCCACCATTTCGCACAGAGTATAATCGTTTTGTTCGCATAACGGTCGTTTGTAACACCGAAATTCAAACGATTGAGAAATGCTGTTAAATATATCGCAAGTATTAGGATGACAGGACCAATTTATTTCTGGATGTAGTCCATGTCCGTGCAAGCGATAATGAGATTAAATTGACAAACAACGCCGACTTCCCATTTACAGCCATTTTAGTCATCTGATTAGTTTCCATTACAGTAGATCGAAATAAATCATGGCACAAATAGTGATTCTAATATGTAGCAAATCTACTTGAAGATATTATCATATATAATCAGTTCTTACCTTTCAATTACCTTATAATTCTTTATATATCTTAATGTTACTAAATAATCATGTTTTTTTGAACATTAATTCTTCTAGCCCTAATATATCTAATATAATTATCTCCGCCCTTTTATGGTGTATATGTTGGTTGATATCTGGGATATAATACTACAATTATTGGGAATATTTCGCTTAACATGATGTGCTTTGCCTTCAAAAAAGTATGAAATCGGTTTCTATTTTTCACAAGCCCCAATGGCCTAACATACAGTTTTGATCATATTTTTATATATTTATCATATATTTTTTATTTGATCAAGATTTCTTAATGAAACTATACAGGCTTGTAGTAATAGAATGGTTCACACATTTATCAATTTTCGCAGACTAATCTTCGGTTGCGCCTGAACTTGAGACTTCCTTACTTTTTCGAAATAGCTCTCTATTCATGCGTGCGTATGTGTGTGTTTAAGTAAAACCCTAAAACTTTTAATGGCTTTAAAATATTTTAGTTAATTTTTCTTTCATGTTTGCTCATTTATTTATTTAACCAAAGCAACTACCCAACTACCTTCATATTGCCAATTTATCTTTACGGCTTGACTGAGCAGAAAACAGTGTGCGATTATTGTTACGAGTATGGTCGTCTATTTGCATTTGCATTTCTGTGCTTTTAAGTTTTCGGAGCCCGTTAATTTTGTAAAATTTCATAATTTGCTTTGTTAAAATGTTAGTGACTATTATGAAAAGTTTTTGTTGCATTGATTAATCGGTGTCAATGCTGGTTGTATAAGTACAAATCGATTGTTTACAAAAAAATAGCATAACTCCATAACACACCTCTTTTTTAATCCACAGGTATCCGACTTCTCATGCTTTACCCTGTTGAAAAATATTAAAACGGTATATTTTCGTCGTCTGTCCATATTTTTCAAATTCTATATTAATATAGTGCAATCTAATTCTAAATTTTATGTCTTTTCTACACTTTTATAACTTTTTAATTGAGACATTATTCTTTTAAATAAGCAATTCGTTTGCGTATTATGAATATATACCATATATATAGGCAAAGGATTCTATTATCATTATGAAACTCAATTCGCACCATTATTATTTTCTGTTAGAGAATTATTGGTTATCTGAAGAAATCGGCTAAACACAACATATGCGTCTCTGTGAAATTCCTTGGAATGAAAAAGCAACGTAGCTCCTATCCGGGAGAATACTCAATAATTATCACCTAATCCTAGTCCTAACTAAGGGGCCAATTGCTTTCTGCTGAGAAGCTCGCTCAAAAGCGTCTTCAAACAATTTAAAACAACTGGACATGAAATTTAGGAAATTCTAAAGAAGTTTGAGAAAATTTGCGACCTTTAGGATTGAAGCGATGAGTGGTTCATCATTCAAGAGCGGTTTCCACTTCCACTTCCACTTCCACTTCTTACATTGTTGTATTGTATGGCTATTACATATTGTTAATCTTAGTATTAATTTTCATCATTTTCTCGACTAGTTTCTAGATCTAGACTAGACTAGACCCTTAGTTTCCGAAATACATTCAAATTTTCGATATACTGTATATACTGTATATACTGTATATATTATATTATATATTTTAATAACCGTGTTGGACACAATACCTTTTCTCGCTGAGTCTATTAAATTAAAAGATTTTTGTAAGGGAATTCACCAATTTTGTAAGCTTCCTTGCCCAGCATAACAATTCTCTCGAATATTAAAAAAATGATTCGTAGACTAAAATCTATATAAATTGGTATCCTCGATATGTTTTAGAAGATTCAAGAGAGTCCAGGTGTTCCTGAACCTTTTTCGATCTTTTTGGTATTTTTTCCTTGGAAAATCTTATCTGCTGGATGAAAAGAACTGTCTTACTGCAGGAATTTACGTGCCAAGACTAGCCTTATGCTAAAAAATGTTGTTTTTATTGATAAATCCTATTTAAATTTGTCAGCACTGAATATGAAATGAAGCACCCAATAAAAAATTTGAGAAGAATAAATCAGAGGGAGAAATCAAAGCTGAAATAAAAATATTGAAATGATATATGGAAGTATGTAAACTGTGCTGCCACGTTAACCACATATCAGATCGTTGTAGCTGCCTTAGAAAATTGATTCAATTGAGGAGCTATCGGAAACGACTACAAAGTGATTATATCATAGCGTCTGACAACGAAAAAGACCTACTTAATACATATGAAGCTTATTTGGCTAAATTAAGTTCTTGCCTCTAACTAATCCTTTGAAGAAAGTGTTCCATTTTTTTTAAGTGCCGGACACATTTGGAAGAGTATTTGTATGTATGTGTTTATGATTTCATTTGTGGTGAATTTGCAAAAAATGGCATGGCCAATTTCCGCTTTCACGCTACCAGCACCAACTTTTCCGCCATACACAGCCATACATACTACTCGTATGCACATATTTATTGCTGAACGCCATTAAGAAAATTTCTCTTCCTTCTTTGAGTATGTTCGCCGATTTGAATGCTATAGCCATTATTGTTGTTGTGTATTTATACCGGCTGTGTGTGCAGTTGGTTGAATTTTATTTTCACAAAGCAAAATTTTCACATAAACATGCTGAATAAACTCGAGAACACGAGCTTATGGATGTCGGTGGGGAGGGAGAGGAGAGGAGTGAAAGAGGCTGGAGGCGGTTTGGGGCTGACGCGTGGCTTTAGCGAAAGCATGACCTACCTATTTCAGAGAACGGCATGTTGTGATGCTGTTTGGTGATACTTTTTTATTGTTATTGCTGTTATTTTTGTTGGTGGAAAATTTCATTAGAGAAATTCTGATTGCAAATGCTGAGATAGAGAGGCGGATGTTCCAGGCTCCGGAGTGTGTGTACTTGTGAGTGCATTTACGCGTTTGTGTGTATAGATGCAAATAAATGACTGCTGTGACCAAGTAATGCCGTGTTTTTTTGTTGTTTTGGCTGCTGAAAATCAAAGCTCAAATTCTGCTTTCCTGTTACTGGTTGAACTGACAGTGCTGCACTCACACCCACACCTAAATTTCCATCGTTGCAAGTGTGGTGTTTGCATTGTTGTTCTATTTGTGTTTAAATACCGTGGCTTCCGCTGGTACGCATGCGCCGTTATGCCGGTACTAGAGGCCGATGGTTTCTGCTTCTGCGATTGGGCTTTCACTTCTTCCGATTTGCATTCGTGAGCTAACGCACAAGCGGTCAGCAAAAGAAGAAAATCTAAATGAATAAATGCAAAACAAACAAAAAACAACAACAAAACCATAAATAAAAACAAAAACAAAAGCTAAGATGCAAATACAGAAAAGTCCAAACAACTTTCTGACGCCTTTACGCTATTTATGCTTAAGTTTTATGAGGAAATAAAATGCAAAGAAAGAAATCCGCTGCAACCAATGATGCTTGCAACTCTATAAATAAGAAAGTAAGAAGAAGGCGAAAAATAGAAACTGGCACAACGACCGCAAATCTTTAAAGGTGTCTTCGCTAGCTGTCGCTGTCACTGTCGTTGTCGTTGTCGTTGTCGTTGTCGTTGTCGTTGCGGTTGTTACTCTTCGTGGTGTTAATTGTTGTCAGCTGCTGCTTGCCATTGTCACAGCCGCTGAAGCTTGTAATTGATATTGCAATTATGGTTTGGCATATTGAGTTGATGTTTTTGCATATTTATAGGCTTATTTATATATAATCGGTTGGTTAAGAAAAAGGTAAATTATTATGGCTCTATATTTTTCATACAGAACACCCTTAATGAGTTGGAGAACAAGGATACAGCGAAGTGAACGAAGTTATCAAAATCGACATGAAATCTGTCTGTAGATACTATGCATCTGAAAGAATGGCGAGCGAAAATGTGCTAGGAGGTTAAAATATATTTTAAGAAGGGCTATAAATCGTGCATTCGCCCAGCATTATGGGAAAGCTGTGTAGTACCAATTGTCTACAAGCAACATAAATGGAATTTCTCTCGATATATATGCATTTTAGAAATCTACAAAAGTTGCTCTATGATCTATGTTAAGGTGAAAGGAATCAAATTTCATCAAATCTGACACAGACTGATTCAAATCGATATATTTGAATTTTATGTAATAGTGAGACCCGTTACTCAATTTAGACGGAAACAGCATTACAAAAAATAGTCTACATATACTGGAAGTTTATTCCTATGACCTTAATCCGTCTTCCACCAACTGATGCCGAGCTACGAATGTTCCCTTGCTCTTTTGTAAATTTGTAAATGTGGCGTGGCAATTATCACAAAAGTTTTGCTTAATGAATCCAAAAAAAAAAAAGAGGGAGGGAATACAAATTACTGCCTACATACATACATACACACAGCCACAGACAAACACATTTACGTTAAATATTTATGCCATTGCCTTCCGCAAATTCCGGTCCACTTTGACGTCGACGAAAATTCATCGGGCTGCTGCTGCCACAGCCCGTGATTTGCTAGCGCTTTGGCAGCTATGCCATGTTCTTAAGCGCTAACGAAGCAATAGTTACGGTAGTTATGGCAGTGGGTAGTAGCTATAAACATATGTTGGCGCGACGCCGTTTCGCTACGGAGCGTAAAGCGTTGATGACGACTCTGGAGAAAGTCTGCCGGCGTCGGTGCTGGTTGACCAACGGCGATGGTTGGCATAGCGGCAAGCGGCAAGCGGCAAGCGGCCAAGTGGCTAAGTGGTAGGTTAGTTGGCCGATTGGCCCGGATGGCGCGGCAGGGCGGCGTGGAGCAGAAGAAGTTCAATAAACTCCCGTAGTTTGCCAAAAAAGCTTAAACAAAAGGCATACCAAAAACATGAAGAAATTTTAATGTAAAATAAATTAAAGAAGTTGTAAAGTCGAACGTTCAACTTTTATTGTAATTGTGTATGCTACCAGCGGACCACAGCTCATGGGGTACTGGCCGCATCGTGCGCAAAAGCCAGCCAGCGTTGTGTTTTACATTGCAAGTGAAATGGCGGGGTCGCGTTTGGTGTGTCGCGCGTCGCGGCGGCAACGACCAGCCAACTGTTGGCTAAAACTTTGACGTATGTAGTGGTCGAGCGATGTGAAAGCAAAGCCGAACTGTGACGTCTTGCAGACGATCACGAAGGCGATGGGACGTCAGGGGTATTCGTATTCGACTGAGCGCTGCAAAGAAGAGCGCTTCTTTTTTCATTTCTTCTACGACAGAGTGGGGACGAGAGGAATTACCCCGCTGGGTAGTCATACTCTTTCCATTGTTTTTTCTGTAACTTTTGACCAATTAGCCGAAATACTTTTAGACCAGCCAGTTTTGCAACCCACCAGCCACCAGCCACCAGCCACCAGCCAAGAGCCAAGAGCCAAGAGCCAACAACTGGCTGGCCAATTGTCAGTCCAATCAACGGAACAATGTACCAATGTACCAATGTATGGGACCAAATGTTCCACAACACCGGCTTGACTCTTCGCTGCTCGCTGCCACTGCTCGCTAGTTCTGTGCTCAATTGCTGCTGCAATAGCAAGATCGACGGCTCTGCGACTGCGATCATTGACTTGTCGTACTACTAACTCACTGCCACAGTCACCGACTTTTGGGCTTTAGCTTTTTTCACAATTTACTTCACATTTTTTGCCGTTTTTGTTTGGTGTGGACGTAACGACGCTGATGACGATCGAACATAACCATCTTGGCTATTATGACGAAGGCAAGGTGATCGCAACGCCGCTCATTTGGTTTGCTTGGTGAATATGTATAATGACAAACTCATACACGCATTCATATATTCGTCTACATGTATGTATGTATGTATATGCATGTGCTCTTCAATAGTGACGCCGATATTGATATGATATGAGGCGTATTGGTGACAACGATGGTGTCATAAAAGTTGTTCGAGTTAATAGGCGATAATTGCTTTATGTTCATTTACTTATGGTTGTTGGGTGTGTGTTTATTGCTTAATGGGAGATGGCTTTTGTAAGTTTCTTTGCATATGGATTGTACATACACACATACACACCTACACACATACACATATACATACGTGCGATTGAGATTTGCACATTAATATTTTACGAGCTTTTACCCAAACGACTATTAAAACGAAATATATTTTCGGTGAAAATTAAGGGAAAGCAAAAGTAGAAAGAAACGTAAGTAATTCTACTTAAAGAATGGTTTGACAACTTTCGCGTCGACGAATATTCATTGAAAGTTGAATTTTTATTCTAATGTATCTGAAACAATTTCGCTGTATTTAGTCGTTTTTGATTTTATTGTTGTTGGTATTTTCAATGAATTTTATATGCAGTTCAAAACGACAGGGTGAATTCTTAACGTTTTTTTGTTTCTGTTGTGGATCTATGCACAAAGTTAATTGAAATAAAGCGTCCATAAGTGCCTTTGGTTCGATAATTCCGTTCCGTATTTTTATTATATTTTTATGTGGCAACTCCATTTAAATATAAAAAACTTTTACACCATCACCTAAACAATATTTTTGTTAGTTTACAGTCTTTTTATAATTCTACATAAACTAGTATACTTCCTAGTATACTACTAGTCCAACTAACCTAGTATACTTAATCGTATGTTATTTAAAGTAATAGGGAGAAAACCTCGTATATAAGTATCTAAAGTATCTCTTTGAGGAACACCGCTCGGTTAGATTTTGTAAATAATTAAATCTTTTGTTACTAGTCTGGCGGTGGCGACTATTACTAAAATATTAAGAAAATTGTGTTGGGTAGATTCGCAACAGCTGTCAAAAGCCTCCACTCTTTCTATCTCTCTATTTTTTATTTCTAGCACGTTACTATCTGCTAAGTAACTGCTAAGTTTGAATGTATCGTTTTAATTGTTTTTTGTAGCACTGATTCTAATATTAAGAAACTGTTAGTAAACATTTGAAATCTCGTTTAAATCTCACTTGAAAGAGGAAGAATGTTAAATTAGCCTATAAGGCCAGGTTTTACCAATTCCGTTTGGGCACACAGTTCCGGGTCGAGTTTTATTAAATAGTTTATACATCCAACTATGTCTTTCTATTTGACTTGGTTCCCTTAAGTGTTAATTATATTTTTAGTTTAGTTCGAGTTTCTGATGATTTTTTCAATAACTTTTACAAAAACTTGCAAAGTTGCTTGATTGACAGACGATCTAACTGATCTCATAATTAATAGTTGTCTGGAATTCTTAGCCGAGATATCATCACATCGGCAAATATGTTCCCGATTTCCTCGACGATCACTTCCATATTTATACTGCGTATCCACACTCAATGCATAGAAATAGAAAGGTTTGATATGTTAACCCATCGTAAGTATAAAGAGGTTTTATTTAGTTTTAAGGTTTGTTTTAAGTTTTAAGAGAATTGACAGATCATAATTGGGTTAACAGAAGTAAAAGATACATTTCACTTCATGAAGATACTAGTTTTCTCTAAATGCCTTCAACAGTCTTTTCTTCATTCCATAATCGAAAAGTGAAATGTTAAGGCTCTCAGGCTTTAAAGGATAAGGCCAAACGACCCGGTATTGTAATATAATAAGAATCCTAAGGCTCTTAGGATTATTATATTACAATACCGGAATCGTTTGACATATCAAAATGATAATCTCAGACTATGACGGACTTGGATAAATAGTTTAAATAAACTATAAGATATAGCCCTTAACTGCACTTCAATTTTTATTTACACTTAATATTATTAAATAAACAAATAGGACAAAAGAATAAATTTCTCCATTCAATTTATTGGAGCATTTCCCACTGTGCCAAAATAAATTTGCCATAATCCCTCTCGCCAGCTAACACCCCAGCCCAATTTTATTGCTTGCCAAAAATACGAAAAAATGCAATAAGCCAAGTATTTAGTTACGCATGCGCGGCGCAGTTATTTTTAACTCGCACGCACATCCTGTCGCATATGCGTATATCCGCCTCAATCGCACAA
Organism: Bactrocera minax; assembly: GCA_021498325.1. Taxonomy (NCBI): domain Eukaryota; kingdom Metazoa; phylum Arthropoda; class Insecta; order Diptera; family Tephritidae; genus Bactrocera; species Bactrocera minax. The sequence goes on along the minus strand of JAKEEE010000065.1, from coordinate 136,167 downwards.
CGTCCCCCTTTTGGACAATTAAAAGGCACAAATACAAAAATAAAAAAATTGCGAACGAGAAAAAAGCGGCAAATCATCAATGCAGTTGCAACACCAAACACTCGCGCCAGGCAGTGCTATAACGAAGCGGACAGCAGCAGCAGCAACAGCAACAGCAGCAGCAATTTATGCTACAATATGTTGAACCCCAAGCCCCGAACCCCGTAACAGTGAGCGCGCTTCAGCGCTCTGACCCAAACTGCTCCTCAATGCAGCGGTTCTGCGCGCAGCCAAGACGGCCCTGCCAGCCAGCAAGCTATCAAGTCAGTCAGCCAACCAGCCAACGAGGCACAAACTTGGTCGCTCGTCGCTCTGCAGCTCTGCGGCTCTGCGACTCTGCAGCTCTGCGACTCTGCGGCAGCACTCTTCGGCCGGGTTCAATGCACTCAATTTGGCATACATTTTCGTATTTTTGTTATCATAAGTTTTTTATTTGACTTTGGCTTTTCTGTTTTTCTGCTCTTTTTTCTTACATTTCATGCCAGCGGTAATAGCTTTTTTCTGCTTTTGGTTTTTACCGTTTTGTTTTTGCTGTTTTTGCTGTTTTTGTTGGCTTTTTGCCTTTTTGTCTTCTTGCTTTAAAGTTTTCGAGTTTTGAGTTTAGTTTTAACGTGTTTGCCTTTGTTGCCTTTTTGTTGCCTTTTTGTTGCCTTTTTGTTGTTGTTGTTTTTGGGTTATTGTTGGTTTTATTGTAATTGTGTAGCTGCCATCACAGCTTCATATCACTACAACGATTTTGAATGTTGCCTTTTGTGCGTTTTTATGCTTTTGTGCGTTTTTATGCTCGCTCGCGCGTTAGTGTGTGTGTGTGTGTGTGTGTGTCTTTGTGCGTTTTGTGGCATTTGATTGCGATTTTAATGTTGCTTTATGTAAATTGCATATAAAGGCGAACGCTGAGTATTGTATTTAAAATGTTGTTTGTTGTTGTTGCTTACGCTATTGACTTTGCCGTTGGTTGTTGTTGGTGCATCGGTTATTCTTAGCAGTGTTGTCGCTGGTGTGTCACTGGTGTGTCACTGGTGTGTCGCTGGTGCTGCTGTGTTGCAGTTGTGAGATTTTATAACTATTTCGTTGTTGTTGTTGTTGCGGTGTTATTTTCTCACTCTTGACTTGTTGTCATTTTTGCCAGTTACTCACCTACATACATACTTACATACTCGCATAGTGGGCTGTTAAACCCCTCGATTGGTGTATTGATTGGTCCGTCTCTCAATTGGCCGCCAGTTTGGTGGAGTGACCAAATCGTTAACTGCCAACTGGTTGGCGGCCCAACTGACTAGCTGTCTAGCTGACTAGCAGACTGGCCGACTAGTAAGCCCGTTTATTGACCGGCCGTATGGCTTGGTTCAAGAATTTTTCGGTGAAATGTTGAACTACTTTGTGCCTCGGCAGTCGGCAGCAGTCGGTGAAATCTTAACCAGCATACCAACATGCCAGCCATTGTAATTGATGCTTCATGTTACACTTACATATATATGTTTGCTTGTTTATATGTACATATGTTGGCAACACTTAAATATTGCTGCTGAACATTATTTATTTAAGCATTCATATTTATGGTGCAAAACGAGCTTAAATCTGTCAGAGTACTCATTACATTTTAACTGCATATGAACTTTTAAATGTGGACCAATTTATGATAATCGTTCTTTCAACGAGACATAGTTCTTCCGTTAATGTGCTGGTAGATTGGTGAGCGAAGAAAATGTTTGTTGTAATTTGACTTGAGTTTGCTTGTGAGACAGCGGCAGGAGAACACTAACTAGATTGACAAAATGCATGCAAAACAACAACACAAACTCGACTATTGTTCTACGTTCAACGAGGTTGGTAAAATATAAGCAGCTAGTAGCATAGCGATAAGCTACCTGAAAGAAATAAATTCTGGGAAATATTCAAACAACCGCTGCCGAAATTCGTCAAATCGTCAATAACAAGCAAAATGGAGCAGGTATGGGGCCACTAAGGTGTTCCTAATGTTATTAAAAACCTGATGAAGGAAACTTTATCTGAATAGAGATATTCGTTTAAACCAAAAATATACCTCTAAGTTCGAAGCTTGAGATACTGTCTACCGTAGAGGAATAGGTTTCAATCCAATTCAAATTAAATCTACCTAAAACTAAAAAACATTGAGAGCGTAGCACTATGTTATTCCCATGTTCATTTAAAAATGTGGCAATGATTATAGAGCAGGGCAGATGAAAAATTTATAAGCTCTTTTCATAGCATTATTATGGGAACATCTATAATTGGTAGAGATTTTGAGCGAGTATTTGATAAGGTACTCACCGTTACCCATCGTCATTTTTTTTTTATTATATGCAAAGTATTGTTCTTAACTTTAGTCGTTAATATTCAATGGATATTCATCTATCTTGTAGAATTTAAAAATCATATCATTGAACTAAAATTACATGTTGTAAAAATTAATAAAAGAATACACGTTAATAAAATTTTTGTGCCCAACTGTACTATACGAATGATTTTTGATTTTAAAAAATTTATTTATACAAATAACAAACACATGTAAATCAAAATTAATTTTCGAAAAATCTCACTTATGGAGCTAACATATTATATAAGATGCCTTAGGGGTATATTCAGTGGAAGAAATTTCATCAAAATTTATGCCAGTATTATAGAGTAAAAGAGGAAAAAGAAGAAAAAGCGCATGACTGCATGCGCCTCTCAATTAAAAATTCTATATGGTTTGCTATTGATATAGATTAAGAGAATATTTTTGAAATTTCAGCCAAGTCCACCTTAATCTATTATTTATGGTATATAAATTATATGGTATATATATAAGACATTTTTACCTAACTAAATTTACTGAAATTTAAAAACTGATCATGGTATACTTATTTTGACCAATCGATAAGTTTCTTTTTATCTATAATAACATAAATTAAATAATTAAAGTATTGTACTATTCTTAGAATTTAACTCTTACTTAACAAACTTCTTCCCGTTCTTTCCGAACGCTGATAATTTTGGATTGGGTAAGGCTATTTGAATAAAAATTGTATTGACTGACATAAAACAGTTTTGTTAAATTCTAGTTAGTAATTTATTTATAAAAAACTTAAAAAAAAATAACAGTATTAAAAAAACTCTCCAGAAACTATGCAGTTAGCTCGACGAAATATTATATAAGGTAATATAAAATGTTAAATTTTGCCTAAAAAATAAATGCCTACACACCCAAAGACGACAAAGTGACTTCGTTTCTCTCTATAACTGCCTATAACTAAATGCTAACCACTCGCTGTGGCATTTGCGCCACAACTGACACACTTATGTTACCAATATTGTGTCCACAGCTTAAAAGCCAACTCCATCGACTGACGCCTACCAGAGATAATGCAGCAGCAGTAGCATGCCGACCGCAACAGCAGCGACAAACACGCTCAAACCAATCAAACAACTCAAACAAACGACAGAAAACTCTGTTTGAGTGCTTAGATACATAAAGATTCACTCAAACATGCCCCCAAATGGTTGTGGCAGCGCACGAACCGTGTTGCGCAGAAAGCCGAATGCAACACTTTCTCGACGCTAAGCTCTCGAAAGAAGCTTTTCACAAGGCAACAAGTGAGCGCAAACACGGGAGAGCCATCTACATGCAGGCGCATGTATACTTCATTCACTTCGTCTCTATGGCTTATGGGTCTCTTTCGCGGCACGTGCGCGCGCTAATGAGTGGAGCTGAGATATGTATGTTTGCTTTTCACGGATTTTCTTTTATGAGCACAGCGTGCAGAGAATGCTCACGCGACCGACCGGCCAGCAGACAGAGTGGCAACGCAAAAGCTGCAGCCCAACGGCAGCAACTCTAGAGGCAGTAACATCGGCGCACACGCACACATATGCACATATGCACATCGGTTGGCTGAAGAGCATCGGTCAATGAACTCTTGCAGGCCCCACGGTTTGACCCATATTTTATGAAAGTGGAACACTGTGTGACAGCTGATCGGAAGCGATCGCGATAGTTGTTCGTTGCCAGTTACAACGATCATTACTATGACTTTTATTTCTTGCTTTTTTTTCGTGGTTTGTGTGAGACCTTTCTTCTTTTTTTTTTTTGCAGCTTTTTCTTTTCTCTTCTTTCCTTCGCTTTGGCATAATAGCAGCTGTAGCGAGTTTAGTTGTTGTTGTAACTATTACTGGTGTCGTACATCTTCTTTACGTCGTGTGTTGGTAGTAGTTAGAGGTTGGTCGCAGTTTTGGCTTTGACGACTGCGCCTTCTGGCTGACTGGCTGACTGGCTGACTGGCTGGCGGTTCAGTCGATCAGACGCTTGGCCGGTTGTTGGTGTTGTTATTGCTTTGCCTTGTCTTGGTGATTGCTTTGCTTGCAACTTTTGTTAGTAATTTCATTAGCGCTAGTGGCCCGTGATTTGAAAGAAGGCAAGGAAATCTGTCACATGAATGAAAATGTGTTATGTTTGTGTGTATGTGTACGAGTATTCTTAACGCATTTACCGGTGCCATGAGGGATTGTATTTATTAATGTTGTAATTTGTGGAGTTAATACAATAATAATATAATATTAGCATGCAAACTGAGAGATATTTTAAATATAATTTAAATTGTACGCAATGAATGTGGAGGTGTTAGTGATGTATATTATTATTAATAAATGGCTAAAACTGTTTCATCAATTCTATTTATATAAAATAGCACTAAATTTGCATGAGTACATCAAAAAAGAAACCACCTTAGATGGAAATTTACAATTTAGTTAATATTCGACAGTTTGAGTATGAGTTATCTACCAAAAACCGTCTATTTCTGATACTAAATCCGATTTCTGCTCTTCAGGTTCGTTGCTTAAGTCTTTAGTATTTGTCTTTTCGTTCGGAAAACAGACATTGATTTAGGTATATTTGCGTAATTGAAGTCGAACTTTTACGAGTCATACTTATTTACATCTCTTCAAAGCATTTTCAGTACTCTTTTCTACGTTCTGGAACTTTTATTCCGGTACGAAGTTATAGGGAGTTTTACATAACTTATATAAGTATTTTTGGTTGCTTTGACAAAATCACTTATAAAGAAAGTCTGGCAGAAGATAAGCGGTTACCCATTTCATAAAGGAGGTGATATTAATATATATAAAACAATTAATCAATATTGAAATAGGTATAAAAATATCCCAATGGGTGGCGCCATAGTCAAATGCCTGCAGAAAAAATTTCATCCATGCCATATTGCTCATATTTGAGACACATATTGGAACTCAGAAGAAAGAAAATTATGTTTCAAAACAATTTCCGAAAGTTGGCAACGAATTATTATTATTTTTATTATTTAATACATATTAATATTACTATAATATTTCGATTAATAAAAATTTCATCTACCTGACGAGAGAATGACTTTCATAAAAAATTTTTTGTTATTTTAGAAAATAAACCATTCATATAACCATTCATATAAGCTTGCAAACTTCAGCTGGAAGCTCTACAAATGCATTTCGCAAAGGAATATGTCGAATTAGAGAATGATTCTGCCACTTGTCCTAGGAGACATTCTTGTCCATTTAAAAATGTTTAAAGCGTGTTTATGCAAATTAATATACATATATAAAAACATCATTGAATTATTGAGAATAACAATGGCTGCGGACGTTTGAAAATAGTGACAGTGCCTCTATATATATATATATATATATATATATATGTGTGTGTGTATATATATTTGTGTATGTGTAGGTGTTTACGTATGCATCAATATGTAAATTAATGTCATTGGCATGTAAATAGTTTGATGTGTGTGCGTTTGTGTGAGAAAATGCAAATTTTTGCCGCCACGAAAACCACTTAAACACCGCTTGCATAGCATGTGCATGCATTGTAATGTGTGTAAGTTTGTGGCAACTTTCTCAACGACTGAAGCAAACATTTTTTCTAATAGTTTTCCCTCCAAATTTCACAATTTCCTCATTTCTTGCAGTTTGGCCATGCACTGTGTTCCACTGAAGATTTTCTTTTCGCCATTTCGACATTATCACAACTGATGTGTGTGTGTGTGTGTGTGTGTGTGTGTGTGCGCACACAAGTGACTATATTAAATGGTGTGTGCTTATGCAGCTTATGCTGTTGTTGCTCCTGTTGCATTCAAGTGAAAAGTGTGTCAAGTTTCGACAAAGATCAAGTACATCTCCGAAGGCGATATGGATCACACAGATCCGCCCCACTCTTTACTACCGCCACCAACACTCCCCACACACATAGAGAGATGATAGTTGCAAACAATGCAAGAAGTCAAATGTAAGGCTGGAACACGAGCTATTTGCCGTCACTGTGCTTGTGGCGATGCCGATGAACAAACTCCAGTGTCGACGCAACCAAATAGCAACAACAACAATAACAACAACAACAAATAACTGGCTACAAACAGCAAGAAAAGCATCATTGCTTGAACGCTGCACAGGAAAAGTTCTCAGTCAAATGCAAAAATACACACACACACACACACACATACACACATGTCCACTCTAAACATATATACAGCCATATATACATATGTAGCAGCGTATGTGTTCGTAATTCGTAAATAAGCGCTGCGCTGACTTTTCCATTTCCTTTTTATAGCGTCATAAGTGCAGTTTATTGCCAATTTTTCATAGATTTTCTCTGCTTTCCCTTGTTTATGCGTTCGATAAAACTTCTATTTCTTCTTCATTGCAACTTTTGCCTTCAATTTTCTTTTTACGCTCGACGTTCCTTCTTTTCCTTGTTCCTTCGTTTTAAGAGGTCAGCAGGCCTTGTGAGGCATAATGTTTGCTTTGACCGAAAAATCGCAATTTCCAGAAATTTGTATTCGCTCGTTAAATCCACTTGCTGGGAAAATTGAGCAGTGAAAGTCGCAATTGATGGCTCTCATGTAGCCATAGGAAGCGGCAAAACGATTTGTCTTCCATAATTATACTGATTGCTGCAAAATTGCTATGGTTTAGTCGTTTTTGTTTAGATGTTTATTATAGACATTTCCATATAGTCAGGAAATATTATAAATTATGTTGAATTCGTTAGAGAAAAATTTCGTTAGAGCCTTGGTGTTGTGCCTTTAGGTATTTCTTGTTATCCTTAAGAATTTATTTATTTATTTATTATAAGAAGTGGCCCAGTAATCTGGCCTAATAAAGATAGCTGTTTTATATATATATTGAGGATTACTTTACAGTCTATAAAATGGGAATTGGTATATATAAAATTTACGGTGATTCTTTAATTTTAGGATAACGACGAATGCAAATTTCCCAAGCATCAACCCTACTTCGATGTTTTTACTATATAGAGGAAGTTATTACACATAGTTTTTTGTCCCAGAGATTAGGGTGTTGCGAAGTTTCCCGGAATCAAAGTTCAGATTTCTTTGTAGGGATTCAAAAAGTAAAAATTAGTACTTATTGTTTTATGCGCAGAATCGAATGATGTAGTTAAAAATAAAGAAAAGCGAATTTTAATTTTTTAATTTCGTTGAAAAAATCTGAACTTTGGCGCTCTTACGACACACCCTCACTGAGACCGAATTTTATGTATACGTAATACCTTGGAAAGCGGCATTGCCGGTTGAGGAGGTGAAACTTAAAAAAATTGTGAAATTTATGTCTCAGCAATTTCTTTCCATTCATTTGAGATATTACACTTTAAAACTCTTTTCTCAATAAATAATCTCCTTTCAGACATTTTTATTTAATCGTCAATTACTTTTATTCTAACTTTTTTTCTTATATTATTCAAACTTAGACAATTGTGTTGTCATTGCATTCTAATTCAACTCAAACAAATCCATTCTGAGGAACTGAGTTGAATGACTTATTTCACTTTAATGACTTTTAGAACTCACCAAATGCGCACGCGCACACAGTTAAGAGATGCGAAGCATAACGATTGTGCTCATTTGTTTGCGGTGAAAGTTCTCGGGAATGTTGCAAGTTCTTTGACCTCTTGTAAGTGCTTAAATCAAAAACCACAAAATGCACAAAAAATACACGAAAATGTAAAGCCATTAGATTCATTGACCGTTAGAACTTTCACTAAACTGTAAAAACGTTATCTTCTTGCTAAAATGGCATGCATAAAAATAGTAATAAGTATGTAAGTATTCATTTAAGTATATATTGGAATATTCTCGGCTAAGTAATATGTTAGGCAAAGCTCTGAGAAAAGCTCCACTTGTTTTTTAGAAAATGCGTGTGAAAGTTTAGCATTGCTTTATATAACACAATACCTGTTCGGGAATACAAAAGAAAGTTCTTCATTTAAATACATCATAGCCCAATTCAGTCCACATTGAAAGACAAAATGGCTTCACATTCTCTAAAAAAATCGATTAGATATCTCGTTTAAGAACCAATTCTGAACTAGATGCTACTCCACTGATCATCCCTGAAAGTTATAGAGGCGACTTTAATCCAACTGACAATGATAGTTATGACAATTACACGGTGATTTGCGGTTTTAAGGCTGCGAACGCAATTTCATTAAGTATGTTGTTATGTTCTTCTAAAATTAGGATTTACCTATATAAAAATACCAAAAATTTCTTGACTATTACTCGAAAGCAGTTTACAGTACACTCTTTATAGACGAATGCGTGTATTAATTCGTTCAAAAATTACTTGTAAGGCTATCCTTTCGTTGAAGGGACTCTTTTGCACTTTCGAAAGATGGAGGAAACCCTATGTTGATATTATGATAATCGAAATTATATAATGTATAAATTATAGTCAATACTGTAAAGAGCTAAAACGTACTACATGGGGGTCCGTGTTCAGATATTCCGAAGGTCTTAAATCGGAAATTGAATTAATACTTGGTATCCTTACCAGTGGTGTTATTAATTGAGATGGTGAGACTGAAAGAAGTGTTTTTTTTTTTTTTAACAATTTGGTATATACCTACTGAGCCACAACAAGCAACTTTTATGTATATCAAAATTACAAAATCAATAAGTTAAGCCCTCCTATGGAGAAGGCACGTTTGTCAAATTTAATCACTGTCGTAGTCTAAACAATAAAATCCGTTATGATTTCCTATTTATAGCAATTTTGACATTACTTTTTGGACAAAATAGAGAACCTAATGAAAAATGTCAAATGAAAATTATAAATATATTTGGTGGATCTATTATCTCCTTGTAATGGACATCTAGTATGAGTATGCCATTAAAATTTAACATCATTGAATTTGGCATAATGAAAATCGGGCTATAGTTAGTAAGACTATCAACAACATGAAATGCACTTAGGATTGGTCGTTTTACATTTGACCGGACATTTTTCGTTCAGAACATTTTATTTTATGTGATAATTCATCTAATTCAATTTCAGCTAAATAAGACTTCCAATTAGTCATATTGTGAAGAGTTACGTGTTCACACGTGCCTTTATTTCTGTTTTCTGTTTTTGTCCAGAAAATATATTATTTTGGCACAAGAACTTGAAATATCTTAAAGTTTGCTCGAAATTTTATCAAAAAAAAACTTGATGATCAGATGTTTACTTCGAAAACATAAAGAAATTTAAAATTTGCACTTTGCGAGATGAATGAAATTTATTTATTGAGTTTAACTCAGTTTGAGTCACTCAAACTAATATTTCTTTTAATTCATTCAAAATACCGCATACTTGCAGCATATCAGCCATATATCAGCAATTTAATGCATATATTAAAACGCAACAAAAGCAAACAGCATTTGAAAGCCATTTGTGTATAAACAAACAAATTATCTTGCAATCGCGCCAATTTTCGCCAACACCAACACCATAATTTCGTCGTTAGCAATTTACGGGCAGATAACATCGCTACAACACGACAACATAACGAGCGCAACAACAACGAGCGCAGCGAAGGCAAATGTGCATGCGAGCGAAATTCCTTCGGTGAAGACGCAAATAGTCAGCGCTAAACATAGTATTTAACGTGCGCCAACATCGGTCATGCGCTCCGACAGCGCGACCGGCAAAAGGAGGCAGGCGAGCATTTATGCTACGATGTTAGAGTGGCAATTGGCGTGGACCAGTGTGAAACCGGTCACGTTAGTTTCCTTCCGGAAGCAATTATCGTTTCCCGCATTGGTGGCGCCAACCTCGAATACGGGTATTCCCGTTATGGCTTTATGTTTGACGTTTTCCTATTGGCCGCCCAGCCTGATTTGGCGCGTGCACTTGGGTTTCGCGGCATTCCGCGGCATTCCGCGGCGTTATTCATGGTCATGGTCACTGTCTGGGCACTGGGTCAGTTGTGCCTTTGCTGCACACACACACACATACACGTACACACACACGTACATTTACATACATATACAAAATATTTACATGCACCCCACTGTTGTCGGCTGCATTGTTTTGCTCCGACCATTCCCCGCATTTTCCACAACAACATTCGTTGCTCTTCTTGCGATTTCCTTTTAAGCCAATTTCCACTGTTCGCTGGCATTTGGCCGAAATTCCGAGCAATTTCTGTTCTGTCAATTAAATTTGATGTGCGGCACTTATGCACTTGACTTCCTTGCCACATACATGCACAAGTGGAATTCATTGGTAAATCTGTCTTAATAATTGGTCGAAAAGTTCTCCATTACCCATATTTGTATGTGTGTGCTTGCGCTGTATGGTGTTGCATGTGTGTTAATCTCGCTGGAATATAAGCATATTCGTTGTAAAAAAATTTCAAATTAGGCGAAAGTGCAATTACTGCTTCCTTCCATTTGGATAGAAATATATATAGTATGTATAAATTTTATGTATAACAATACACATAACTGTTGTTGAACTGAGAAGTTCGTTGCTTAAGCCTTTTGAATAACAGCTGAGGGCGGATTATTTGTACGCTTCCTATGGACTCCGAAACCACTTGACTTGAGAGGTACATAGTGCCAAATGTGGTTTCCAATATAAAGGAAAACCGTCGCCTGCAACCATAACAAGGTAAAAATAATTCAATATAGATATCAAAAGAGAGGTATTCTGGAAATTTTCAAGATAGACATATTTTAGAATAGAGCTGACAAGTGTCTAATAATATTTTTTTTTATTTGAACTGGATAGTATGCTTAAAAATGTTTGCTGAAGGAAATGTTAAGAAAAAATTCCATAATATATTCGATTAGTCCTCAATTTAGAGATATTTTTTAATAGAGTCGCTACTTAAAGTAGTCAAAAAAGTTACACTGAGTACAATAATACTCCCATATTTTTAATTCAAATATATTTTAGATTAGGGTTGCCATTACGTTTTACGTTTTATTGTTTATTAAATAAAATTTATTAAAATATGGCAACACATCTGCAAAATATAAGGCGATTAAGAAATCCGAATGGAAAGTATCTCGTAAATAAAATGTTTTTTAATGTTTTAGAATAGAGCTACCAACTATGGAAAAATAATAATTCCCAGCAAACTTTTGTGTGTTTGAAAACGTCTGCAAACTATAAATAGGGCAACCAACGTGGCCCGGTCAGCTTTTGGAGAGAACATTTTTATAGAATTTCGATTTTATTTCGGAAAGTCGAACTAAAAGGAAATTGAAGTAAAAGAGAATTAAATAAATATTTACATTTTGTGTAAGTTTTGTGTTACAAATGTATTTCTCCGCCCACATATTCAATTACACATATTGTACATACATTAAGCAACTAGCAACTAGCTAGACTTGCACATTCACGGCTATCAAACACTATCAAAAGCGGCAATCTGTGCATTTTTATTCTCTCTTCGCGAAATTTGGGTCAAATCGACCGCCCAAACAGACGCCAATCAAACGCTCACTCACGCGCGATCATCATTCAACCGAACCGAACCGAACCGAACGGAACCGCGCCGCACCAAGCCAAGTTGAGCTACCACAACTGGAACAAAAACAACAACAACAACCATTTGAGGAAAATATCCGATCAGCCAACAAATCAGCAATTTAACCCAGAAATCGGGCAGCCAGCGCAATTTATTGTACCTTTTATGCCATATACTTGCCATACGTGCATACATATATATAACTGTGTTTACATGCAACACACGCCAAATGACAAAGTAAAAGATGACGATTAAAAAGAGAAAAAAGAAAAAACGCAGCAAAAAATGAAAATGCAAAATAGCCATTCAAAACGTTGCGGAAAATCCCATTTGAATACAGGCACACACACATACACGCCGGCGTGCTGCAACGCCGCTTTTGTGGCTCAGAGAAAAAGTAGGTGAAGGTAAGATGCAAGCGATGATAGTTTCACTGCCATCTCCCGAGCACCCGATTCTCAACACTATGCCGCATGCCCCACAACCCACAACCCACACACACAAACACACGCGGGCGCACATACACATTCGGTTTATTCATTGCTTGCTGTCGACTGGCGTTGTGGGTCAATGTGCTGCTGGCTCCGTGGCGATTTCCGTTGCCACTGCCATTGCCACCGCGTCGCCAAACCGCTGCTGCCGCAAATAAATTGCTCTGTGGCAAGAGCAGCGTCGAGATGTTGAATACACACACACGCACACAAAACACCTTCACATAACAGACATATAATTGTATGCAAACTTTGTTGTTAGTTTGGTCTATGCCTTGCTTGGTTGTTGTTGTTACCTCACTCGATTTTTTCCTCGTAGCAATGGCAGCTCTGCTTTATTGTTTACAAATAAGCCGGTAATGACTGCACGCGGTGACTGACTTTTTCAGCAAACTGTAAGGCCCCAATAATCGCAACAAAACTTGCAGAAATCCTACACACGTATAAATCTATATGTTGTGTACGATAATTTTAAGATTTTCAGGGCCACTCCTGAAGCCTAAAGTGATAAGCGCTTTACTACCACTCGGTGGAACGTGAGTTTAAGCAATTCCTCCGAGAGTCGGCTCTAAATTTGCGGCATCGACTTGGATTTTATTCTCAGGTTCGTTCGTTATTTCGGGAGCCAACCTACCAACCAAAGGTTGAGTTAAGACTTCTTAAAAATCGCCATAATACACCCAGAGAATAGAGAATAGAGGATAGAGTATAGAGATGACACGTGATGATTACATTTTGCGTTGATGCCACATAAAATATGAGTATTAGGGAGTGTCCTGAGATGTGCCAAACATCTCAATGGTGGTCATTATGACTCCCTATATGATTGATATTGTAGATATATTTTTTAACAATGCTAACCTCATCCTGTCGTGTATGACGCCATCGAATGAAATTCCAACTGACAACATTTACCACAGCTGTTCCCATAACAGTGGGTTGACTTAGCGAAAATGTCTGCCTACTTAGCCTGAATAAGCACAATCAACTGGGCAGCAATCAATCAACATTTTCTTTAACCGTTTTCTTTGATTGGTGTGGTGTGTCAGAAGTCAAACTAAACCGTTGCAGATGAGTTCTTTGTAAATTTGACTTATTCCAGTTATCTTTAGAGTTGTCTCCGACATATCAAATATATTTTCTGCTTGCAACAAGCTTCATATGTCACTAACCACCTCTTTGTACACCTTTTCAAACTATCCCTAGTTAATATCCGATTTCTAGTGATCTAGCCTCGTCGATATACTTCCTTTTCTGGACATACTAGCAACACCTCAAAACCACAACAAAAACGGCTGGAAATAATTACAACAACAACACGAACAATAACGCCACCGGAAAAAACAACAACAACACAGCCACATCAGCGAACATAGTAGTGACAACAACATTAATAACAATAGCAACAGCAGGGGAATTGACAATAACTACAAAGGGAAAGTAGTAGCTTCTTCATCGAATATTGGAGCATTATTCCGTTGCCTTTTGCAACATCAATTTATTTCTTTAATAAGAATACCAACTGAAGAGATATTATTATTGCTAAGTGTTATTTTGCCAGCTACCTGAGAGTGCCAGCTACCAAAAATATTTGTATGTTGTACCCAAAGTACTCAAATACGACTTTTGCCAGCACTTTCATTTTACGAAATTCCAATGGAAGATTCCAGTCTTTTCTGATCTTAATGAATCTTAATTGAAAAATGGTGAAAATTCAATTCATTTTTATCATTGCAAATTTACTTACTTATCACAATGCCCTCGTACATGAAATATTTTCTTCTTTCTTTTATTCAATTTACTTTTAATTTCCACACAATTCTTAAACGCATCAAACAATAATAACAATCACACACCAAAGTATTTAATTACTTTCATAAAGCACCTGACATTCTCCCAAGCGACTCCCAAGTCAAGCGAGGCATTTCGATTTCGATTCGTATGCAACACCCGTCCACATTTGATAACCTCAAAATCTAATTTCCACAATTGATCGAATTGGCCGAATGCAAATAACAGAAGAGAATTCACCAGTGGTGGGGCGCACATAAAACGTTCGATTCCGGTAAATGGAATCAGTGAAGGCAACTTCTGACACTGCTTTCGTGGGCTACACACATACACACACACAGGCGCATTCTAGTTGTGTGAAATTGAATTGAATTCATTACTTACAATATTATTATCGATGCGGCGACTTGAAGCTATAAAAGGCCAACGGCGCACTTGTGGGCGTTCCTTTACTTTCTTCAATGCGGTAACGCGAGACGCACTTAATAAAGTGCCACAAAGTAGATTTGTCAATCGGCTGGGGCAGCCGTGAAATTCGCTTTTCAACTCGCGAAGCCAGCAAGAGGTGATTTGGTACTGACTTAAAGACAAAAACAACAAAAAAAAAACAATTGAAATTGAAAATGCAAAAATATTACTATTTAATAATCGCGATATTCAGCGCTTACTTGGCCGCACACCGGGACTGTGCGCAGGCGTTGAGCGCGTTTCGGCCGGCGGTGCCGCCACCGCCGCGCTGGGGTGCCAATATGCAAATGCTGCGGCGTCACAACAGTATGTGGTAACTATTACAAGCTATACAAAATGAATTACAATTGCAATACAACAAATAAGAATTATTTTAATACGCAAGAGTGTTCAATTTAATTATAATATTATAGTTAAAAAAATGTTTGCTTCTTCGCGCAGATGCGGCGTTCGAATTTTGGTCTGAGGACACTGATACCAATCTGTGGGAGCATTGTGGCCTTTTCGAGGGCGATATTATGCTGCATCGCGAATGGTTACGTAACGGTTTATTGCAGGAGAAATTCACATGGCCCGATGCGACAGTGCCATTTTACATAGACGCCAATGATTTCAGTGAGTATGAGCTAAGGAAGAAAGTGTGGTGAATTGAAATGAAAAAAAAAAAAATAAAAAATTTAACAGAAAAACAAATTTCAAGTAATTCAAGAAATAAAAAAAAAACAGAAACAATTAACGTCATATATATATATATATATATATATATATATATTTGATGAGTGGTGAAGTGTGGTGAAAAACTATAAAATGCAGCAATAATCGTTAAAATTAAGCTAAATACTCACAACTGTACAAAACAATTCATTTAAATCAATGTGAATGTGGCCAAGTATCCAAAACAAAAGACTTAAGCGACAATGAAACCTAAACGTGTTCAAAAGTTCAAAATAAACTAATTATCCAATTTTGGATATCACACATCTTCAGAATATTGGAGAAAGGCATCATGATGATCTTGGGAGGCTGTTCCGCTTTAAGCAAATGTCTGCAGAGGGAATTTAATCGAGAACATTCCAAAAACCACATTTAAATGTTTGAAGTGAAAAATTCGAAACAAATCAATGAAGTTTTCAAAAAATTTTATTTCACAAAATCCCACTTTACCTCACACTAAATCATCGTCTTCGGACTTCATCACTTTTAACTTTTATAGCTGTGTGTTCCCCATTATTTGCCTAGTGGGTTTTGAATTACTTTTTTTTTCTCCAACTCTACACACACAGACCAAACGCAAATGATGACAATTTTGGAGGCCTTCAAAGAGTACCACGAGAAATCTTGCATCCGATTTCGGCCCTACGAAAAGGGCGACACCAACTGGATAATCATAAAAGGCAATTATACTGGCTGCTGGTCCAGCGTTGGCCGCCAACAGGGCGGGCAGGTTTGCACATACACCACAAATTATTTAGAAATACCAAAATCAATTCACAAGCGCTCACAAAACACAGGTACTTAACCTCAACACACCACGCTGCGTCTCGCATGGTGTCATCGTGCACGAACTGTTGCATGCGCTCGGCTTCTATCATCAACAAAGCTCAACAGAACGCGATGAATATGTGAAGATCAATTGGGAGAACATTCTGGATGGGCATGCGCACAACTTCAACAAATACGCACGCACATATATAACCAACTTCGGCGTAGAGTATGATTATCAGAGTGTAATGCATTACAGTTCGAAGGCGTTCACGAAGAATGGCAAGCCGACCATCGAACCGTTGGTAAGAAGAGTTGAACCCCTTGGTAGAAAGCAAAAGATGCTTTCTGTATAGTAATAGCTTTACTACTTAATCCCTTAGGATCCCTATGCCTCATTGGGCCAACGCAAGGGCCTTTCCAAGAAAGACATATCCAAGTTGAATGAAATGTACCAGGAGGACTGCAATGTGGATTATCTATTTAGTTTTGATAGGCTGGGCTCGTATTTAGACGAACTATTGGAATATTTTCAAAATAGTTTATTTAGTCGAAACCGTCCGGAGAAACGTACAGATGTAAAAAATTAAACGTGCTTTCATACATTTGCTTTGTGTTGAGTTACAAAAATATAAAACATATTTCCTTTTTATGATTAAGAAGTAAATTTTATAAAAAAAAGTTAACTTAAACGTTATTAATCTCATTGTGCTGCTAGTGTAGCTGTCATGTTTGTAGCTTTCTTGTTTGCATTTAGAAATGTTCATGCATAGAAAGTGAAATGTCGCAATTCTTCCAATGTGCTCTCGGCAATCTATGTTTTAGAAACGTGCAATTAGAGCAGAATAAAGAAAAAACACAATAAAAGCCTCACCTCTCGTACCTCCAAGTTGTTGTCATCGGCCAAACGTTCGATTGCTTTCTTAAGCTCCGTGCACCAAACATTCTGCAAGCCGCGTAGACTGAAGCGCGCCAACAAGCGGAGGAGCATGCACATGCGCATATGCATTAAATCATCATTGTTGCTGAATAGCGCTAATAAATTCAATTTACTGCTGAATATGACCCTCTCTACCAAATCCGCATTTTCTGGCAGTTCGCGCAGTACGCATATCAACAGCGCCAAAATACAATTCGAGATGCGCACCGCATTGGCATTCTTGAAATCTGTAAAATAAGCGGTCTGGTTAGTGCCTTAGCGGTAGTGTTTAATATTTTCTAGTACCAACCATGTTGCAGCAGATTAATGAGCAGTTCATTTGCAGCCAATATGGCAACTGCATCGCAGAATTGCGTTAGGAACTGAAGCTTTAAGTGCACCAAGTGGCAGATTAGTTCATAGAGACGCGATGTGGTGCATATTTCTTCGTTATTTAGCTCCTCCATTGCACGCACGGCACGTCCGCCATGCGGCTGTGGCAAGGAAGCGCTCGAATCGCCGGTGCCCTTGTGATAAATCAACAATTTGGAAGCGTACATGAGATTAGGCACGAGCTTTACGTCGATATAAACCTGCAAGGCGTTTGAAAGGTTACGCGTTTAGTTATTGTAAATATTTTGTACAGATTTTATATTTGATTTACATTTTGAATCAGCTCAGTAACACAGGGTGACTCATCGGCCACAAATGGCAGCGATAAAAGCTGTGCTACGCTATCCACCACTTTCGGTATGGCTTTTGAATTACGCAATGGTGCCACTATGATGCTTACCTAAGGTATTTTGAATAAATCAAAGTGTGAATATAAATTTTTCTATTGAAAATTTTTGCATTTAGTTGCAATAACACTTACCAAATTGTGCTGCTTCAAGGAATCCAATTCACCGTCTAATACTTCCTGCATTGTGCGATTCAAAAACGCTAGCCACTCATCGTTTTCAATGGGTGGACTTTGAGATTCATCGCAGGAGTCCCAACCGGGCAGCAGGCATGGTGGTGAATTTCTGAAAATATATATGCGAATGTAAACAATAATAGATTCGACTTAAGCAATGAACGACTAACTCGGTGCTGCGCTTTTCATCGGCAGATTGTGCCATGCTCTTATTGAACTTTTGTTCTTTCTCCTTATCTCTATCTTTATCTTTCTCTCTGCGTTCAATAGTTTTGCGCTGTACTTCCATGTCGAAGCTCTGTCCCAAACGCAGTGAGAAATTGTCCAAATTCTGACTGAGTTTGCGCTTTTCCAAATCTTTGCTGCGTGCCACTTTAGCATTTGCATTCGTATTTGAGGAAGTGTCTGGTAATTTGGCATTATCGGAGGGAGACTTTTGTTGCGGTTGATGCGTTTGTTGCGGTGGCGAGGAATTTGTGTTTGCCGAGTATATAAAATTGTCATTCATGTGATTGAGTATCATGTTTGTGTTGCCACTGACAAAGCAAGTTTGTGAGTTGATTACAGGCGCTGCCACAGCTGCTTCTGTTACAATGTTGAAGTGTGGCACAACAATGTCACCATTGTGGGCTTTTAGTTCTGTTGCATCCCTGTAGGATTGATCAGCGAATGGCACAGTAACGGTGTTCTCTTCAACATCCGTTTCAAGATTCTCGATATCACTAGGTGGTATAGCGTTAATACTGTCACGTGACGACGTCAGATTGTCGTTTGTACAATGCGAAGTGTTCGCAAGATTCATGGAAGCAATGTGTTGCGATAGATCCTCTGCCTTTGAGCTGGAACTATTTTCAATATAAATATTAAAACAGGACAATTAAATATAAATGAGTAATTCTGCTACCTTTGTGTGTGCGAGCTTTTTGTATTCTTTTGCTTTTGTGGGTTGGTGAATGGTGAATTATTCGCTTTGATGCCGGCGATAAGGAGTTTGCCCTCCACAAAGGGATGACACAGTATTTGTGTCCAAGATATGCGCAGGGATGGGTCTTTTTCCAGCAATCCCTACATGTAAGTAGTAATGACATATTTCAGATTATTTTCTATCGTTTTCAATATACACTTACCTGCAAAAACGAGCGACAATCGCTACTTAAAAAGCTTGGCCATTTAACCTCTTCGTGTTTAATCAATTTCACCAAATGCAATATTGACGTTGTACAGAAGGGCGGCGCACCGGCCATACACTCATACGATATACAGCCCAGTGACCATAGGTCAGCCTGATGATCATATGGTCGCTCAGCCAATAACTCTGGCGCCATATATAAGGGTGTACCTTTAATAGAAGTCAACACATGCGTACCCATGGTCATGTTGCGCGCCAAACCGAAATCACATAATTTTGCATGTAAATCCTCATTGAGCAGCACGTTCTGTGGTTTTAGATCGCGGTGCAGTATACGATTGGAGTGTAGATAGTAAAGTGCTGATACTAAATGGCAAATGAGACGTTGAGCTTTTTCCTCTGGTAAAGCACCGTGGCGCCCCAGGTACCGATGCAGATCTATGAGTGCGAATTCAGTGACTACAATGAGATCGTTTTTCGTCTCGAACGATTCCAGCATTTCAATGACATTAGTATGCTTAAGATGAGCCTGTATGTCACATTCTCGTCGCAAATTTTTCAGCTCCCGACTACTGCGACCGCGCTGTGTCGATGTACATATATAAACATTTATAATTACTTATTGCGAATTTTGTTTTCTATTAATTTAACATTTAATAAGTTATTGGTATTAAATATAATTTACTAACCTTAGATATAACCTTTATGGCTACCACTTGTACATCCTCTTTGCGTATGGCTTTGTAGACTCGCCCAAAAGATCCTTCTCCTATTAGGGAACTCACTGTGTAACGATTCATGTC
Source organism: Bactrocera minax (assembly GCA_021498325.1). Taxonomy (NCBI): domain Eukaryota; kingdom Metazoa; phylum Arthropoda; class Insecta; order Diptera; family Tephritidae; genus Bactrocera; species Bactrocera minax. Next base: position 116,317 of record JAKEEE010000065.1, on the reverse strand, counting down.
TCGTATAGAATTTAGAATCTTTTCATTTATTATTTCGAATACAAATTATTCTTCAACATGTGTTGAGAAATTATTCACATATTTTCACGTACTAATTTACGACGTTTTATATACTTATTTTAACTTTTATGTGTAAACTTCCTTTTTCGGTTTCTGTACACAATTTCGATCGACTAAGTGCATATATTTATTTGTTATCTTGTTTTGTTTTGCCAAATTTGTTTCATTTACAAAGCTGTCAAACCCGTTCGGCGAAAGAATGCCAAAACAAAACGTTAACTTGTTGCGCTTCTGCTTACGTGATCAGCTGTGCCGGCAAATTTCTAACGTTAGATAGGGCTTGCCATAGCTGATTTATTATTTTTACTACGATCACAAATGAATTAAATGCAACACTGTTACCATGTATATATAAAGGCAGCAGATAGTTGAGAATGAAGTCAGCTAGTTTTAAATTATAAACAATCAACTAACAGTCAACACGTCTTATCATTCGGTTGAATACTTTAATCACAAGTGTATATACAAAAATTTTTACAATACTGTAACAATTGTACTATACAAAATAAATATATATACAGTCAAGTGTTTGTGTTGCTGTAAAAAGCTCAAGTGTTTACTTTGCTATTGCATTCTTTAAGGGTAATTTAATGAGCGCTTGATTGGCGTCTAAATTAATTTCTAAGAAGTATTTTTTTTAGATATGGGTTTTCTCAAAAACTCCATATTGAGATTAATTGGTTGTACGAATAATGTGCACATAAATCCGGATATACCCATGGCTTCTAATTTCTAATTCCTTTGCTTCCCAACATTGTACATGCCTATACAATCCTTCCCAACAACCACAATCTACTAAATAAACAGTCCTTCACTTAGTTTCAATTGCATGTTGTAGGAATAGAAAACTGGTAGTTCATCAGCTGCTTGTTTTACTGGTTTTTTGTATAAATTATTATGTTAAAATTTTTGCAATATTGCCATAAACATATAAGTACACTGTTGCTACAAAATCAATAAAAATCAGCAGTACATCGGCACATTTATTTGTATCAAAGTTTATCTCTTCTATGAACACAAAAAAATATTTCAGAGGAGAATGTTTTACATCTTGCATAAGCACATAACTAAAACCACTATAGTAGGAGAATATATTAATTAAAGCGAGAGCGAAGTTTTACATATCAGAAAAATCCACGTACACGTATGTCTAGAATTGCAAGCGCCGCTATTCGCTACTTCGTCACGTTTTATTTGTACAGTGCACTTGTAAATACATATGTCCATATTCTTCAACTAAAATCTGTAGTGTGTAACAATCGCTCGAAATGATAATAATTTGTGCTAAGTGCGGACAGAATATATTATTAATATATTTCTCTTTATTAATATATTATAGGTTTTACTTCTGCAGTTATTAAGTAATCATGAGTCTATCAGAAATTTCAAGCAAGTTCACTGAAAATACGTTGGATGAGATTATCCAGAAAGCCGGTGGCACTAAACACACTTCCTATAAATTCGGTGAAGGCTTCAAGAAAGGCGATTCCTATCTGAGTAGAGTGTATCGACTTACCGTCTTCGGCGTAAATGAGACTGATGGGTAACTGCTTTCATTTAATTAATTAAATTATAAACAAAATAACCAGGTTTTATTACAGCTCATCACTCGAAGTGCACCTAATTTGTAAAGGTATGCCGGATAATGTTGCACGCCGGAAATTATTTCACTCAGCGGATTTCTTCCGAAATGAAATAAATTTCTACACAAAAGTTGTGCCTGTATGGGAAGCTTTTCAGGCACGTCGTAAGCCCACCAATCCATTCACAGAATACCCAAAATGTTTTGCTTCGTATTGTGATGGCGAAAACGATTTTATCGCTTTGGAAAATGTCAATTACCGTGGTTATAATGCGCCAAATAGACAAGATTACATATCCCTAGAAGATGCCATATTAACAATGCGTACTTTGGGACGTTTTCATGGTATTTCATTAGCATTGCGTGCCTTAGAGCCCAAAAATTTTGAAACAGCGGCTAAGGGTTTGGAAGTGAGTCGTTAAATTCATTAGTTTTATTTCTACGATAATTTTCGTTTTTTCAGGAAACATACTATAATGAAGCCAAGCGTTCCTGGTATATAGATTTCCTCGGTTTGGCTTGCAATGTTGCTAAGGATGCGGTGGAAAAAACTTATTCCGGCACTGAATACGAAACCGTAGCTAAGAAGTTTTTACAACCTACACCGCTCTATGATGATCTTATCAAACTTGTTTCGTCGGACTGTATGTACAGTTGAACTTGAAATTTAAAATTTCTTTAACATTTGCCAATCAAAACAATCAGCTCCACTAGCGGCTATTGGACATGGCGATTGCTGGACACCAAATTTCTTAACCCGTTACTCTAAAGATAAACATCCAGAGGCTATCGTAATAATAGATTTCCAATTAGCACGTCGCGCTTCCATCGGCGTGGATATATCATTCTTCATATACTCTTGCACAAGTGAAGCGCTGCGTGAATCTCATTACCAACAGTTATTAAAAGTAATTTGTAAGAATTCTTTTTCGCCAACTGCTAAACGTTTTTATCATAACACTTTTAGGAATATCACCAAAGCGCTTGTGCTCTGGTCGCTGATTTAGGTGCTGATCCAACGGCGGTCTTAAGTTGGGAATTGTTCCAAGAAGAAATGCGACGGTTTGCGCGATTCGGTTGTGGTATGGGCATTGAGTCATTGCCAATGTCATTGATCGAAGACGATGAAGTGGCCGATTTGGATGACATGAAAGAGGATGCGGTGCTTACCGATGTCTGGGACATTAAACCATTTAAAGAGCAAAGAAAACGTGAACGCATTGCACAGATATTCAAACATGCCATTGATCAGGGCTATATAACAAACTAAATTAACAAAGTATATCTGCATTCACAATTACATATCAAATAAGTAGCAAAATGTATGTGTGGTGTAGTATTCCTATGTGGTGTGAAAGTTGAACTTAACTTGAAAATTACAAGCAATATTTTAATATTTTACTTTTTTATTGTATAATTTTTAATAAATAACTACAAACATTGCCCCTCATTCAGCACACACCATTTCGGTGTGACCGCGTCGGGCTTAATACCGCGCGATAACAGACGTTCGCGATAACGTAAGAACCGTGTCTGCACCAGCAAGCTCGATAGTTTGGGATTCGCCCACAGTCGTTCTGCCGCAGCGCCAGCCCGTGGCCATATACGCGACTCTGTTTTTAAAATATATTTACTGCTACACTCATTACTTTCAATTTCACCACACTTACCCACAGAACTTTGATCCACAAACTCACTCCACATGCAAATTTCACCGCCTAACACCAATGGATGCACTTCCATGCGATTGTCGTAAACCTTCTTCCAATTGTGATACTCCGTGTGTCCCCAGAAACCATGGTCCAAATACCAGGCATCTTTCGTTGACGCTATAATGCGATAGCCCTTCAGCAGCAAATCGTTGTTCAGTGTTTTATCTGATTCTACCCACGTTTGTATGATGTAACGCTCTTTGGGTAGGTGCTCGACTATAATATCGGGGTCTGTCAAGTGACTCGACCACAGTATTACTGATTTGGGTACTGGATTCCGTGCATACTGTCGCTGTGTGACATTATCCCACGAGTCCAAATTTTTCTGATGAAATTCTGCCCACAGCTTGTAAAAGCTGCGTAAACTCAAATCAAAACCTGTATCATGCATACGACGCGTTATTTCTTCTGTGCGATTCCAGCAGGGTATAAACACCTCATCACCACCCATATGTATAGTCTCCTCCGGTGCATTTACCTCTGCGAGATCCTCGTAAATCTCCTTCATTATACCGTACATATTCTCGTTGAATGGATTTAATTGTCCACATGGTGGCTCAATGCAATATGAACGCCAAGGTTGTTGATTTACACACACCGCCATATTGCCCAGCCCCGACATGGGACCCCACTGCCAACCATTTCCAGCATGTGAGGGCCCATCGATTTCGATAATAATACGTATGCCGCGCAGGCGTGCGTAGCGCACAATGTTTTGGGTGTCGACGCGGCTGTAAACCATATCTGGACCATAGGCGCCAAACCTAGTGGTGAATTGAGGTGAAAAAAGTTAGTCTATCTACTGCAAATTTTACTTTACGAAGTATGTTGAATAATAGTTTATTTCTTATATTATTTCGCTTTAATTTCCATTTTCACATTTTCACATTTTCATTTTTTTTTTTTTTTGTTTTTACATCCATTTCATTCATCACTTCTTTTATTATTTCCATAATTTATCAATATCCACCATTAATTTATGATTCAAACACTTACTGCTGTAATTCGGGGACTCGCGTGATTTCCAGTGGAAAGCTTTGAGTATCGACCACATGCCAATGCAGCACATTCATCTTCGAGGCCGCCATACCGTCAAGAACGCGACTGATCATCCGCAACGGCATATAATTGCGTGCAGTGTCCAGAAGTAGTCCACGATGCGAGTAAATGGGTCCATCGCGAACTCGAGCAGCTTTGACCAACAGTAGACCATTTCTTTTTTTAATTCAAGCAAAACAACAACAAATGTAGTGCTTAACAAGTAAGGAAGGGCTAAGTTCAGATGTAACCGAACATTTTATATTCTCGCAATGTGCAAGGATCAGAGGCGGGGATTTGCTTTCAGGTGCTGGCATAACTTTATATTAAAAAATGTTGCGGAAGAATTCAACATTCATAATTCGACGAAATTGTCAATGAATTGCAATCATATTTTGTATCCTATTAACTTGTATTACAGGCCATTGACTCACGTACTTTCATTGCTATAATTCGCTTCGTGTCAGAGAAATTTATATTAAAATCTAACAAATTAACTCAAACGTTATATCTGTGATATAAACTCAACCAAAGTGGTTTAATGAATATATTAGATACACGAGGAAAAAGTAAACCAGAGAAAATGAAATCATTATATTAGGAATAAGCGGTCTGGACCGATTTCGTTCATTTTTAGCGCGAAATCACATTGTGTTTAAGAAAACATATCCACTTAATTTCATTAAAATATCACACATTTTGACCAACATAAACAGTTCAAAGTCAGATGGAAAGTGGGGAATTCTTGTATCGGGCATTTTTGGGATAGAGGAAGATCTGCACTGATCACATCAACTCTTTCCATTATTCAAGTATATTAGAGAACATGTTTTCACCCAATTTTGTGAAGGTTTTCAACATATTCTTTGTAAGGGAGGTGGGCGTGGTTATTATGCGATTTCATTGATTTTCTCAGTATATGAGGAGATGCCAGAAAAACTTACTCAAATCAAGTTTGATTGATATAGCGATATATTAACGGTTTCCGAGATATATATATATATATATATATTAAATCTATTGGGGTAGGATGCCCAAACCTAGTAGGATTCTCTATACCAAATTACATGTTTGTGTCTTAATTTGTTGCTTACTTATAGAACTTTATCGGTTTTCGATTAATGGCATTTTGTGGGCGTAGCAGATGTCAAATTACGCCTATCTGCAATACCTACCGTCTTACGGTGGCAGAGAACACGTGTACCATGTTTCATCAAAATATCTTCATTTTTAATCATGTTATCGCTTGCACGGACGGACGGACAGATAGTCACTCGGATTTCAACTCGTCTTTTCATCCTGATCATTTATATATATGTATATGTCTATATCTATCTCGATTAGTTCTGGGTGTTACAAACAAACGTTAGATGAACAAAACTAATATACCCTCCAGCAATATGTTGCGAGAGTACAAAAAAGTAAGCAAACATTGAAATAAGTTAAACCCACTCTTTGCTGCCCGTTATAAGATTACTGAGCGTCTCCAGCGCATGCCTGGCGCCGTAGACTGTTTGCGCTTTGACATCAACAAAGGTGGCCATTTCTATTCACAACAAAAAAAGAAACATACAAATATGTGAATTATTTTGTACCGTTATACGTCGTCTCTACCTGTTGTTCGCAGACTTAGCTGATAAGTCTCGTTCGTACCCCAGTCTAATACCAAACTATTCGAACTCACTGTAGTCTTCACGTACACCTCTTTGCTATTCGGCAGCGAGCAATTCCGCAAACACTCCTTCAGCATATTACTGACGAAAATGCGATTGGACTCGCGCAAATACTGCGTGGTAGCCGGGTCAGGCGCCACCACATTGAATCTCACCTTCCACGGGTCGAAACGAACGCGTTCGTTGGATAAGTTACAGTCGCCGGTAGGCATAGGCCAGATAGCGCCATATCTGCCGCATGACAAGCGACAATCGTTTTGGCTCTCAAAGCGCTTGGCATCCCCGATATTTGCCGCCTGATCGATGACACACAAATCTGTAGAGGTGCAGATCCATTTAGCGCTGGAATTATGTTACAAATATAAAATATTAATACATATTTGTCTGCGGCAATAAAAAGGCTTCAGTCGACTTAAGCTGAAGAAGATTTTTTAATGATCTGATATTTTGTAATAGTGGCATAAAGTCTACTCAGCTACTATGAATTACCTCTTAACTCTAGTTCTCTACAACAGTTTGTTTTTCAAAACTTCTAACATATTGACAACTTCCTAGCAAATTACTTAAAATTCGAAGATATAATTTTATAGAAATATATACAGTCTTTTCCAAAAATTTAACCACGGACGTGGCCATGCCCGTCTTTACGACAAGTTTATTTTCCAAATCTTCTTACCTACTCATATAGCAGATATTTCACTGAAACATTGAGAAATATATCAGACAAAATAGTATATCTCTTATCTCTGAGGCAACTTTGAAACGAAATCAGCTAAAACTTCGCTTTATAATGATCACTGTTTTCAGATACTTTAAAATTACAAAAAAGTAAATATTTTGTTATAAATTATTGAAAATATCTCTGCATGAACTTATTTTTTCCTAACTTTATCAAAATATAATTGAAATATTAGGAAAATATCTATAAGATGTCATTTAAAAATCTCTGGAAATTCTAGAAGTTTGCAAACTATTATTCTCAGTTACTTCGAAAATTCATTGGCGAATTTCGATAATTTCAAATTACAAAGTTCGAAATTGCTTATTTTTTCCTTGTACTGACGAATTTGGAAAAAACTTTAATTTAACCGATTCGTTGGTACGAATTGGTTGTTCGAAATTCTCTAATTTCAAAAGTGCGGTTAAAACATCTTAAATTAATCATAAACATAGTTTATTCTAGACTCGTTCATCAGTTTGATTATTTTGCAAAATGCTCCGACTGAAAGTAATGCTACTAGTGAATCAGGTTTCTTTCATTTTCGACTCTTCCCTTTGCACTTCTACAAGTTCAAATAATGAGTTTACAAATTTTATGGAAGTTATATGGACTGTATTGCAGCGTACATGGCAAAAAATGTTGTTATATATAATAGAAAGAAATTGTTTAACTGGTCCTTAAAATAATTGAGCGCTTACCTCTCTTCAACTGTCCGTGCTGTGGCAACTAGGAAGAACACACCAATAGTCAACTGCAGGAACACACTTGTTATGGCCATTTAAAGTTTAATTATATTTTAATTCGTTGTTTGAGTATTTCAATCATAAACTATTTTTGGATTTAATTATGCAAGTAATTTCTGTACTCAGTTTGAAACTGTTCGTTGATATTAATTAAATACATGCGTGTATATTCTTTAGAACATTTTGGTGTTCAGTATTTGATTGGTACAACTTCAATTTTACTACTTGTGACGTAAATATATTGTGATCTACAATTTCCGGGTATCTTTTATGTGCTACTAAAGCATATATAAATTAGGATTTAGTTTTCCTCTTTTTAATTATTCTGATTCATTTACGGAAGAAACGAAGTGAGCTCAAGTTCGTTGGGTTTTAGTGCTTAATGCAATTCATTTCTTAATAAATATTTACAAAAGTCATTCATTTCAAATTGTGCCAGACAGTATTTAGTAATAGACTGGTCACCCGACAATAGTAAAAATAACAAAAAGTAAATGAAAATAATGAATAACAAAAATAGTAATGTGGCGGTTAGACCTTGACTATCGAGAAAACAAAAATTTTTGTTTGAAAATGTTTCCTTCTCCACCGATATCTGGAGTTTCAACACCAAAAATAATACCAGCCATTTCAGATAATTTTTTGTCGGCTTAGCTATTACAAAGGTATAAAATAACAGCCGATTCTACTACCCGACAGATTTGTTTAAATATTATTGATCTATTTTTGGAATTTGTATCTTTCTATTACTCTTCCCGATTTTTCTTTAAATTAAATTAAATTAAAAAAAACCGTATAATCTTGCAAATATCCCTAGTATGCATACTTTCGCTAAGATCATTCTCTTTTCGATATATCAGGGACCCCTTAGCTCTATCACTTCCTTATTCTTCTCAAATATCATCAACTTCCTTATCAGTAAGAAATTTCGATGACACTGGCAAATCATTAGCGAATTCAACTTCCATTTTATACATACAAATGTAGAAGATGTTTAAATACAGTAATTTTTTGAGCATTCGTCTAAGAAAAGATCTAAGAAGATTGGGGAAAATATGGTAGAAAAGAAGCTTTATAAAAATTGGTTGGACTTTCGGTTCAAAGATTTGTGCAGAATTAGGGGTTGTTTAATGATTCGGTTAATTGGTGTACCCGGTTTTTCCCCACTTTTCTGCAAAGAACTGATCCAAGCAGTTGTTTATACCCGTGAAGCTTGCTCTGGTGGACTCCTTATACTCTAAAGATTTTATAATATCAAGCTATTACTTATAGTAAAAGCTTATTACTATAAATAATTTTTAGCTATGCGCAAAATTGTCCGCACCAAATTTAAAAAAAAAAAAATTAAAAATGTTTTTGTACTCAATAGTTTTCCTTCCTGATACCGATTCGATATATACCACAAATCAAGATATCACACTGAAAAGGACCATGGGCATAACAATCACAAATTGGAAAGGGTTAGCTTGTGTAAGTTCTTGTTATAATTTTAAACATTTCGGTATCGAGTAAAGAAGGTATTTTAAATCGGTACTAAGTATAAAGAGAGAGAATGTGACTAGTTACAAATATTTGTTGCGGTCAGTTTCAATAACGAGATCACGACTTTGCCGTAACACTAAAATGTTGGTTTGTAAAAAATTTTTCTAACGAATTCGACGCTTGCAGGCCAAGGCAAAGACACGATTTTATTTGGACGTAGAAAGTCCTTTCATAACAAGATAAAAGCATATAGAACGATCCACTTGTGAAATAACAACAAGCATACAAAAAATTAAAGGAGAAACTCACACAAGTAAATTTCTAATAATGGAAAGATAATGAAAATGTAAATTTTTCATACAAAATATTTATTAAACATTTACTTTTACGGAATTATAAAATATTATCAGATGTCAAGTTTTTTAAAAATCGCAAAATCGCTTATAAACTGCAACTGAGCCACACGCATTCTTCGAGCGCATATCACTTTTTATTGAACTATAAATATATGCTTGAGTATATGTATGTTTCTTTATATGCAAGACTTGTTCTTTAAATGAACTGCACGACTCGCTCGCTGATTCAAAATGCAGTTTGCAATTTGTGCTAAATTACTTCACAGTATTTAACCAAACAAGTACAAATACATATATAATTATCACATGTTCTACTTCTATTTAACACTTTTCACAATTACCTGACAAATCCAAACAAAAATTTCACACTTCTTCACATCTCCATTTAACTTTATAAATTATTAACAAAATTCTAACTTAATACATACAACATTTATATTTGTATGTATTTGAATTACTAATTCAATTATGCATGCCAGAAACCCTTCGGCTCATTAATTAGCTAATTATTTTAACCCCCTATAGCGCCCAACCAATGAGAGTACCACTAGACTAGCAGTCGCGTTCGCTGTTGGTTGCACGATCGCCACAACATTACAATTCGAAGTCTCTTATTTCGCTCGATCACCGGCTTCCATGCAATTGGAACCGCTGCAGAAACTCAACTAAACGCTTTGGATTGCACGCTATAAGCCTAGCTCACGCGACCAGTGATATTATGGATACATATGTATATTTGTAAATATGTACACATGTAAATAGTTATTACCCGGCATTGCAAACGAAAGTCTGTGTGTGGTCTGAACTTTTCAAGACCATCCGCGTACTAGTGCAGAATAGATACGAAATGGCATAGTAGAAGCAAAAAGCTTGAGGTTTTAACATTTGGATATTCCAATTGAGATTTTTATAATCGTTTCTTTAATTGAAATTTTCTTATATTATCGAGATTTGAGAAGAGATGATAATATGTTTTATCACTTTTCGAGATTTACATCCATTTTTGTTGCTCTACAAACTGGTTCAAAATGTCTAAAGCTAGTGGAACGTAAACAGAGACTTCAGGCCATTCAGGCTGGTCGAAAGTGAAAATGGTTTAAAAATCAAAACATTCAAAAGCTCCCAATAATGACTTTCGCCCATTACTATGACTATTTACTACGACTATTTATTCCACTTAAACGTTCTCCCTTGACCACCACTTACACGAGTTCATATAACGCATTGTTTTGGCACGTCGTCTACGCATTTACCTATGTATATGCAGTAAAAGTATGGTCCGCAAAAGTACCATTTCCAACTAAACTAAACATTGGGTGCAATAATATTTGCATCTTGATATATAAAGGGGGAAAACATTGGGGGATAACCTCTGTTGGTGGCACTGTTTAGGTGGGGAGAGGCATTCCATTAAAAAAGACTCAATAAAATGTGTACCTCTTTTGTAGAGGTTTATTTATTAGTTGCATTGTTGTGGAGCAATGGTACAAATTACGATGGACTTTTTGCCACTTATGGGAACAAAGAGAAAACTGTAAATACAATTATGTATAGTGCAAAGCAGTAAAGCGGTATACGCGTTAGACTCATATAAATAAATGAAAGAATAATAATGAAATTGTTGATACGTAATATATAGGCTGTTCCATTTACATATAATGGCTTGTGAGCGCAAAACCGCTGAGAGCGAACTAAAATGAAGAGAGTGAAAACCGTTCAGAAATCTCAATTGAAAGTGAGTAATGGGGTTTGTAGAGTTTAGAGAAATATATAACAACTGTTTATTAGCATCAAATAACAATTCTGCCCGTCAGAGAACTGAGAAAATATGTCTAAACATACACTTGTCAAATCACAAAAAATCATTTTTCAGTGTCAAAAAGAAGTGAAATAGCATATTTATTTTATGATTCTTGGCCTGAAGTATGTTTTTGCTTACCTAACGCACCTACAGGTGAGTAACTTTTTCTTACTCTTTTTTGTACTCTCTAATTATCAGACTAGCGCGGAAAATGTGGGGAAAAGACCTAATGCAAAGATTTCCAAAGAAAGATGCAAAGAATGAAAATTTTACATTAAATAACTTTCGGTTTCAATACATTTGCGACTCCATTTGTTGTTCCACTTTTTGTTGTTCATTATCCCACTGTTCAATGCAGTGTGGAAATTTGCATTTCACTAAAAAGTGTCAATATCAATAACTGTTACTTTCGCTAGGCTAATATGCAAATTCGTCGGTCTGTACTCGCATGCAAGTACTCGTTTATCGTCGTTGCGATCGCTGGCCGATCGCCGCATCTGGTTAAATGTTGTACGAAGTCCAACCGGTGTATTTACATATCGCTTACACTTGGCAATGTTTCTCCCATTGGCAAGCACCTTCATTCGTTTAGGCGGGTATGTGTGTAGAAGCGATTTGTGCGAGTACGCACACAGTCCAAATGATTGGTAAACACATAAAATAAACACACTAGCGTGTGAATAGCAAGTCAATCGCATGGTCTACGGATATCTATGAAATCCAAGAGGTAATTAGCCCATAGAAAGTGTGTACACGAAGACCTTAGTTGACGCTTTTCCATTTTTAGTGCTCTTATTGGCAAATTAACTTTTTGCGAACCATTTGTCGTTTATGAGTGTCAATTAACTCCGTGGTTTGGGTGTCGTGATTTAATGATTTTAATAAAGGTTTAAATTAGACAACATAAAAGACAAATTTAATTTTTTCATTGGGAGAGTTAGCAATAAAGACGATGGTATATTTTGGTATGAGTGGTATGCCGGTGGTGAAGTTGGTGGCCGATTTGGTTTGATTAAAATACACTTTTTAAGATCACCGACTAATTTCAAGTCCATGTGTTATATGCTTAAAATCATTTAAAATCATTCAGAAATAGTTACAAAACGCACAAAAAGTAAAAAATAAATATGTTTTTATTTCAGTATCAGATAGTCTCGTGAGGACCTCTACCTCTACCTCTCAAACACATTTCTATATGCTAAATAATTTTTCTAGAAATTCACGGAATTAAAGAAGAAATCTTATGTGGATCTATAAAACATCTCCTAGTGGCAATAGATCACTTCAGCCATGGTAAATCTATTCACCTACATCGATATTAGCCAATCATCGTAATAAAAGAATTCCAAAGCCCTACAATAGCCCTACAATTTACAAATATTAACTAGATTTACCAGGCAGGCTGAAAAGTTAGTAGCATTTCCAGAAGAAGGCACTGCTAGCATTTAATCATATGTTTTGTAGCTAGACCTAAACTTCAAAAGACACATGAATAAATTTGAACAATTTCGGGCAATTGGTTCGTGAGATGTAGCGTTATAGCACTAAAGACTATGAACCCAGTGGACATCCAAGACGCTTTACCGATGAAAACTTCAAAAAATTCCCAAAATTGTTTTGGATTACCTTCAAATGATGTTGGTCAAGATAGCTGATGCCTTCATGTTATCAAAGGAGCATATTGGGCATATCGTTTAGGAATATTTGGGTATGCGAATGCCGTATTTGGGTACAGGGGATGCCGCGCGATTTTAGGTGTATTTGAAATATAATATTTATAAGAGGATATTAAACAACGGTGTTAAAGTATTGGAAGAATTTTGAAGGGTTCATAGAGTTATTTGATGACACTCCAAAGCAACTGCGTATAATGGCTTGAAAAAGATAACCGCGCATCTATCTCCAGCCTACATGTTCTCGCTTAGCCAATTTTCGGTATACCAGAAACCCTCCAGCACAAACTTCTTAGCATCTCTGACCTGTGACCTAGGCTTAATTTTAAGGAAATATGCACACACAATATTTCATTTCCACAGATATACTGGACAACTGCAGACACTGCATATTACGTGGTTATATATAATGCTATATATTTTTAAGTAAGTGATAAAACAAAATGCCTTATCGCCGTTGAAAAAGAGTTTCCGCCCACATTTTCTGTGATTACGAGCATATAAATAGCAGAGCAAATAAAAACATCATGTCAGCCGGCCAGTCTATTGTTATCGGATGAACTGAGAAATGTTGAGGCAAACACATATATATATGTATATATCTATAAATATTTGTATATGTGTGTATGTGATTGAAAAATTAAAAAATCAAGAAAATATAAACTGGACTGCACTGTACTGTAAGAAAAGAGTATGTGCGATTAATTCCGCCTTCGAAGCCAGCGAACTCATTATTTTCGCTTAAGTAAATACTTCTGCCACACTAAACCTCAACACACACACACAGATGCATACGAGAGCTTGCGATTCTCAGCCATTTGATTGCATTGCGTTGCATTATTCACTCCTTTTTCTATTGCATTGTGCGCCTTCGTAAGTGTGAATGATTAAAATTTGTAAGTTATTAAACTCACAGACACAGACCCACATACACACACACACACACACACATACGTACTTGCATATGCATTCACATGTGTGATTAAATAGTGAACAGCGTGTGTACATAAGTGTCTGCAGAAAACCTATTACATTTTATGCGATAATTAAAAATATTCACTATTATCTTTGCCTACATGTCATGATGAGGAGAAAAACAACAAAAAAAAAAAGATAAAGGATATGCTGACAGTTGGTGTAATTAGGACAACGCAATCCAAAGTCTATTGTCAAATGGGTTACTACTATTTTGAGGAAGTCAAGTCACAATCTTTTAAATGCAAAATTCGGCACAAGAAATTATATTTAGTTTAAGTAGAGAAATGTCCATACATCTCTAAATCACATTTCCGTCGGCAATCTTCTCATAAAATCAGACTGCTCTGTCCAATTAAACATGTGAAAAGCTCGTGAGACTGGCGTTCTGATGAACAAGTCTCGCATTATTCGCTTAAAAGGGCTAATTTACGCAGTCTGAGTACGCTTCTCCGTTTGGATATTAGAGCAACAAAAATTTTCCTTGAAGACCAATGCATTCCCAGGGAGTTGGAGCCTTGCCTAATTTTTCTTGGAAAATATTGCTGGAAAATCTATTTCTCGCAAAGATGAGCACAAATGGGCCATAAAAACTTAATTTGTACGGTCATAAAGTTGATAAGTGTTGGTAGAAGAGTTTTAATTTCGGCTGAGAGGCTCAATTGCGCGCGAGGCATGGGTTCAATCACAATTTTCGGCCAACATCAAAAAAATATTTTTTTTATCAGCGCTCGGGCAATGACAAATTCATCCGCCGATCGAAGTCGGAACGAAACAAATTTTATAGGTTTCTCCATTTGTTGGATAAAATCAAGGTGCTCAAGGTGCTCAAGGTGCTCAAGGTGCTCAATGTGCACAAAAAGTGGCAGTAGAAGCTCGGAGGAGAATCTGGCTCTTCTGCTAGCTTATTCCGGACAATTAAATGATGAAAATTCAATTGAAGGCATTGTATATAAATTCTGCGCAAAAATTGTTTCTGGTTATGTAATTTTCTTGATCTTAATCCTACTACTACTACTTTCCACAACACAATTTATAGCGTCGGCATTACACCTGCAAAGGTGTCGAAGTGGTAGACGTGCACTCGACTCCACAACCCCTTCGATTAGCCAAGATGGGAACATGACGACACATGACCGAACAAACTAACAACATTTGCATATTGACGCCCACGACATTGTCCACAGTCGCAAGAGATAAAAATTTTAGCTCCTAAAATCCAATATGGAATGCAACAGCTACTATAAAAGCAACAACAGTTGCGACAGATCTTGAATTATGGAAGAAGGCTTGTTAGCTTAGCTTTATAACGGTCTAATAAATAAAGGTTGTCGAAGCGGTCCCGGATGACAGTGGATTGTGTGATAGGTCTCCCTTGGGAAAAGAAAGTCTTCGTTGACAGTCGCCGTTCATTGTTCATGTTTTCATAGCACTTCTTCTAACTAATATTTACTTTTATATATGTACTTTTGTTTGTATGTATGTCTCTGTGTAAATATTTTTGGCACCGTATTAGAGTCTCTTGGGCGCATTTCACTGAACAAACATTTCCAACTAATTTCTCATACAAATATACATATGTACATATGCGTTATTGTGTTGTTATTGTATGTTACGTAAGTATGTGTTTGTTGTTTTTTTTTTTTGGCGAAATTCAAAAATTACCATCGAATTTGTGATTAAATGAATTTGCCACTGACCATGCCATTGCTGCTCGGTGCGCAACCATGACTATGCAACAAAAATATTGATCAATACAATGCCATGTGAGGAGTGTTCAATCGAATGCAAACCTTTGTAAAAAATACACAGCAACAACAACAGCTGCAAGTAGAATAAAAATCAGAGCAAAGTACTGAGTAATTATAAAAAACTGCAAGTGAATTAAAAATCCACACCACACCACACACACAAATAGGCTCACACACGCATACACGCACACACCCACAAACAACTACTTATGCACTCCCGAATGTCGCTCGTTTCGCATGGGGTGAAATTCAATTGAAACGCACCCAACCCCATGCCGGTATACAATTTGCTTCTTGAATGGTTATGTAAACGTTTTAACCGTTGGCATTATGTTAGAGTCATACCGAACAACTGGTCCACCCCCACCATGATTATATTTCATCCTGTTGTTGCCACTATTGTTGTTGGTTTGTGCATTGTGCGCTGATTTCCATTTCGATGTTGGATGTAGAATTTTGTGATGATTTTGAAATGATTTTAAAATGAAATCACGAATCAAGTCAAACAATCAGAACAATCAGATATGCACAGGTGGCTTCGCTGGCTGCTTGACTGCCTAACTGCCTGCCTAACTGACTGTCTGATGGCCTACGTTGTAGCGGAAGCTGGACCACCATTCATTCGGTGAGAGTTTGTTGGTTGGTGTGCATGTCAGTAGCATTAAATGCAACACTAATGTAAATTGCTAATATGAGAATTAAATTTATAAATAGTAACCAGCAACAAAGTAATATTGTCTTTTTTTATTTCATCTTGTTTTTCTGAATACTTTGTTTGCCAGTTTTTCCCAAAATGCATTTCATTTCACTTCATCAACTATATTAAATTAACGAAATTCGAATAAAAAGTGGAAAAATGAAAACAAATTTGCCATTACAATGAAAATAAGAACGGATAAGCGAGACCCCTTTTCGTTGAAAATGAGCACAATCTAAATGGCGGAAAAAAGGCGGAATTTCGAACCTCCGCACGCATTTGAGATTTCGCTCTTCATTTGTCACAACTAGCTGGTATGACATATTTGGAACTGGTGCTGGATTAAGCCAAAGCTGTGATTGTCAACAGTGACACATGAGCCAAGGCGTGAGCTCACTAACTCTTTATTTGATTATATAATACCGCTGAATCGAACATGCTGAAACGAACAAAAATTGTGTGTAATTGAAGGGCCTAATATTTCATTAACAGAAATAAAACGCTTTTCAACAGGATCAAAATCAGGTGAATGACCCTTTTTTTATAGTTTATGTACACTAAAATTATCATGGGCTTTAGACCTCGAATATTAAGAAGACATTTTGGACTCGCTGAAGGTGCGTAATAATTTAATACCTCAACTAAGAGCTAAGCGATATGGAAGCATGCTAACTGATTCCGGCAGTTACCAGATCGAAAACATTCGTGGATGAACGATAACTTACAATTCGTAATATGTTGGGAGATCTTGCTTTACATAAAGCTAAACATAAAGTGAGATTCAAATTAATTTAAGATGAGAATTCCTTTAGATTGAATTGAGTAACCTCCTCTTCTGCCAAGTTAAGTTCAGCTATGTTAATTTCACTTTGTCAACAATACTTTGGTGGGTACTTTGTATTCTCCTGTGCGCATATATATACTTATATACATATACTATGCATCGGTATCAATTTATATGCATGCAGGTGGCCATATGTCGGCTTGTACACATACATATGTGTATGTGTCTATTTGCATGTGTTCAATGAGCGAACTCCTCAAATTATTTTGATTAATTACGCTGCAACTTTTTTCGGTCTTTCACTTTAACACAAACTTTTTCTTTATAATTTACATACAACAACAACGCGCTGTTGTTATTTTACAAAATAAAAACCGGAAATAAAAATGAAAACAAAGTGATACATATGCAAATAGCTGTACATATGCTATGGACATGGACATTTGAACGAAATTTTCAGTATATGCTAAGTAAGCTAATTAATTAAGTTTAAATTGGATTTGCCATAAGCGTTGATTTTCAGTAGCTCAATCAATAATGAAGTCCATAGGTTAGGCTTAAAAAATTAAAATTTCAAGGGATTTTTTGCATTACATATTGCATTTGTTATTTGGTCGACTAATAATTTTAGCTGCAGCAGCTCTTTGGAATTAGTAGCTATATTTAACAAATGAAGGAAGACTAAGGTCCGAGCGGAACGGAACATTAATTACATGCGCAAACGCAAAGAATTTTATAAAAAAAAATGATAGCATCTGAAAATACTAATCGCTATTAGAACATTTTGTACCAATTGCGTCAAGGATTTGTAGGGGTTTGCCTTATGACAAGGCTAACATACATACGTAGTTTTGTTAAGTCACCGAACTTGTTCTACGTTTCCCTTTTAAATTTAACGGAACAGGCTGATAGAACCATAAATTTTATACCGAAGCTAGGGAAAATGTGAACCGATGATACTCATTTTTAATATCGAGTCATACATTCTTGCATGCTTTTAATAGCTACGGATGGACGGATGGACGAAATTATCAATTTTAATATATGGGGACCATATAAATAGACTTCACCACATTATGTTGAACGAAATATTCTTTCAAGTGGAAATAAGCTCTTTAGGTCCGGTTTCAATCAACTTCGGCAGAGAGTTGTCACCTTACATTCACTTACATCACCAAGATTGGCTCAGCTCCTATACCTATTATTGGCGAGCGTATTAGAAAAGAAATTGTATAAAATTTCAAATTTGATTCGATTTGGTATGTCACTTGGTTTACTAAAAATATAATAAAATCTGATTCGCTTACATCGAAAATTTAAAGAATTATTGAATAATTGAAAGAAGTATTGAATATACCTATTGTAAACTTCTAATTTCTGTATAGCATATCTTCCACTTTTGCCCATCTCCATAAATTATGATATGCATATATATATACAGACCCACTTGGTGCACCCATTTTCTTTGGATTTTAGAAAATTGGAAATTTGTCCCGATAATACATGTTTCAACTGCACTGGCTGTACTAAGAAGGTGCTGCCTTAGTTAATTTCTTGAGGAAGCTCTATTATTCAACATAAAATATTTGTTTTTAAATCGGCTAACCATATTATCGGATATCAAGTATTTGATAACTCAAAAGCATCCGCCTAAGTGTACCAAGCTGAGAAAAGTTAGAGTTATGTAGAGTAATGACATTTTTAGTACAAATATATATTTTAATTAAATATCTTCAATTTATCAAAATATCACTTCAATTTTTTTATATAAATAATAATATAATAAAAAACCCACATACTTTTGTAGAGATTGTTTGTGGATTGGGGGCCACTTAAATGAATCAAATAAATATATATTATATAGTGCTTTTCATATGTTTAATTACTTGTCATTATGGGGATTTATTTTTTATGAAAGAGAAAGCGTTCTAAATTAGTAGTCTTGAAGTTGAAAACTGTTAATAATTAAATTATTAAAGTTCATAACAGCTCAAGTTAAAGCGTTTACCGTTGCAAAGAAAACTCGAGTCTGAACCGTAATTTAGTCAACGATAATACCGAGACCTGGAGGGTGTTTCTATAAATTTCGGGTATTTTTGAAAGAGTTGCCACTTGTGTGAAAAATTAAATTTACTTAAATATGTAAATTAAGAGTATATATAAAGCGTGAGGTATCTGAGAAATATAATTAACATGCCTTGCCACATTATTGCCATATTATTAAAAAGAAAAATATGGAATTAAGAAGCCATTTCATATCAAATTACTAAAATGATACCAAACAGCAGAATTGAGAAATGTTTCCACTTTTCGGAGCAAAGTTGCCACTTATTACAAAAATTTGAAATAAGTCATGTTATTTACCTTAGACTATTGTATATAAAAGTGTTAATATGGATACATATGTTTTTTTAATGTGCATTCTGTCGACTCCGGGACCGCTAAACTGATTTTACTGAAAAAAATAACTTTATAGCCTCGGAATAAATATGTTTAACTGAACAAGACTTTTGTATTGTTTGAAGTGATTTTCAGAAAACCGTAACTGATACATACATATCTATATCCATCGAAATGAAAAGTACATCGTATGCGTCTATTAATCTACAATATAATTCAGAATGTTTTTTAACTTTCGCATTGAAATTATTTTGCAACTTTTCCGCCTCAATTAAGTCCATAAAGAACAAATTGATTTTGTTAATTATTTTTTAAAAATATCGTAATCTCAATCAATTTCATGGACCGCTTCAACCGCATTTCAATAAAGTGAAATGCAATGAAAATTTTCGAAATGAAATGAATCACTTTCCAATACAAATCCATTCAGCTGTTGCGAATTTATTTATTTGCGAGATGTAATCAATTAAATTGATTGGGGCTCCATAAATGCAGCAACTGTGCAATGAAAAATATAATTTCAATATGAATTTTCAATCGAATTCACACACATACACCACAAACTTGGCATCGCCTGCATATGTGTGTGTATGTGAATGTGAAATTGGCAACAATGGCAAGAGGGCGAATTAGAGAGTGGGCGAAACTCTAAACGAGTTGGCGTTGCGGAGTGTTCGTGTTTAAGTTAATTCCAATACAAACAACGTGCCACATCGAAACGATCTATGTGAATGCACCTCCAAAGATAGATTACATTTGTGGTAGACAACAACAACAACATACAAACGTATATTTGTGCAAGTGGTGTTGCCAACGGCTCATGATCGCACGCCTTCCACTCCCCACCACCACCCGACCAATCGACCATTCGACGCAGCTGAGCCTTGTAAGCCACAGTGTGCCCAGGAGGAAGCGATGATTTGGTTTGTTGCTGCAATTTGTGCGGAAGACGCTTGCGGATATAGTGGCAAGCAAAAATTAATCAAAACATTTACATAAAGGCAAAAATAATAACAATGCGAAAAAGAAACGTCCTACTATTGCTGTTGCCTTTGTTGTTGTTGTTGTTGTTGTTGTTGTTGCTGTTGCTGCTGCTGCTGCTGTTGCTGTTGCAATTTCATAAGGTCTCACTCACAAAATCTGCCGCAACTGCTGCGCAATTATTGTTGTAGTTGGTGATGTTGCTTCTGTTGTTGTTGGTCTTGCTGTCGACAAGGATTTCATTTGTTATCCTGATTATGTTGGCGTCATGCGCCCACAAACTGCCTGACTGGTTGACTGGTTGACTGGTTGACTGGCTGACAGCCTGATGGCTACTGCCTGCCCTTCATACAGACCCCTCCCACCAATCATCCGACACACAGTGCGGCTGCAAAAAAGATTGCGAAATTACATTGAAGACAGCGCACAACAATGAATGATTTCTTCCTCATTTTCCGTTGTTGAGGGTCCTTTGTTTTCCACAGTAAAATGAAATGAAATGAAATGAAATCATAATAATCATGTTTTATGTTGCACACACATAAATTTGTATAAGATTACAACCACTACTCGTTCCAGCTTCCCAGCTTCCTAGCTTACCAGCTTACCAGCTGCAGTGATACAGCCGTCAACAAGCAGACAATAAGTATAAACATCCTTTTGGGCGTTGTTGTGAGAAAAGCTTAACCGATGATGATGCTTTACAGGGTGTTATAAAGTGGAACGTTTAATAGGATTCGGCAGATGGAACTGTTCGTGGAACCCTAACTCTAAAATATGGCTCTCCCTGTTCCAAAGATTCCAAAATAAGCATAGAATGATGGTTGCAGAATGGGGTAAATCAAGCCTCTGGCCGGCTTGAGCCGGAAGATTTAAACCAGAAGAGCTAAGTTCGGAGTAGATATCTAGACTTATTATTTTTTGGATATAACTTGCTAATATTCGCTAAAGAATCTAGACTCAACCGTTGGTTAAGTGTGTAACTACCCTTGGATGGAATGTGGCTTTAAATACTAACCTAAACGAAATCCAAATTATAGAAAAAAAAATAAAACCTAAAATAGTATAAGCTAGTAATAAGTTTACTGTCTGAGAATTCTACAGCGACCCTAATGAAGCTCCAAATCTCCAAAATTCCATGCTTCTCACAGAACACAACTTCTCACAGAAGGTTCGAACTAAGCTGCAACAAGTTAGATTGCGGATATTGTGGCATATTTACTCTCTTTTTGCGGTATTTTGAGAAGGATTTTTAATTCAGAAACTATCCATTAGTAAAGGTAAAGTTCATAAGAATATCGAAAAGTAAATTTTTATTGACCTCAACAAAGAAGAATTAATCAAACGAAGAGGACACCGAAGGTGATGTGATGTCTCCAACGATAAGATCTCTCTGGTCGCTACATATTATGAAAACGAAAAACTTCCTTGTTTAAGTAAAGTAATTAAAGCGAATGAAAGAAGACTGAATTTGATCTTCACTTCGTGAGTAGAGAGTGATCCTGCCTCGGTGCTATCAGGAAGTCTCTAAAAAGTCGACTCACATATTTCACCAACTCTGACTGCGTGCAATGTTCATTTGAGACGTCACATCCGTCGGCCTATTAGCAGGTGAGCGTAATCCTATAACCCTACGGCTTTCATTATCTCATTGCCGGTAACTGCAACACCCCCGAAGGCTGCCTTCGCGTCACTCCATTAGAAATCTGTCCTTTCAGCGCTGTTTACGTGTGGAAATTAGCGCTCTTCAGCGAATTGCCGTATTGTTGCCGTGTTAATGTATTTTAATTTCGTCCTTATTACGTTGCTGCCGTTAATTCGTTGTTGTTGTTGTTGTGCATACATGCACTAGTATTTAGTTGGAATACATGCACTGCGCGACCACCTGATCCTCCGCCACTAAATCGCTTGTTTGCACTAATGTGTTTTTGCATTGTATTTTGTTGTTGATATCACAACAGCAGCTGTAAGCAACAACAATAACAGCGAGGATGTACAACAACAACAGTGAGCATTTTTTGCCGTTTTTAATTACTTTTTTCAATTCATTTTCGTTTGTGCGCCCGCTGCAGGCTTCCACGCCGCCGATGCGGAGGTTCTTGGGCAGCGAGAGCGAGAGAGATAGAGAGAGAGCATTGGGCGGTGATTTTTCACCTCAACAACCTAGCTGGCTTGCTGGGTGGCTGACTGCCTACTTGGTTGGTTGGTTGCATTGCATAAATTTATCTTTTCATTACATTTGCCTGACTTGCTGCCCCGCAGCCTCCCTCTCCCTTGAATGACTCCACTAGTAAAGCGTGTGGCCAACATCGGTGTTGCTGTAGCTATCATTAAGGAGACGTCGTTGCTGTTGCTGATGATGAGATTGCTGATGTTGACGAGGCTGCCACCTCGCCCGAGGATGCTTGTAGTCATGTTGGTTGTGTAATGTTGTTGCAATGTAATGTAATGTGGCTGTTTACTTTTTAATAAAAATGACATTGTGACTATGCAATTAGTATTATGAAAATAATTTTTCCACCACCTACCCATTGCCTCATCCACTGACTGCTTACTACACTCAACTGAGTTCGAGTCTATTCTACATATATACCCTCCTGGAAAGTCATTCATAGCTTTTATAGCTCCTTATTTCAAATTTCGGTGGGATCCCATTCATACTCAGAAAGCCTTAAGATTTGATACTGTAAATTTTTTTTACACGAGAGTGGAACATTTTATATACGTCTAAAATATACCACTTTTGAGCTGTAGCTCTAAAAGGGCCATAGATGAATCTTTTTCCTTACGCCGTGTTTCAACGAAAATATCTCATTGAATTTAAACTGATCAGTTCTGTAACTTCACTAATAAGTTTCGGTCGGTACATTGGTGGTTCCTCTGTTAAGAAATATGGAAGATTGATTCCATTGTATTATTGAATCTATCTTAACAATTCGGAGGAATACACTGTAGTCTTACTACTTCCTATTTTTTCGGAGCTAATCATCAACGGCTTCGGAATTGAGTTCATCGAAACTGCATTTCGGCTATAAAAGAAGTTGTTGTTAAAGACGATCTCAGAAGTCTTTGTTATAATCATATCCTACAACTTCAGTCTATTGGAATTGCCAGAAGGAGAGCTATGAAAATAACTAAATATTTGTTGAAGTATCCTTATCCCTATGCGATATTACTGTGAACGCTGAATCAAAGCATTACGAGATTAAAGTTCTCTATATTCAAAATTAATTCTAAATCCTTGAGCGTGTATTACATATATTAATGGTTTCTTTTTTCCTATTTGGGATGACTCTAAATAATCAGACAGATATTGACTGTTGAATCTTGTTTGAGTCCTAGTAATAGATAGGGGGTTATTCGATTTGGTCACGTAATCGTATAAACCTAACTGTCATGTTTATACCAAATACCCTGTTGCTGTAGCATAGTATTTCCAGAATTTTTATACTCTTTTAAAATGTCCCAGTAGAGTATAATGGAATAATGAGACTGATTAATTTCGGCATAACTTGAGAAAATTTTCAGAATTTTCACTAAACTTTACACTATGAACATGTTAGTAGTGAAAATTGGTTTAATCTGACCACTTCCACACAACGAGAAATAGTGTTATTCGAAAATTCCCTGTAACCGACTATGATACAAGGATCAGTTGGCTTTTCAGCGCATATGACGGACATTATTCGAGACATCTCAACAAAATTAGGTCAGGTTGTTACATTTAACATAATGGGGTATGATCTCAAAAATAGAGAAAATCGGTTCAAATATTCCCTTAACTTCTATGACGAATTTTATCCATCGTTCCGTTCCACCACCATTGAGTAGCATTCGTAAATTTAAAGCTCACATTTTCCTCTGAATCTCACATAAATGGATTCATCGAACAATTAGTGAGATAATTTCAAAGAATAATATGTGCATGCTGCCAAATTTGTTTAATCGCGATTATTCAGTTAGATCCTGCTGCAACTTTGCACCTAGGCAGCGAAAACTTTAGCTTCATGACTAATTATGTCAGAAAGATTTTTTAAATTATGCCAAAATTTCCCAACAGGCAGTCCGCAGCGCAGCTTGTGATCAGCGTTAGTAGGTGTTGCAGAGTGGTTTTAAGGATGCGCTTCATGAATCTGTTGCAATGCTGACAGATGATGCGCTAGGCAACTTCCATTTTTTTATGACTTTTTGTTGCACGTTTGTGTAAAAAATTTAATTAAGTTAATGATTTTTCTGCATAAATGAAATGCTGCATGTTACACCTGCTGCTCAGCTGCATTTCCGCTGACGTTGAGCTTCAGCGCTTTCTCCGCCATCTTATATGGATTCAGTTCGCTGTGCTTTATTATTATTATTATTATTATTATTATTTTGTTGTTGTTTGTGTCTTTCAAACAAAATTTTAATCAGCATAATTAAAACGAAATTAGCAAAAAGGCCTCTGCTGTGGTTTAAATGAAAACAATAACAAAACCAAAAGCGTAAATAATTCGCGCCACGTGGTATCCTTGCAGTGTGGCGCAAGCTTAGTGATTTATATTATTGTATAAAAACTCATTAATGAAATGAAAGAATCATAATGGGTGCACAATAAGAGTTTGGTTTTCATATTATTCTCAGAATCATCAAATATAAGTTCTAATATATAATACATATATTATATAATATTATACATATAATCTATATTGCCTTAAAATTCGTCATCCAGGACAATCAATCTTTTTTTATTGCATTATTAATATAACGCCCCCCCGTACCCTTGTTGTTGGCTATCTCCTCCCCACTAGGTCCATTCTTTTGCAAGTTGTTGCGCCTTTTGTTAAGGCGATTTTCATTAAAAATTCCAATTTAGCTGCTGCGCGTCTGTCACTTTACCAACACCGACAATAACGCCAGCATTAAAAAACATAAGAAAATGAAGAAATTGCATTGTTTAACTGCCGTCAACATTTCATTTCGTCTGTGTCTTTGATTTCCTTTGTCAGCCAGGCTCAAAGTCTACCCCAATCTCTCCTATGCTAGCTTGAAAACCGTGTGGGTTTCACCGCTACACCGCTAACCACCTTGTGCTTTCTTTTTCATTTTCATATTCCATCCTTTTTTGTTCGTTCATATTTCGTCATTCATTTATTCAGTTTCCGCATTCGCTTTCTTCTATCGTTGCATACTTTTGGGGTGTGGAGCAATGTGAATTGTGTACTTGTAGGCGCCATATCATGCGAAATTAGTTCATCAACCGCCTCCAAAGAGACTGTCACATACGAATCGTGTTGGGCTGCCAATTACCGTTGTTAATTTACTCATATCCTTGTTGAAATTGCCTGCGAGAATTCGAGATTTTACAAGTACAAATTGCTGGCATACTACCGAAATGCACTGGAGAGTCGCCCACTTTGTTTGGATATTCGTTGAAATGAAACGTTTGTAAAATTTTCTATACATAGATATGTATGTTTTTGTTGTCACACATCAATTATGTGTTTTACTGCTGATATATTCTAAAAAGCCGTTTTTGTTGCTCCACCCCCGAAAGGCTCATGGATGCTTGTGGGAATCCTTTCAAAGTTAGAAACAAAAATGGAACTCGGGCTTTATCTGGTAGATTTGCTACCGCTATCGGAAAACATTGTTTATATAAATTTAGTGTTGAACCTGGAACCCACGAGTTATCGGATGGTAGACGCGACCAGATTGAAAAAAAAATTATTTTTTTGAAATTTGTCAACAGACCGCAAAAAATGAAATGTGTTTAAGGACCAATCTTAGTTAGAAGATTGAGTGCAAATTTACCAAGGTTACACATTCGTTAAGATGGTTAACAAAATTGAAATACTAATTGCCATTTGTTTACATATTACGTAATTTTGGGTTACGTAATCCAAGGCACTTAAGTTTATGGACGACTTTAGCAGGAATATTTTCACAGTATTTGGGGATTTACTTATTTAAAAATCAACAAGAACATTATCTGAAATTCGTGTTTCATGTATGAGGAAGTGTATTCCACAAGAATCAAGAAATAGAACTGAAATTATGACGTTTTTCACCCTATTTTGGAAATCGAAATTGTTACAATATTTCTGTTTAATTTACAACTTGATAACGATATCGAGTACATATAAACATTTGCTTTTTCTTAAATTATTTTAGAGTTAAACAAAAATCTCTAAGCAAGATAAGCAAGATAAGATAAACTAATTTTAGTCGCAATCATGGAATCTGATCCGGATTTTTCCAAGACCTTGATACCATGACTAAAAGAATTTGAGTATTACTTTCAGAAAACCCGCTGTTAACCCCGTAACATAAATTCGATTTCAAATAAAATGGAAGCTGTATGTAATGACTCTTCTCTTTCGACGGTAACCGTCAAAAATTACCAAACCATCAAAAACCACGGAAACAGCAGAAATTGCCGAAAGTCCACAAATACAAGATGTTGTATTGGAAGATCGCCTATTGAAGGCTAAGACAGTAGGCATTTCAAAAGATCATGTGGGTTATATTCTGCATGAAATATTGAACATGAAAAGCTATCGGCCCACTGGATACCGCGTTTGCTCTCTCCAGGCAACAGGCGCTACCGTGAGACCCCTTTACAGCAGTGTTTGACGTTCTTCAAGCGCAATCCGAAGTAGTTTCTGCGTTATTTCGTGACCGCCGAGAATACCTGGATCCGCTAATATACACCAGAGACCAAGAAAATCTCGAAACAGTGGAATTCACCCGGCGAACCTACTCCGAAGAAGGCGATAACTGTTGCATCGATGGAAAATGTTTTGGCCACCGTTTACTCGGATTCGGATCTGCCACAGAGCTCTATTATACAATACACCTCCGGATTTTGACTCATGCTACTTCTTTTTGTTTCTAAAGTTGAAAAAGTCATTCACAGAAAGTTGAAGTTATACAAACAAAAAAAAAAAAAACGCAAAAAGGATTAAATTTTAAAATAAGATATCATTTCCATTATCCATTCGTAATGAAACCAGTTGCACTAAGACAAAAGATGCCGCTAAGCAAAAAATTATCGCAACACCCGAGCTGAAAACTGCACCACCCACCCACACCCGGGCATACAACACTTCCGGTGAATGCGCCAATCTCGAGATATCAGCTGCCAGTCAAATGGCATACACCAACCAAACACCCGTCCACCGCCCACCTGTGCATCAAACCCACTCAGCCTCACACCACATGCGACGGTGGCCGTCAACCCAACAGTCGACTAATGAGTTTCTGGCTGCATTGTTGTGCTAAAATACCGTTGTTTTTCGTGTTGTTGCCTCTGCTGTTGCACATCAAATTACAAAATTAAAAATGGAGAACAGCAGCATCTCCAACGAACAACAAATGCAACAGCAACCGGGTAGGCAGGGGCGGTGGCAGCGACGAAACAATATTCATAATTTTAATGAAAAGCGCGCGCCTCTACGCTACCCAAAAATACAAAAATAAAACGAAACAAACAACTTTTCCACTGCTCATCCCTCGAAGTGCCGTTAATTCAGGGAGCAAGCACGCTTCCCTGACGCCGCCACGCGTGCTGGCATCACATTGCTCGCTTATGATTGGCTTCAATTGTGAAATGTTGTTGAATCCACCACGGCCGCTCCGCCTATTGCGGCGCGCAACACAAACAACAACAGCGTTGTTCAAATAATAAATAAATATAATTTTAGCGCAAGCGCTAGGCCCCCCTCTGCCATTGCCCGCGACACCCAACATACTAAAGGAATCATTGCAACAACAAGGCATGTAACAGCAATACAACAAATATCTGCTTTAGCAACACCAACACCAAAACACCAAAGCGAATACAACAAGCCAAATGCTCGTGTACACTGATACAATAAAAGTTAGCTACAACAACACTAAACATATAACAACAAGAGAAACAACGAAACCAAACGTGCAAATGAGAAAATTACATCCCTTCATTTGTTTAACTTTCAGTCACAAATACATTTACACCTATACAACGGCACAGTTGAGCGCACTTGCACACACGCGCACACACGCACACACATTTGCGCTGCAGTGGCTGCAGGGTGTTAGGCAGGATGCTCGCCGAACAAAACATTTCTTGGAGCGCAACACAATAGCAATAATAACAATACATTCTCAACGCTATAAAACACAACAACACGGTCGTCCTGAGGGTGTAACTGCCGGCCCATCGCTTGTGCACCCCCGCTCGCTTCGGCTCCTCCGCCGCAACCTTCGCAGCATCACCACCGCAATGTTCTTTATCTCATTGCGCTCATTGTAATTGCATAAACCTGTAAACTACACCCGCCGCTCGGCTACAAAATTTTGCTGTTGTTGAGATTGTTGTTATGCTATTAGTACCACCGCTGTGTTGTTGCTGTTGTTGGCTGCCAGCGCGTGTGTTTCATTGGTTGCTACAATTTTAAGTGCTTTTGAATTTCATTACTCAGGCAGAGAACTTATCTGCCCCAACATCGTTATCCTTACGAATATATTATACAACTGTATATATGTATATTAATATTTATGTTATATGAATACATAGTTAGCAATATGTATAGATTTGTAGTATTTATTTATGTTTGTTAAATTTTATTTATTATTTCTGTTCACGAAGTACAATAAATAAAGCGAATGTGAGAGCAAAACAAGTTGACCAACACAGAGTCACCTCATCTCGGGCGAGTTCAACATTTGCTCTATGGCAATTTGTGCTTCAGAAAAGGACAAAACATTCAAAATGTATTCCTCTTAATCTCACTGTGACATTAACTTCCTTCTCAAATGTATTGGAGTAGTAGAATCTGTGAGTAAAGAACATCCAGTTTCTGTGCCAAAGAAATTATAATTATAAATTATTTTAAAGTTAGTGCTTGTAAAAATACGAGGATGTTTTGATAAGTCGCTAAAATATTGAAATTCCTAGTTGCTTTAAATGTTGATTGATTTAAAAAGATAACCACAAGTCTCAACTTTGTATTTCCTTCACTTTTCATATTTTCACAACGGCAGCGCGCCTGACGTTCTTTCATGGAAGGAAGTGAAGAAAGCATCTCTTCACCGCTTGGTCTTTCGAATGTCGAGAAGTTCTCCTCATCAAAACCTTTCAGAACTAAAGTATTGGGTCCCAATAGGGTGATATATTCTAGTGACATATTCACCATATTTTAGTTCACTAACCTAGATCTATTATGCCTTGAAGTGCCTACATTTTATCATATTAATCCTTATTCGTTTGCCATCGATAATTTCCAAACACCATAGGATCTGTCAACATATCTAGGAAGAACATATCAAGCAGACTCAGAAAATGTGGGGATCCAAAAATGTCTTCCATCAGACTGGCCTAATTTTTTACACACAATTTTGTACACGTCAATGTTAATCGAAATTTGAAGCGATACAAACAATTTTTTCGAGTACCGTACCGAAAGTTGACAAGTCATTCATCGTCTATATGGAATGAATTTGAATGCTGTTTAAAGCGTGTACATTCATTGTATTCACCTTTGAATGGTTAAGAGTTTTTAAAAAAATTTTTCTCACAGGAAAAGCAGTCTCAAAGTTTTCCCATGACCTGCCGAAACGATTACTATGACAAATACAAATATTTTTGATGTTGGTTACAACTGGCATTGCGGTCCATCGGAGTGGTATCGGTAGGATATTAAACAATCAATGAATTCCTTTAGCTTCTATCCCCGTGATCTGGATTATCACTTTCGAGTATTAAATTAATTAAAAATTATTTGTAAATAAAAAAATATGAAAATAAACTTTACTTCCCTCGGCCTTTTCTTGCGCGAATGTACAGTAGTATGAAAGGAATTTATAACCAAATCGCATGTTGGGAGAGCAATATGTCAAGTAAAGTTAGAACTACTAAACATCCTCGACAGAGCGGATTTTTATACGCCTGCAATTAGAGCGACTAGAGAGAGCAACAGTGAGTGAGCATAAACTATATATGCGTAAGCTTCGGCGCCTAAATGTTGTTTGAATGAATGGCAAATGCTATAAGCATACATAAGCCTAATTATACCCACGCCTGTCGCGTTTACCGCTTGCCATCACCCCACCACAATACATCAATGGCATCCCCACCCACTGCACGCTCACCCATAAAACCGTTCGACCGACATCAGAGAATGCGTCCTGCGATTGCAAATGAGCACCCATAAAGGACACATTACTGGTAAACGGCGATGCAATAATAAAAGGCACACAATGGCTAAGGATGCGCACAGTCATCTCGTGCACGTCCTGACGGCAACATCAACGCGCAGCAGCTGAAGCAACCGTTCAAATCGTTAGAGCTCGGTCAAGCTGTATTATTTGGGCGCGTTATTTGTGTAAAATTAATTTAAATTGCGGTGAATAATGGCGGGTCCATTTTTGTCACCTCTACCCGGCGACCTCTTAACCGAGTATATGTTCGGTCGGCGACGTCAGCGACGTAATCGCACGACCTTTACACCTCAGCAATTGCAGGAGCTGGAGGCGCTCTTCCAGAAAACTCACTATCCCGATGTGTTCCTACGCGAGGAAGTGGCGCTACGGATCAGTTTGAGCGAAGCGCGTGTGCAGGTGAAGCACCACATGGGTTCTTAATTTCAAATTTATTGTAAAAATATGGCAAGTGAAGCGTGAATGTGAAAAAATTTGTCTCAATTAATGAAAAAATTGTTGTTTTCTAAATTTAAAAACAAAAGAGTGAGTTCACAGAATGAAAACTAAGTTTCTTTTCAAAGATAAGCAACCGTTTTGGATTAGAGTCCCATGTCAAGCATGAAAATCTCTTGGATAAAATAATAAGATAAGATATTAAGATAAGAATTAATGAGATAAGAATGAAAATGTTCTAAACCCATTCTAGCAAAGCCCTCAACTTCGTTTTTTGAAATGAGCTGTTCTAAATTATCATACAAAAGTAATAAACAAATTTTAGTGCGTCGTGATAATATGTTACCGTAAACTAAAAGAAAAGTCCGTTATATTCAAGTCGGTTAAATTAAATTATCGAAAATATCACTCAGAATATAAGGAAGAATTTACAGTTATATTTGAATAACAATGGTTTTTTGGTTAAAAATGTTTGAAAATTTTAGTCCCTAAAAATTTGTTCTCGCATTTCTTCCTTTAGTCGCGTTTTTTCTTGCACGATTAGAATTTGATGAGTTTGAATTATTTTCTTAATAAATATGATTAATTAACACCAAATCGGTTGGGTATATTTTTTAAAATATAATAATAATTTTAGAAATAGCTTTTTTTTACAGAGCTTTTTACATTCATTAATATTGTATTAATAAAAGTCAACATCGTAATAAAATACTTTGAAAAAATCTGAAATTATTTATTAAGCTGAATTTTGTTCTAAAAATATGAAGTCTTATTTAAGACATTTAATCCCTACAAAAACTCTATTATTGGACATTACTGGCATCGACATTCTATTTTTTGAAGTATTGTTACTGAGTCCTCATAAGAAAAAAAACTCAGAGCTCAAAAGAATTCAACAATCAGAAAAGCTCAAAGCCCTATAAATAACTCAACATTCAAAAGAACTCGAAAAACTCGAGAACTCAAAACATTAAGAAACTTGAAAGTATCCAGTAGGTACTGGAATTAGTACGTACCAAGCATATCCTTAAAAAATCTATACCTAGGTTTGATACAGAGAATTCACTAATAAGAGCCAAAATGTTTACTATGACATTACGGGGTTTCATTTTCATTTATTGAAGTTTGGAAATGAAACTTCCAAAATTTTACCATCCGCATAACTCGAAAATTGTTATTATTATTTCCTTAATTATTGCTATCAAATATTGTGATCAATGTCAACTAAAACAGCAGCTCTCAAAAAGGTCATTCGTGAGTTAAACTCTAATATCAAATAGGGAGGAAGTAAAAGATCTCTGCTTCACGAAAAAATTACCATATTGTGGTAATAACTTAAATACGCTACTATAAATAATAGTGAAGCATATGTTTCGGTTTATGGTTAAATGGGTCTGCAACTTTAAGTGTTATCCTGCTATTATCTTAAATTATTTTACGTATTTTGAAAGAACTAAAATTGAGGCATCCACCGGAAGAAACGAAGAAGGTCGTCTTACCATCTCTATCAGAAATTATCGATAGAAAATAGAAGCTTCTTATGTATTCTTATGTACTTTTATTACTTGTTGTTTTATTACTCTAAAATTTTTGAACAATTTTACTAATGGTTAATTCACTTTATTGTATAAATAGGTATGGTTCCAAAATCGAAGAGCCAAATGGCGGAAGCAGGCTCGTTTACAACTTTTACAAGATGCCTGGCGGATGCGTTGCTTGAGTTTGGGCACGCCTACAGTTATAGCGGCAGGTACCAACAATTCATAAAGTCCAAAAAATTTTAATTACAAACAACTATTATGTTTTACCACAACCATCCAGGCGATCGTGTGCCCAGAATACCCGGTTTGTCTGCAATAAATGGCGCCTCATCAACGGAAATGACAGCGGAAAATCTCACCAGTGGCGCTCAAACGAAGGACGGACATTTATCGTCGTCCGAATCAATGCTCGCGGCTAATGGACAATCCATGCCAAGCGATTTTACAATGATGCATCCCGCATTTCAACAACAACAACAGCAGCATACACAAAAGTTGGACACAGATCATATGGATAAAACGAAAAGTGACTCTTCAAACGGCAAAACGCCCAATGGATGCGAAAAGACTTACACAGAGTTAAAATTATACAAAGAACATCATGGTCTTGGTCTCGGTAATGCTTTGCAGGCTCACATGAATATGAATAGTTTGAGTGCGGATGCAAGTGCTATGGCCAATGCATTGGCTCACGGTTCAGATGAGGGCTCCGATGATTCGGATTCTGAGGAGATCGATTTAACGTCAGGGTCTTGTATAGATTTCTCGAGTAATAAACAACATTTGCTACAACAATCACAGCAACAACCGATCGGTACAAGCGCAGCAACGAATGGAGTGCATTAGTGTTAAGTTCGGATGTGATAAATAAGAGACAGTACTTCCGCTATATTTAGGTACATACATACGTAAATAAATAAAAAGCCACACTGTATTATACG
Source organism: Bactrocera minax (assembly GCA_021498325.1). Classification (NCBI taxonomy): domain Eukaryota; kingdom Metazoa; phylum Arthropoda; class Insecta; order Diptera; family Tephritidae; genus Bactrocera; species Bactrocera minax. The sequence goes on along the minus strand of JAKEEE010000065.1, from coordinate 82,792 downwards.
CATCTGTATAAGCGTCTTTCATTTAACCTTGAATTCACCTCTATTATTATTTAAAGCTTTAAAGAAGGAAAAAGTAAATGTAATTCATATAAATAACTTTGAGTAAATTAAAATCAGCTTAAGCTGTACTAGTAAAATTTGAATTAAAATACGCCAGAAAAATGCAACTCTACGGATTGTGTATGATTTTATAAAACAAATGTTTACACCTATGATTAGAAACCCATTTCATTTGAATTTCACAAGCTCTTCTAAATATAAATACGTATATTCATCGGTGAATTAACAAATAATTACTGTGATTACGATTTAACGAATACTTAGAATACTCCAATGAATTAATTGAAAACGATGTTTCTAATAAAAATCTTGATAATACCATTATTTAGCTATAGCATTCTAGCTGCCTCCAGTACATTACCAGTTGTACTTTGGCATGGAATGGGTAAGTGGAGTGTTTAGGTACAAAGCAACCTCACTAAAATCACATTTCTAGGTGATACTTGCTGCCTTCCTTTCAGCATGGGTGCCATAAAGAAATTAATTCAAGCTGAAACAAATGGCACATACATACGGTCACTGAAGATTGGTGGCAATATCGCGTTGGATTATGAAAGCGGTTTCTTCATACATCCAGACGACCAAGTGCGTTATGTGTGTGAGCAACTGGCCAATGACGAACAACTAACAAACGGCTATAATGCCATTGGCTTCTCACAAGCCGGTCAATTCTTGTAAGTACAAATACCTACAAAAGTATATATGTATAGTTATTCATACATATATTGTGTTTAAAATACTGCAGTCGTGCTGTGGCGCAACGCTGCTCAACACCGCCTATGAAAACTCTCATTACAATAGGTGGACAGCACCAAGGTGTCTTCGGCTTACCTAAATGTCCCTCATTGACAAGTAAGACTTGTGAACACTTGCGGAAGTTATTGCATCGCGCAGCTTATAAAGAGTAAGTCGTTTACAATTGTTATAATCAGTGTTTTCAACTGAGCTTTAATTTCCACAGATGGCTGCAGCGAGATTTAGTGCAGGCTACATACTGGCATGACCCATTACATGAAGAGGAATATCGCCAGAAGAGTTCATTTCTTTCAGGTATAAACAATGAAGTGTTCATCAATCAAACTTATATAGAAAATTTGGATAAGCTGGAGAAGTGTGTACTTAATGGATTTTAAAATGTATACCAAAAAATAATTAATGTTACTATATATTTGTAGATTTGTTATGGTTATGTTCTTGAATGACACTATTGTACAACCTAAGGAATCGCAATGGTTCGGTTTCTACAGTCCTGGACAAGATACGATTATTCGTCCCCTAAAGGAAAGTCCCGTGTTTGAAGATGTAAGCTCATAAGCTTTTGTCTGTACTGTTCTTTTTTTAATTGTTAATTTTTTCAGCTTGGACTCAATCGGTTGGACGGAGACGGCAGGCTGATATATCTGTCAGTTGAAGGCGATCACTTGCAAATGACAAGCAAATGGTTTATTGAAAATATTATACCACAACTTACCAAGAATTAAAGTAAAAAAGAAAAATAAGCTAAATGATCTGTAAATTCGAATTTAAAAAATTTACTTTTTAATTGTTTGCGCAAAACTATAATACTCAATGGCGAAGATTTTTTAAGCTTATTTATTCAACTTTGTGATAAATACCAAATAATATGTTTTAAAATTATGATCTAATGTAAATTAATTAATGTGAAATTCATAATTGTATCCTTAATGGCATTGTAATATTAATTGTATAATTGTAGAAAACTTCTATATTCTCCAAAATGCAATCAGAAGCACAAATTATAAATTGAAATGCGAAATTTCCCTATTTTTATTATATGTGCATGTATATACAAGTAAAATATACAAAAATTATAGACATAATCGGAATATCCCATTACCTACGCAACTTTCATATATGCACATAAGTATCACTTCAACGATACACACATATGCATTCAGCGAGTCAAAATCGAGTATTTAACCACCGAATTATTTGGAGATTAAGTTTGAGTCTCCAAACGAGAACTTCCGATTGCTTAAACGATATCTGTGCTCTCAATAACCGAGACAATGTCTTCGATAAAATTACACATGTGTGTATAGGTTTGCATGTAGAGCGTGTCGCGGAACGCCTTACGATGACGCAACTCTTTAGCCAACCACGTTTTGATTTCTTCTTCGTCGAATTCATTTAACAGCTCCTCTATATGCTCAGCATCGCCACCAGCGCCCTCTTCTGGGGCGCTGTAATAATTGTCTAAGTACTCCTTCCATGCCACTTTTAAGAAGGCTTCCTCGATGGTAAGCGTCAACTCTTCCCATTCATCGATACCCGTGGAGATAATGCCACGCACATACACATAGCATGTGCGCTCACGTTCCGTATTATCAAGTATTTTCTCATCGAAATCTATGGGCGGTCTACCGCGCATCTCCTCTAAAATGCTAATCATCTCCACAAAGTACAATGCACGCTTATCGGGGCTTTCTTGCCGTAAGATGATGGTTTTCAAAGTTTCAATGCTTAAGTCCCAAGCGGGCTCGCGTGGTTTTTTTATGCGTTGATACAGCTCCTTGAGCAGTTGAATGTCGTGATAGCGTTCGCAGCGATAGCCGGGGTTGTAGAATTCGAATAGCTCAAGTTCAGTGAGTGTACGCTTGTAAGGGCAAATCACTTCGGGTAACTTAATGAGCGGAGTGAGTGCGGCTAAGCGTGTGCTGATCTGGCGCACCATCTTTGTATTCGATTTGTTTAAGACCTCCGTTTGTACCGCTAGTATTTTGGCAATATATTCCGGTGCTGGTTTGCACTTACCACTTAAACGCACCACAACAGCATCCATTTTGCGACAGAAAAATTGTGGATCAATTTTTAGCATCCACTTTTGTTTCGTGATTTCAACGCGACGTGGTTGAAACTGCACAACTACATCCATGATTTCGCCCGATGTGAGGCGAAATGGATTATGTTGGAAGATGAATTCGTCATCGTAAGCTTTCAGTAAGGTGGCATTTTTCTCAAAATATGGACGATGCACCCATTCGAAACTCAAAACCCTTTTGCCTAAATTCTCCAGATGTAAGACACGCTTAACAACCTTCTCAAAGGGTTCACACTCAAAACGCACCTCCAGCTCAACATATTTTGAGCTTCGCTTTTCGCTTAGTTGGAAAATATGTTCGTTAATTCGCACACTGTAATCGGGTTGCGGAGGTGGCTCCGAAGTGGATGCCGCCTGCGCAGTTGGTTCGCAAATTGACGAATCTTGTGAGATTAAATGTATTTTTTCTTCACCTATATATTGTATGTCTGCATTGTGCCTCAACGTATTCATCTTGCTAAAGCTCTCGCCGACAATCTGCAATTTATCGATGTCTGGGTAGAATTCAATTACGCGTTCTATGTCCTCACGCTTTCGGTCGATGCGCTCCTCTAACACTTTCGATTTCAACCAATCGGATTTTTTGTGTCCGCCCTGTTCTTTCGGTTTACCTAACAGCTCCTCCTTGGTTACCAACGGCAGGCCGGTGATCTCGACTACCTTCTCACCGTCACGCTCTGCCTTCGGCAGGGTCTCACGTATTTCATTAACGTGCTGACAAGTACTAAAGTCAATATATTCCGGCAATATGCCTTCCTGTCTGTGCATTATAGTCAACGGATTCAAGCGTTCGGCGTAGTCCATCAAGCGGCGCACCGTCTGTTTGTCACGTTCATCAACGGTGACTGCGCGATTGAAGAGTACCTGAGCCGGCGCTTTACCGGTTTTCTCCTGTATGTTCGCCTGCACAAGTTTACGCTGTTCCAACATATCCTTCCAATATTTGAGGCGGTTGTCATAGCTGTGTTCGGAGGTCTTCTTGGCCAAGCTAGAGCAATGTGACGAGGATAGTTCCACATTGCCGCGTTCATTATCGAATATTTTATTGACTAACTCTAAGACTATGCGTCGATTGTGTACGAAGAGTCCCGGCCGCTCGCCTCCTTCCTCAGAACGTTCTGTGGACACTGAGGAGGGTGGCGAGAATGCATTAATGAAGCTGTTGAGCGCCATGTAGGATCAACTTTTACTTTTCTTATACCTAGCTTATTCTTGGGTTTATTGTTGCTTATCAAGAATTTTATTTATTGTGATTGCGCTAAAATATCATGAAAATACCAGCAAATTTTATAATTAACTTAAATATTTGATATAAATGCCGATGAATTAGTACACATGTATATTTTAAATGTTTATTAGTCGAGAAAAAGTTAAAACCTCAAATACTTACTTTTTAGATGAAAGGAGGTAGTTGATGATAAAAAAATGTCTTTATAATTAAGTCACAATACAACGTAAAGTAAATTTCAAAGAAAGCGACGAATTTCAATGGCGATGGAAGTCGGTTGTATATGAATACAAAATATATTTATTTAAGTATATCGACCCAAACACATTAACGGCAGGCGGCAAACTTAGTATGATGTTGTATAGTTGAGTTTTATTTATTGGCAGGACTTTAATTCTCTATCAATTAAAATAAATCCCATGGCAAAGTGTCACTTTGCCTGGAAGTCCGCATCAAACGGCTAGGTGAAGACCGTTACTATTCTGATTGAGTTGCTGGTTTTGTCCAATGCCATTTTACAAAATGTATAAAATTGGGGGGATGCAAAATTTAAACACAGTGACACGAAAGTATTTCGAAAGGACCGACAAACATATGGCAGGTGTTGATCTGTTTTTCTCTGGTATTGTACAAGATTTGGAGAATGGTAAAAATCTCGTCAGTTGTAGATTTTCCAAATTTATGTCGGAGAATTGAAAGGATTTCGGGCTTTACCTCATTCGAATTCGGCTTCATCACCTTCTCTACATGTTCCACAGATGTCTTTGCATATAAGTTTGCAACACTTAAATATCACCTCCCTTTAAAGGCATCCTAAAAAATATACCATTTTTACATATAAAATATTAAGTATTAAATATTCTCCTTTACATTTATTTATATTTCCTGGAAATATATATTATTTATGTACTAACGACACTAATCATTTCCTTCTTTGCCTTTAGAATATAAAAATATGACAATTCCTCGTAACAAGCTTTATACAATACATATAAACAGTGATAAAATGGTATGTCAAACTTACACATACATTTAATAAAACAAATATTAATTCCAACAAAATTCCATATAGCAAATCCTTAACTATGAGGAATGTTTTTTGTTTAGACCCTTTTGCTTGCTTTTACGCATATATGCTTATATATGTAGACCCTACACAAGTTATATAAATACAATAAAATTAAATAAAGTCGCATATACTATTATTTAGGAAAATTGTATCAGTATTTTAAGAGTTAGAGGTAAGTAATACCCGGAGATAGCGCACCTTGTCTTGAGGAGCGCCTTGTCTTGCAACAATAAATCACATCATTTATTAATAAAAAGAATTTAGTTATACAGAAACCGATGAACGATAACTCATAAGCTTGGGCATGGCTGTTTGGCCATCTACATACTCGCTACACGATTAAACGCTTGCTTTTTAGTTATAAATGTAATTATTTCTAGAATGTGTACATAGTACATACTATAAGTATGTATGTATGTAACAATGTCCTCAATAAAATATATATGACTGAGTGATAGAGGTGTGTTGGGTAGTCCAGTGCGTCGGTGGTTGTACATTTAGGCACACAGCGGTACATAAGTGTGTGCATGTGTGAGTTGGATGTACATAGAAAGTGCCAACCTAACTGCAACTACAGGCATGCATAGTAAAATTATATTTGCGTGAGAAGTGACTTTCTAAGCTATATATTTAGTTAACACTTCAATTCCTTTTGCTTTGTCGGTTTGTAATATACGTAAAGGTGCGTGTGTTCAGGTTTGTTCATCTAATCTTCCTGCCCAGCAACAGATCATAATTTCGACTTTGGTTTGGCATTGCGCGCGAAGTAGATTTCCGGATCTTTATGTGGCTGTTGAATTTCACGATAATTGTTAACTATTTTCTTGCTTTCATCCTTCGGACATGATTGTAAATCGCGAAACACTTGCACCTAGAAAATAATAAGGAAATTCGGAAAAGGTTATAATTTCAAAAACAAAAATATACAACGAAATTAAATGGCAGAAAATCAATTTTTGAATATAATATATTATTTGAGCCACCTAATTCAAAGTTAACCGAACTTGTTGGAATATGGGTGGTTTGGGGAAGGCATTAACTTATTTTATTTATTTTTAGTACTTAATGACAATATTATATGTTATCTTATGATATAAAAGTATAAAACCTCAAATTCCATCCGAAATACATATTACAAAAAAAAAATCGGATCGGGGTAGGGGATAGTGTGGAACAATTCAATATACAATTAATTCAATTAAAAATAAAAATACTTTATTTCGACACGCTTACCTGTCCCTTGGAAACGTATATCGGCGTACGATAGATGATCCAAGTGACGCTCTCAAAGTACGGCGCTGTAGTCAACGAGCCTTTGTATGTGTAATAGTGTTTGCTTAGCTCCTGCAAACCAATCCAGGACAAGCAATCTGTACAAGTTATAATAGATGTCATTATTAGCTATGAAAATACACGTAAACAAATAAAATGTGTGCTACTAACCCGAATCCAGCGAAGCGCTTGTGTTTATCCTCTGCACGATGCGTATGCCTTCAGTGATCTTTTTGAACTCAGGACAATCCTTGTCACCGCACGCCTGTATAAAGAATGCAACTACCGCCAAACCGTCCGGTTTATTCTTGGCCTCAGCAAAATCCTTATACTTGGCATTGTAGTGTACGGCATGCGCCTCCATTGAGTATTTCACACCCTCCAGCGTGTGCTCACAGCCCGACTCGTCCGTGTCCGCCCAATGGAAATGTAGCTGCTCAAATATATATTTGTTGTCATGCAAGCAACCGCACTTAATGTACGGCTGTTGTTGGCGTTTGGCGAATGTCACCATCGCCGAAGTGCCGGTGTTTTGTACGCGTGCTATGCCCACTGGCTCCCAATGGCCATGATATTCCAGCGGGTCAACATCGTCGACATGTTCAATAGCACGATTGCTGATTGCAATAGGAGACTGCACTGGCATCTTGTGTGTGAATGTGAGTGTGAATGTGAGTGTGAGTGCGAGCGTGTGTGTGTGTGTGTGTTTAGGCGCCTCTTTACGTATTTGTGTGTATGTTGCGTGTGTTAAAGCGTCGTTGCAGTGGCTAATGGTACTACACGGCGTATGCGGCTATGACTAGTGATGGCTCGACGCTGTGTGTTTACACTGCTATTTATGCTCCTCTATGCTGAATGCTTGTGGTCGCGAGTATTCTACGTATTGTTCACTGGTTCGCTAAATTTTTTCTTCACCTTGTAGACACAAATAATGTGCTTAACGGTTAAAAGAGCGTACTGCGTCGTGATGGCGAATTTTATTAGTCACACGTTCACAAAGGAAGTATCAATTGTAAGTAGTCGAGAACTGCAAAGGAAAATTTACAGGAAAAATTATTATATTTTTTAGTCAAAAAAAGAAAGAATTTTTAATAATAATAAATAGTAATTTGATATAAATTAATTTTACTTATATACCAGTGTGCCGTTATTTTATTACAAATACCGGCATGAGCACTTGTTTTGTTTATTTATGCACAATTCGTGGCACGTATTGTTTATTTTTGTATTTATTGACAGCGATTCTTCGCTATACGAGTGTGTAGGCGCGTGCACCAGTCGGAAATTACAGCTAACTATATACTTGATTTGGGGTTTATTGTTCGATTACACCCACCAAGTTGTCGTGAAGTAAGATAAAACGCATCGAGTGTCCACGGTATTAACGTGACGTGGCGTGACAAATTGGCCGTACCTTTGCCGTTACTTCCACAATTTCATTTGTATTTATGTGCGCGCTGCTTGCTGATAGCTCGTTTATCAATTGAATTGCTAAAGTGAAGTGCTATTATAAATTCATTCAATAACTATGTTTGCACGTATAATAATCATAGTCAACGCCGAGCGTAACGTCAGACAGCGCCGAGGTGCGTCGTGTTTGTATTTGCCAACTAACTTTAGATCACGCTCCCTATTATGTACATATACATCCATACACATTTACTGTCTTCCCTCAGGCGTGGGGCTAGTTATCTCTTGGGAAATATCAGTTCTTTTTTTTATAACGACAACAACAATTGTTTCAGTGTTGACTGATTGTAATATTGAATAAATTAAACAAATATATACAATATACATGGGCAAATATATACAAACATGCGTATACTTTTATCTCTGTCTAAATGAAAGATTAGATACTTACTTTCTAAGCGTTTTTTGATTACGCCCGCATTAAAAAAGTAATAAAATATTAAACTCTATCATCTGTTATTATAGTTATTTGCTTAGAAAATGACGCAAAATATGACAACGTTTTTAAAAAGTTCTTCTATCTAGCACTAGTTATATGAGGATGGCACGTGATTTGGTGTAGCTGTGTGTGTATGTGTCTAGCAGCTCTCAAGATAATTTAAGTGATAATACACCGTGCTTGATGACTCATACGAAGTAATAATATGAACACATTTGTTATGCCATTTGCATTGGCCTATTTGAAGCATTTGGAATGTTATTAGTCATAACGGGTTTCTAATTTAAGGTGCAATACTACTAACTAGTAAGTGCCTGAAAGCCAGCTGAAGTATATCTTTGTAATACGATGAGTAACTTCGAAAACAGGCGATTTTGAGAAAATTCTCAATTAGCAAAAGAAAGTCAGTGGAACAACAATTCAAGTTCACAAAAAGAGAATGTGAAATGTGAAATGTGAAATGTCCTTATTAATGTTAGAACAAATATTATATTTTCAAAATTTTCAAAATTTCAATCAGTTGTCTTCGGAAAACTGTTTTCCGCTAGCAAGAAAATATTCCCACAACAGCCGATTCTACGGTACCGGAATCGACCCGGATTTTTTTATTCCGCCAAGGGCTGTTAGACAAAAAAAATCAGCATCTCATTGAAAGGAAATGTTCAATTGAGTGCCAATTTCCCTTTCAGCGTTGAGTATTTTGCTCCCATTAGTTCTTCTCTAAATTTCAATCATTTTATGAATCAAAAAATTTCACATTATAAAATTCAAAAAAGAATAAACTAATAACACTACGTGAATAAGTTATTGTGAAAAGTAAGAACACTATATGCTAGCGACTACGTCTCTTTTAATTCATGTCATTTATTTAATTCATATTTCATTGTTTTTTTTTTTTATCATATTATCAAAAAGATAACACGGAAGTTAATTAGATAAAAAGAAGCTTTAATTGTAAGGTTTTCCTGTTGATAATAAGTCATATCTCTTTAGTCGCCGCATAAACATATATATTTGCGATTATTCTAGGTTATCTAAAATTTAAATTAACTTTCACTTCACTTTTGCTAGACGACGCAATGACAAACAGCAAACACCAAATAGCAAACAACACACTTACGTACACTACGTATACGTAACATTCAGGTCTGTCAAACAGCACTAAACCACACAAGATTCAGCGTAGTATTTTTCTAAAAAAAATTTGCATTCCTCGCTTTCAATTAATAACAATTTATCGATTTTGAATAACTATGCAGTACAACAACAATGAATACACCTATTAAGGCAGTGCATTTAACAAGTACCAAGCAACGAAGCGAACAACGCGCCAAAGTGCATTGCGCCAGCAAGAACGTCAAACCGGCAACTGGGGAATGAAAAACACCTGATGATTCCGCGCCATCACAGACGCGCGTCGCGTCAATGTCGCGCTGTTGCATAAACGACGACAATAAGTATAAGCAAAAAAATAACACATTGAAAATGCGAGTTGTGTAGCGCTGACCGGCATTCTAAGTATCGTTGGGTTGTCGCAGTTTTTTTATTAGTAATTCTCTTCGATACCATTGCGGGACGCTTGCGGTTCAACAATAGATCCGTAGTAGTAGTTTTTTAATATTTAATGAATTTTCAATTATTCACCTAATTTGGTGTGGCATGTGCGCACTTGCACTTTCTAAGCGTTTTCTACAAAACCACCGCCACCAGCATGCGATTTGCACAAACGTTCGCTCAAACGCTCCAAACGCGAATGCACCGAGCTAAGTGAGTAATTTAAGGTTCACAATACTTTTTTGCAGTTAATTATTTAATGAACGACGGTGATGGATGACATTTATTAACATATTTGTATATTCGCAATGAATTTGCACCAAGTGCCATGTGCCGTTATACTATGTAGTAGAGAAGCTTATCGCGGAACAAACCGTACACCACGCTGTATATCAACAAATACCGTTATTATCTTATTTAAATGATAAGCTGATAAGATTTTGAAATCGATTTTTTCGCTATGTGTAATATATAATTCGCATTTATGGTTTATTTGAAATAATTTCATTCAAGATGTCATAAAAGTGGTTTAAACAGAAAAAGCCATGAATGAGAAATATGCTATTACTTTGAGTAAACTATTGAGTAAACAATTTATTTTTAAATCATTAATGCATACCGGTACGTCAACGGCGACATGGACGGCCAATTCGTATTCAATTCGTAAATCTTAGAACTTTCGTAAATAAGTTAACCTTTTGTCGTATAGAATTATAACAAATGGACAATTAGTACTAAATTATTATTTTGAATTTTTGTTCTACTGGCAACGATGTGCTTTATCAAACGGAAAGGTCAAATTGCGCTCACAATTTCTCCTGCTTTTCTGAGTATATATTATAACGAACACTGAAAGGCACTGAAAGGATTTTGTTCAAGGTCAATCGAAAGGGAAAATTGTGAAAATCCTTAAATAATTAACTGCTACATGTTATGTGCGATGTAACCAACAAAAAAAAAAAACAAATGTAAAGATCTCAGCCACGTATTGTTATTTGAAAAGCCCCGCTGAAAGTTGCACAGCTATATATATCTTACTTATCTTATATTGGACTTCATACATCTAAATATAAACCTTTTGTGCAGTTTACAACTTATATTAAGAACTATATTGCCTCTTCTAGGTATAAACGTCAGCCACTTAGCACAGTTTTTGTGTAAATTTCCGCAATGTTCAACAAAATATCAGCATAGATTTGAGAGTACTATAAATCACGCCTAAATTTCTCATCATAAATAATTATATCAGTGTTAATGAGTGCGAATAAAGCAAATTTAGTTAACAAGTTAATTTAGCCTTATTCAGACATCACTAAAAATTGTTTATGCCAATACTATAAATGCATCATATGACCGACTTTGGGGTGCGTTTTTGATAAGCATCAAAGGCAAAGTACACATCTAAGAGCTGGTAAACCAAACAAATGTACTCCACTTGATTTGTTATCAACTACCTCAGATATCATCCAAATAATGTAGATGTAGTTAAGGTGAAAATAGATGTAGTTAAGCCTGCGTAGCTGAAATATATTAAATCAAAGTACAGCTATAAACTCTTAAACGACTTAAAAAATAAAACTAAAGAAAAAGTGTCCGCAAGCGAAGTAGATATCAGACCATATCATACCATATCAGCTGACAAAACACAAATGTGTGGACTTGAACATAACATAATAAATGAACTATTTTGTATTCACTTTCCGTTTTTCATGGCTGAAGTATTTTATAGAGGTTTTATATATTCTCCGATTTGAGTCCATACCGTAAAAACGACGTGAGAGACCGTTTCCTTGACAGTCGTTTCCACGTAACCGGAACGGATTCGGATTTTTATCTAGCCAAGCACTGTAGTCTCGAAAAACGTGTAGGGGATGTTTTCTGTCACTACAACAACAAAAACCTTATGAGCGAGGCAAAAATTAGCCGATCGAAAGGTATTTAAGTTTCAATGTTGCTGAGACTCATGATCATTATCATAAAACTAAATTTATTTATACATAAACTGTATCGCGGTATATATTTTCGTCATTTGTAAAACAAATTTATAAATATACAAATTAATATTATATTAGATTCTGAGTATTTCATGTTTGTGCATAGTAACTTCTATTCAAAACTTTCCTCATCCTCACACTGTACCTCAGACACCGGCGGCTCCATATGGCAAGCATCAATGGGGTTATATTGATTTAAGTTGACCACTCGTGTGCAATTGATATTTTGAACTGGACGTGAATTGCGCAGAATGCGTGTTTTACCGTCTTTCGAGAGCAACTGACGGAACTCGTTCAACTGGCGTTCGCTAATCGCCAAGGGTTCGGGAAAGAGAAACCATTCGGCCCCTTGGTAACAGGGTGGCTCAGTTAGCGAACCGCCATAGCTATAGAAGCCAGTACGAAATTGATAAAGTAGATAAGAGAGTGGAAATGGTGGAATTTCGATTTTGGAACCAGGCCTCTGTATACGATGTAAATTTTGTACAAGCGGATCCAAGTAAGGGTTATTCGACGACACCTCGAAGAAGTAGCCAACCATGAGCAAGTCATAACTTGATGTGCAATCACCGCTTGGACCGGTGCGGTGCATGGCCTAAAGGAATATGGTAATATGTCGTATAGGCAATCAAATAATCGATAATCAATTGTGTAACCTGTAGTTCTAATGGAAATTTGCGATAATTCAGCATGTGCTCTGAGCCATCATTGCTTAGCAGACTCCAGCGGAAGCACAGCTCAACAAAAGTGTAACAGGCCAGCAGATCAGCACCGCTGACGGTGGGTGTATTGCCCGAAAAGCAGGCGCGCAGCACAACTGCAAAAAGTCACTGGCTGTAAGGTATTTCACAAAACCAAGTTAGTGTAGTTTTAGAAACCTGTATGACCGTTATTCTCCAGCATTATGCCATTGGGTAAATCGTCGTAGTGATTCCAGCAGAGTAACTCACGTATGGGAAATTTTTGCACGTTCTCATCGATTATATTTATGGGTGACTGATTCGCATCCGAGCAACGCCAATTGTGTGGACCTTTCGGGAGTGTGGTTCGGCCAAGCGAATTGCAAACAAGTGTGAAAGTTAATATTTTGTCATTGCCAGAAAAAACTTAAATCACCATTATCGGGTCCATAATCGAAATTCATTGAGCTATTTCCTTCACCACCACCTGTACCTGTACATCCGCCCCTGCCTGTTGAGGCGCCACGACCTAGACAACGAAAATCACAAATCAATTTGGCCGTATAGATGTTTGTTACGAAAATCAGTGCGATTAGGAAACTGAGCGCCATCACCACCAGTGGGTAGTCCAAAGCGCAGCTGATCACATGGTAGACGCAATTGAATAGGAAATTCAGTAACGAGCACAACGAACATTCTACCATCGTGGCTTTATTGTGCGATTTAAACTTCGAATAGCAAGGATTCAAACGTAGTCCTTAACTTGATTTTTGTTTATATAACACGATTTTTATTGATTGTCGTTTAGATTTAAAAAAATTGAGTGATTTGACAGTAAAAAAAAATAAAATGAACTAAAAATTATTTCTTTGCTAAAGTTCAATGAAATATTTGAAAACTGCATACAGTAAATACGCACGGCAGGTATATTTCCGGGATTTTTTGGAAAACGTTACCGAAAGTCAAACTCGCCTTATATGGCAAGCCACGGGAATCCGTAAAAAAAAAAGAAAATCGAAAACGATCCATACTAGAAACCATTCGAAACTGTGAGAGTTACTTAAATTCTTTTTTTAAATTCTTTAAATTACTTCTTTTAAATTAAAACAAATCACTTTTTTTACTTACAGTTAAAAATGACTGACAAAGATCATTTAAATTGAATAAACTTTAATTTAATTAAGTCGATCTTGCTACATTTGATAATTAAAATGGAAAATAATTTGCTAAATTGTAGTTTCGCACATGTAGTACAGAAAATAATTAGTCACCATAAATTATTCTATTTTGGTTTGGTGATTATTTTGTTTTGAAACAGCTCTGCTTTCAACAATTCCCAGCTTTCTTTAGGTCTGATTTTGAATGGAAGGTCAATGTTACAACTTTTATTATGTATGCGTAATTATTTGTAATCAAGATATCAATCAAATTGAATTTTAATTTTGAGGTTAGATGTTGGATATGTGGATTTGGCGCCTTTAAGTACTACAAGCTTTTTAGATATTAGGATTTTAAAATTTTACATATATTTTACCGCAAACGCACTTACAATGACTTAAAATATGATCACGGAAGGAAATTAATGAAATGCTGAATATATTCTCGGGATTTTTTAAAAATAATTTTCGACGTTAATTAATATATCATAATTAAGATGCTTATACGATGAAGAAATGCGATGCCTGACTTTCGGTAATATTTTTTAATTTTAATAAATATTTGTATTATTGAATGTGTAATAAAATTTTTAGGAATTAATTGGCAATCATACAGGTATTCATTGATAGATAATTATAATAATTATTGTAGTACACGAGCAGATCTAATATGACAATTGGACACAGCGCAAATAGGCTAATAGGAGCAAATCACTAAGAATAGCACAATCACTTCGGTTATTAATGAATAATGTCGAGTCGGATTTGACTGAAAAAGTACTTTTATTACAACTGAAAAAAAAACCGAAAAAAAAAATTCAGAGAGAACAACTTTAATATAATTTGTATTTATTTACGTCAGTTGGTATTTATTTTCATTTTTTTTTTAATGTTTCAACTTGATTTGAGTGAAAGGTTTTATATATTCCTAGATGCAAATTTATGTACATACATATGTATGCAATTATCCGAAAGTTTTGACAGCGTAAAAAGCTAAAGCTTCATGCAGGAGACTCTATTAATTATTTAATAAGTTAAACAGCTTGCAGGCAGTTTCGAGTGAGCGTTCACCGCTGCAAACAATGCTAAATCAAAAAGCAATCAATTTGTGCTAAAATCAAATACTTTGCTACTTTTGACAAAAATACTTATAATACAATTAGCAGGCAGCGACATTTGTGATCACATCATGCCTAAATTAATTTATCAAAATTTGTTAACTAATCACTGGCAAACAAATCTATTTTTCTTTTTTTAGTTTCTTCCAATTTCAGAAGCTTCAATATAGCAGCACACTTAAAATTGCCATTGATGATAGACAAAATATTCGGCGATAACGCGCAATCACACTTGTGCAAATATAAGTGTATATGTCTGCGGTCCAAAACTTTCCTCTACCGACGACTGAATTTCGATAGCTGCCTTCCGCCCGCCATTCCATATAAGTGCATAAGTGCTTATACTCGTATGTTAACTTTCGTACCTTTGAACGTACTGACATATGTGTGCTAGCGATAAACATACATACGCCCAAATATGGGTGTATGCTATTAAATACAAGTCAGACTGTCTGAAAAATTTATGGTACATGATATTTCAATACAGGCGATAATTCAATTACACCTAGAAGTTTATTTCTTTTACAGCAATTACTTGCCTATATTTTTAGACACTAATCAACCCAGGGAAAGGTGAAAATATGTAATGCGAATATGCAAAGAACCCTATATTTATATTTTGTAGTAGTGAGTATAGCAGTATATAGTGGTATATAGTTGTATATAGTTGTATATAGTAGAATATAGTAGAGTATGGTAGTTGTAGTGAATATCTCGACGTTGTTTGGAGGAAAGCGCAAGATTAACTATCATCGAAGTCACTTAACGGTGGGTCCAGAAAATGAGCTGTTTCGGCACGGTCGGACCAAAGAGAAAGGGGTGTTAAGTAAGTTAGTTTCAAAGGGGCAGAACAACTCGAGTTCTTGTTCTGCGGTGGGTGGTGAAATTTTGTTCGTTTATAGACGCTGTCAATGTTGCAGACTTTGTCAATTATCTATTTGGGACACGTACAAGTATATCGGTGAAAACTGTATAAATAAAACGCATTCATTATTTTTAAGTGAATACTTCAGCAAGTTCTACAGAATTGATTAATGATTGATGAGATTTATCAAAGGTTTTTCAAATAATAATCTTTCGCACACCATTTTTTGATCTTGATGGTAAATTTACCTAAAAAATGCACATCGATCAATTGCCACTAGAACAAAGCCAAAAATAACTGTTATAGATATGTGAATATTTATTTTAGTATACGCAACTGTCATCAGATTTTTTAATAAAAATCATTAGCCAGAAAAATGTGTCAAAGTACCGATGCCCACAAAAACAATACTTTAATATAAAATGTAAATAAGCAACAAAATAATAACAAACGAGTATATAAATATATTTTTGTTGGTTAATTTTTTGGAATTTTAGATCAGAAATCTTTCACTTTAATGAAACCATTATATACATTTTCGGCTTATGTGCAAGCATAGGTGATTAGGCAATGAATCCCCACAGGCACTATTACTTGGGTGTCATCAATAGTTCTACTACTTAGCAGCGTAGGTAACTTTACGCCAGCTCTAATGAGTCACAAAATTAAAAATTTTACCACAAAATAACCAACGCCGGTATAGCGGATAGTGTTTGCATAGATTATTTGCAAAGTATAGATTATAAGTCAAAACGTTGGTTTGCAAAGCGCGTGATTTTTAAACTAGTTTTGCAAAAACAAAACAAAAACGAAATTCATGGACAAAAGTGGTTTGATAATGGACAAACACGAAAAAATTTAAGCAATACTGACTTTAAGTTACTTCTAAACGTATTATTGATTTCAAAAGAATATTAATATATATGAAGAAATAAAATGAAATAGTATTAAGAATATTTTTCTCCATTTCTAATTATTTATTTTTAAAACTCAGTTAACCAAATGTTTCTCCATCTACACATATACAATCTACATGTGTGCTCAGGTGATTTCAGAGATGGGAATAAAAAATTTAAATACGATGGTTCAAATACATATGTATGTATACATACATGCATGTGTATTTTTATTATTATCTCTTGCAAAATTTAAATAAGAGTAATAAATTCAATTATGCGGAACCAAAAGCCGTACTAAATTAAAGTAGCAACTAAGCAAGCGTTTTACATACATATTTATGCAAGTAATAGAAAATCAAGAGAACAAATATAAAACTCCGTGGCCGCTAAGTGAAATCGACCGACTGTCATGAATATGTGGCACTTCGGCGTTTGTTGACTTGGCCAAAAAGATAACATGCTACAGAAATAGCGAAAATTAATCAATAAATTTGCGACAAGTGCAGGGTCACCGGTGGAGAATTAGAACGTTTTTGCAAGATGAATGACATATTTACATAGATTCATATTTTTGTACATATGTATGCGCTTGTATCTATTCAATTACGATTTAAGATACTCATATACTAGTCTGAAGATTATTATTTACTATACACTATTATTATACTATAGTACTATTATATATAATTTGTAATTACTAGTGTAAGTTTGTTTATTTTTGTACGTATTAGCCGGTTAACTTTTATCCTCTTCAATTGCTGCACAATTTGTAAGTATACATATATCTTCATATTTGCATATTTACAAACCCTGTCACATAACTCCTATGGTAAAATTCCATTCAAATCTCAATCATTTGTTATATATGTATGCGTCCACTTATGTAGCGCATACATATACACATCTACATGCTCAATTGTATTCCCAAAAAGACAAATCGTCTCATTTTAATATTGTACTTTTAACTTTGAATTTTCAGTTACCTGTTGATTTTGTTGTTGCCGAAATTCGCTTATATACTCTATTTTTCAAGTAATTTTTATGCGAATCTACAGTTGACTTCTATTGCAATTCATGTGAAATTCCAGATTCTACCAGTAATTTCTCAAAATTGGGTTATTTCTTCAAATTTTGTTAAATAACACGACGTAGTTATTTAGTAGCATATATATATATATTCTTATTAATTTAAAAAACACTTGACACAATTCATTTATTAACCATACTCCGACAATTGTACAATTATGCAAACTATTTGCACTTTATCTTAAAATGACAACATTCGATTTTTGGCTGCTGTGCCGTTGACTGGTGTGGTTGGTGCCGTCATTTGTCAATTTCCCACCTAGAATTTTTTTCAATTCACGAAGTGAACATGGTTGCATTGGCAATGTAGCAAAACCTGACGAAACTGGACATATTGTTAAAACCCAATGGAAGTAAATCAAAGAGACTTATTTATCAGCTATTAAAAGATATAAGCCGCATTAATTATTAGCTTATTACTAAATTTCTAGATTTTGCAGTATTTTTGCCATTGAGTTTTACTAACGATCAGAAATATATTATTAATTAAAACAAATTTTTATGTATAATAAAACAATGAAGAATGAATGAATAAAACAACGAAGCATATGAAGTTTGGATGTATTTGTTTTTAAACTTTATCTCTTGATATTGATTATGAATAATTTATAATATTTTACCAGATTATAAAATCTTGCAGAAATTCTTTAAACGTTGAAGCTTTTTTAATTACAACTCTGCAAACTGATATATTGGTAATAGTGTTTTTGACTTCTTCTCGTCTACCGACCGCTGACGTATGCGTACATATGTGTGTGTACGTGTATGCAAAGTGATGCAAAGTAGACGGCGAACAGATATTTTCATTGTCCGTCGGATTTCTTTTTAATAATTCTTAAAAAAGTTAACTTTCTGTAATTCTAAATCTTCTCAATAAAATAGAAATTCTGTGCAAAAGAGTGATTATTAGCTTAATATTCCAGTACAACAAGGTAACGAAGAAACTGTTAAATGTTTTTTTTTCTGTAAATCGGTGATGAAGCAACAGTGACTCGCTGTTGAGCAAAGGAGAAAAGAAGCAGAGTGTAAAGAGTGTAAAAGAATAAGAGCTGAAATAACAAAATGAAATGAATTTTGTGAAAACTTTGTACGCAAATTCGGCGCAAGCAAGCGTGAATAAAAGTGAATGTGTGTGGTTTGAAAATGAATAACTTATCTAAGTTAATAAATTAACTGAGTCCAAATGGTATAATAACCGAATTCTTAGTTCAATTTTATAGTGGAAACGCTTTGTTGGTTGACTTGGTGATGTCTTCAGGGCGGCAATAAAAGTGATGCACAATCTTGTGAAAGTTCCAACTAATATAAGCAATATAGTTTTATGATAAGCAAATGTAGAACGAATTTAAATCACTGAGACATGTGCAGTTTTTTTTGTTCGGAAGTTAGATTCCGCAAGTGGTTTCCGTCGCGTAATTGCAACGCATCGTGAACCTTGCTATTGCTTTGCTTATTTTTTAGCGACGTCTCGTGACCTCATCAGTTCGCCTCCAACGTCTGCAACACCTTTCAACTAACGATACAGTGTTTGAGCAAGCCATATCCAAACTTATATACAGTCCGACAGCAAACTGTGGAGCATTTGGTATTTTCCGTTGTTCGCCATTCGGTTTTATTTTCTTTTATTATTTTCTGATCTTTTTGTTATCCACGTTTTACGTACATTTATGTATGTTCAGCGTCTCTCGTCTCGTTTTCTGTCTGCAACACTCTTGCCTGTCTGGCTGCCAAAATGAATGGTCGTTCAGTTGGCCTGTCGTTTTGTTGATTTTGTTAACTAAGTGGCCCACTGTCTGACTGACTTTGACTCTTGTCTCTTTTGTGTTGCAGTATTGTCTTCCGTTTGCTTAACTCAGTTCGGCAGTGCTTTGTAATAATACGCTGGAACTGCTGAGTTTACAGGTAATTTATGCAAATATTTAATATAAAATGTACACATTTATACCTATTAATTTACACTGCTAGATATATGTATGTACATTTGTATCTTCATTCGGAAATATGACTTGTCATAATTAAATGATGCTAGTTACAATTTTAATGTTTATATGTAACCTGTTTTTGCTTTTGAATAAATAAAATACAAATTCAACCGATAAACTGTTCTTGCAAAAATTTTTATTAAATTTAATTACAAACTATCTTGCTTAAAAATGCTCATCCTGTGAATAATTATCATAAAGAAATAATAAGTTACATAATAAAAATATTTTTTGTTTGTGCATGCCTTTTGTTGGCAAAAAAAAATTAATAATACATGACTAATAACCCAAACAAATATCAAATCAAACAATTCACAAAATCTTCATCATTACTATTTTGAATAGTTGGTTTTGATTATTTATTTAATAAAGGTGTTATTGTGCTTTCAGATGAGTGATAAAGTTATTTCTTTATAATTTTTAAGACAAGTTACCTGTTAAAAAAACGAGACTTGGTTTTATTCTAAAGCATGCACTACTGAAATCAAAAACATCGAAAATGAGTTACTTGGCTACTCCCACTGGTGGCATTATCGGCCAACCAACTTAGAAAGAGGATTTTAACAAAAAGAAAGCAGCATATGCGCATAATATCAACGGAAGTAAATCAGTAACAGAAACCGTCATTGTATTGAAAATAGTGGCGAGAATATTAAGCAAAACGGGAAAATATTTATAAAAACTTTAACATAAAGTCGTTAGAAAACGTTAAATTTGATTATACCCAACTACAAGCACCGGCAGAAACAATGGGAATATAGAGAAAATTAAGTGTGCGCCATAATACACCACAACTCTATAGTTGAAAGAGTAAAAAAAAAAAATTTTTTTTTAATGAAGACAATCACCCAATAGCGATAAAATAATGTTTGCAGTAGAGAAAAGTCACGGCCATTCAATAAATTAGAACAACAAAAACGCAAAAAAATAACAAAGAAGAGAGTTTTTGTTTAAGTTTTGACGTGAAAAAAGTTTTAAAGGGACGCAACACATTGCCGGAAGTGTCAAAAATCGCGTAACTCAAAGGCAAAATGCCTGCAAAGGCAAAAGTTCGTGGTGAATAAGTTCACATTTCATAGTGACTTGATGAAGACAGCAAAAAATTGTCGTCAGCTATAGGAACAATAGGCAAATGGGGGACAATGACCTTTATAAAAAGTAGCTGTTGATTTCTGCTCTAAAAGTTATTTTTATGTTTACTCTGTTTAGCTATTAGAAGCTTAAGTCTTGCGTCTTAAAATTCTCGTTACAACGGTTATAACGACCACTCACCAACGTCGTCATCAACGTGCTACAGATCTTGTGCCGGAAGTGCGTTTTGTATGCACAATTCGATGTCGCTGCTGCCCCCTACAAAACACACAGCACCCAAAGCTTTGTCTAAAACAATATTTATAACGATAATGCCAAACGCCGCCAGCGAGTGGCAATCCAATGAAAAATTGTGCAACTGATGCTACTATGCGGTGGAGTCCAGTGTGTGCGATAAACACAATATACAAAAACAACATTAACAGCAACGACAATAACACAACAAAGACAATAAATAAAATATTTCCTTTTATTTGTGTGTATTCGAAAGCAAATCGCAGCGAATCAAATACGGCAGAAAAACAATCAAATCAAGGGAGACACTATGGATGAGGAACGGAAGAGACGGTTAGTATATGATAATTTAACGTAATTATTAAGATTATTTAAATATTATAAGACATTTTTGTTTTAGAAAATTTACGATTTAAAAAAGAAATTACTTTTAATACCATCAAAAACCGCAGATTTTGTTATGTTTAGACTAAAATACTCTCATAAAATGTCAGGGGTAGAGCAGAGAGTTCTGTTTATATTTGTTTTCGTTTTCGTTTTCTCGTTGCAAATTAGAAAATATTTGATTAAATCGCAACGTTGATTGACCCAATCTTTTGACTCTAATGTGATTGAATAAATATGTATTCGTAAATGGTTATCTAAAAAAGAAGTTGTTTGATCAACTATGCCAAGTATTATACTTTTAGCCACACCTCACCAAACTATATTCACACTTGCCTAATCTCGTACATGCTATGTACATAAAGTATATATTTAGCAGATATCCACTTCAGCTGTTATCCAATTCAACACTTTAGACTTAACAATGAGTAAATTAAGTAATTTAACTAAGCTAACAATTTTCTCACGAATTTAAGATATGTCGTTCTGGCTAAATGATAATGTAATTGTTTCTATATTTATTTAAAATAAACAAGAGATATGGCTTATTAATGTCCTTTTGAACGGTCATCCACCTACGATATTAGGTGATTTTCCACGTTAACCTCATTTATTTTCTCTCGTAAACTTTTACACCTATTGTCCAGCCCTTCATGTGGTCCTGAGAATGTTATTTATTAATTTAAAGAAATTTTTGAGAATGCATTTATCACTCATATTTAGCTCTTTTTTATTTCATTGAGTATAACGCATATGTTTGAAGGCATATGTTACCTCCCACCCCCTATCTGTTTGTTTCCAAAATATGCGTGCCTTTTATGATGAAACCTCCCATGGCTTCTCAATTCATCACTATCGGTCAACTACGAGTTAATTAGTCCAAATCTAGATTAATGCTCATATGTACACACATATATGTATAAGAGCATAAGTGAGCTCATAAGAGTTTATATAGATTTATGGATGTGATATGGAAACTATAGCCACAAATGGAGAGCACACGCGTATATAACATTTACCGGTTGCGGTTGCAACTTTTTCGACTTTTGCAATTTTTGCAATTTTTGCAACTTTTTCGGCATTCTGTTCTTTCCATAATTCGCAACGTCGGTGTAAAAGACCATTAAAGCGCGAATAGCTCGCGCATCAACTAATTGCATACATTGTAACTGACACTCACATACATATTTGCACCAGCGAGCGAACACTTCACTTCACTTTATACGTAGTTATGTGAATTGCAGCAACCAAAAGAGTTATTGTACATCGAAAATGCATTTTTATAAAATTTGTAACGTTGCTGAACAAATTCTCCAAAACCAAAATAAAAACCAAATTAGCTAAATAAACCTAAATAAAACGAAATCAAAAGAATGAGTAAAAAATCGCTGACGCGCGCTACTTTGAACAAGTGTTGAATACTGAATGTCATTATAGAAGTATGCCGCTACGCTGCTATCGCATCGGAGCCCAGTCAGCAAAATGTATCGGTGCGTTTGGTGACAAGCGTGTGAGCGCAAATGAGCAGCGGGACCAATCAAACGCTGTTGGATAACGACCACTGCAACCACCACCAGCTGTCCAGTGATAGCCGAGATGCTTGGCACCCAACGAACATCGAATAGCAATAAATAAAAGGTTCCAATGAAATTGAAAATGAATGTGAAAAATTTGCGCAGAGCACCAAGAAAAATGCACAGCGGTGTTAGCGCGCTACTAAATAATTGCTATTGTGATCAGTGTTGCCACTTCCAAAAATTTGTCCCTATCGGATTTCTAGTAAAACTAAACATAGTTGTGTCACTTTTTCAGTGACGAAATTATCTTAACTAATCTCAATTCATTTGTATATCTTGGAGTTGGAAATCAACTAACTTAGGTTAAGTCAGGTTAGATGCAATCGGTCCGCAAACGACCTCTGTGATGCCATAAAGAAGATATAGGGGTCTAGGTGCTGCCAGGTGTCCAGGTCCAGATTATTCCACCATTATGTAGTAACCACACTTAGAATCGGGCAATATTTTTTTTTTTAACCTAATCACATGTGTACCAGTCGTATAGAGTTCCCTTTGAACTTATATTAAAGAGAGATTTATCTCACTAAAAGCAATAAGCTTCCTTGTTCCTACTATGCAGGACTTCGGAACAGGATTTTGAAAGCGCGTAGCTGTCTGAAAAAGGGCAAGAGCACTCTCACTTGCTCCCAATCCGTTGATAAAAAATCGAGTGTGCCCTTCCTAAATTATTTAGTATCCAAGGTATGTTTTTTTTTTTTTTTTTTGTACTTATTTTGTTGTAATTATTAATTTAATCTAAAGTGGCAACACTGAACGCGGCACTCACTTTGCCGGTTAATAAATTTCGCCATTTTTGATATAAATTGAATTGAAATCTAAGTAAAATACAAAAACAACAGCAAAAAATTTCTTGATTGAGAAGCTAAGCGAGCAACTGACAAATTTTCGCTCTTCAACTGGACGTTGCGCAATCGCTTTACTAGCAAGTGATGTCTTCTAGCTGCGCTGTCGGCGTACTGCACTGAGTCATTTTTGGTGTGTTGACTGCACGATCGGACGATCGGACGATGATCGGCCTGTTGGCCAGACGACAGGTCTCGAACGCATTTGCGCATGGCACGCCGCCCTCAGCGCTGCTGGTGATCGTGGTGAATAACGAAATATAATGATAATAAGGAATTAAAATTCTATGAATATATATAACAAGTACAAGTGTTTTGCATAAGACATTTAACCCTTGCATAATATGCATAATATGCATAAAACTCCAATGAAAATGTAAAATTCAAAGTGAAATATTAAATTTGACCTATGCATTTGTGCGTTTGGCATATTGTGTTTACGCGTGCGTAGAAAGCAACTCAAATTGAATTTAATTAAAAATAAAATACAGTATTGTAAAAGAAAAAATTATAAATAATTATGCAAGCCATTGCGTGATCGCGTGTGTAGTGCGGCAAATGTGAGTTCGGCGCGCGTCCCATTCGCGCCCTAAATCTGTTGCTCCAAATCATATCCAGCCAAGTGGCACACACATCGGGTGCTGTGCGCCGCCTTCGTTGTGCGGCCTGCTTTTATTATTCACCGCATTCAAAACCAACAAACAATTAACTGAATTCGTGTGATTAAAATGCCGCTGCCACACACTAGATAATCTGCGTGCGCTTCGAATGGAACAACAATTAAAGCAAACAAATAAATATACAAAAATTTAAGTATTATATTGAATACCCACCCAATCAATTTGGCTGCTGCTGAAACATTTCGCAGGCAATAGTATTAATATTAATACTAATAGCAATGTTTCCCAACGTCAGCCATTATGAGCGGTAATTTTCTTATTGCTATTTTTGGCGTAAAATCATAAATTATTTGCGCTTTTCTGTTGCGTAAAAAATCTACAACACCAACAAAACAGTAACACTTCCATAAATGTTTACATTATACAATAAAAAAATGTATGGCTTCTTTTTTGCATGCGTTTTGTACGCGCGCCACGCTGGCATTTTGATTGCGACCTTGAAATATTTTCCCAATTTGCGCTCGAATTGTCGTGGCGGCACACCCTGCCCAAGTGGGAGTTAGCACTTTTGGGCGTTTATTAATTGTGATCGTTACATTGATCAATAGTAGTGCTCCTTTATTGTATATATTGTGCTCGATTGCTGATCAGTCGAATGACAGTTTAATTTTCTCTTCACAAACAATTTAAAGTGTGGTGATATTTCGATTAATGGGCCACAATGAATAATTATGTGAATTCGAAGTAAGTGTAAGTACGCTTAGTCAACCCTAGTCGGTTACGATGATTTATCAGCTGGTAACACCAGCCTCTTACACACGAGTTCAACTTAACCCAATTACTTATTAAGTTCTGCGTTATCCCAAATACATTGCATCTACAAATCAACTTAAGCTTAAAACAATCCTTTCACATGCCTCATTCGATCTCTTCTCCACGGAGCTGTATATGTAATAGATTTCACAACTAAAAAAGTAAACTTTGAAGTAACTTGATCAGGGTAATTCCCTAAGAGAAATTAATTCTCTGAAGTTGTTCTCCATTTTTATTTATATATTTTGCCTGTATCGGTTTTCTCATTCTCACTAGATGTTTATTGAACAACCCTCTTAACTACACACTTTTCAGCTAATTTTTAACTATCGTATCTCCTAGTAATAATGACGTTATTCTTTGAATTTATGTTTTTTCATATTTCAATTGCTCAGTGAGTTGTCGATTACCAATATGTGCTTTATAAATACTTTATTCATTCATTTTACGATTTATTTGTTTTAGTTTTTGCTCTTTTTATTGTTGTATAAATTTTTTAACAGTCGTTTCGTCATGTTTTTGGTGATGTTGTTATTGTCACCTATGGCTGTCGCCAATTTATCGCCATCAGCAGCACCAAAAATGATAGATTTTGACGATGCTCACATACGTATTTCTATTTTTTGGTGTTTCGTAGCTTTGAAATTTGTTCAATTTCAATTGGCGTCTCTATTTATTATGAATTATGTTGCGAGTTTGTTTGTATGTTTATTATTGTGTGCCATGCCTTTTACTGCCTTCTGTTTGCGCATGTTTTGTCGCTGATAACTGTCCTGTCAACGTACATATCTACTCATATATATATATAAAACACAACACATTATTACACTTCAGACTGCCAGCAAGTTAAACAACATGCATTATTTCAAGCTCGATATATTTTTAAGAGAGAACATTGACTGACGGTCGGTGATGAAATCACACCTTACGAGTGCTTCTTGATAAATAATTTATTTCGTACCACTCTATTAGGCTGGAAATAAACAGATATTTTTATGGCATTTGCATTTGTTTGCTTTTGTTTTTGTGGGTTTTCTTCCTATTTTTAATTTTTCGTATCTATGTATATATAGCTATGGATATATATGTATACAGATTTACGATATCATATATAATACATATTGTACATATATATAACTTACTTCGGTGATATCGTTTTTAAGGTACAAATATTTTATATGATATTATTTCATTTGCTTTCAAGTAGTCTGAAAAAATCAATTCGTTCCCTTGTTCCAAATCCCTTTTGTTATTATACACGGAAATACATATGCATTTAAATGTTTGTGCTTTGCTGCACTTTAGAAATTGTTCTCTAACACTTAGCACACACTCTCATTATTGGACATGCCCGGTAATTTTTCGGGTAATTTAACGATTCTGATTCTACTTACAAATAGTTATTCAAACAGAAAATGGTATATACATTTTAAGTCATTGAGAGATATCTTACTGATTTGTTGCTTATTGATTCGCCAAATCGTCGCTTCTTGCAACGAGCTGTATTAATTTGCTCAAGTCGTTGCTAAAATTTTATTTGCAATTTAAATTGAAACTTTTGATTGGGACCGATCCAAATTAAGACAGCGTGTGATTTATACTTTGTGTTAGATTATTCGTCGAAATTTGTATCCATTAAAAGCTTGTGCAGCTAGAAGGAACAGTATGGCAATCAGTAAGTGATTTTAACGCACCAAATTTTTAATTGGTTGTCGTCAATCTGAATTTTAAAAATGTGTGTGCTGAATACCAATTATTGTACAATTTGAATGTACTCGTACAATTTTAAATTAGAAAAACCGTTGAGTACACGAGGGTGGCGCAATAAGCTACTGAAGATCTAAATAATCAGCAGATGTCTTTGGCAATAATGATTATAATTTCTTATTTAGAGATTAGGTAGTAACCAATCGGGACCTCTATTACTGAACTAAAGCTTAAAGACCTCAAAAGGACAAAGGAACTCCCAAGCGCTCACAGTCCAACGATAATAAAACGAGTATAATTTCTTTCCTCCGTTCAGCGGGCGCGCAATTTTCAGCAGTGACTTATTCAGTGAGTCCAGTGTCAATATCGTTGCTGTGCTATCTTATCTAAAATTTCCCTATTTTCACCATAAGAAGACCCCATGGAATATTATAGACTCAACTACATAGACCCAATAAATTACATATTAAGTGTGATTTTCCGTAATCACAATTTAAGGCAATCGGAAGTCGTCGACAATCTTCACTCTCCCCAATTTTTGACTTCCTTAAAAAATTTCTGACTTTGATAAGCCATTGGTATTTTTCCTCAACAGCGTGTTGACGATGACGGTCTTATTTACCCTTGGGCCCTTTATTTACCCAAAGCGATCTAAAGCATTAGTTTCAACTATACTGGGGATCGTATAATTTCCGCTAGTTTCCACCTATTTGTGTTACAATTCGCTAAGGTGCGATTTTCGTTACGTCAAATACGAGGGCGGGTCAATAAGTCCGTGACTTTTTGAATTTCTGACCTCTTTACTGAAAAAACAACACTACTCCCGTCAACAGGCATCTTTCAGTTGACTCCTGTCAAAATTTGAACTTGCTACGTCAGTTAGTTTGTGTTTGACAGCTATATTTATCAGACTACCCACTAATTTGAGGAGAAAATGGAAAAAAGTGAATTTCGTGTGCTTATTAAGCATTATTTTTTGCGAAAAAAAACCATTACCGAGACCAAGGCTAAGCTTGATAAATACTATGGGGACTCTGCACCATCGATATCTATGGTAAAAAAGTGGTTTACTGAATTTCGTTGTGGCCGTACAAGCACTGAAGATGCCGAACGTCCTGGACTCCCAGTTGAGGTCTCTGCACCCGAAACAATCGAAAAAATTCACGATATGGTGTTGGCCGACCGAAGATTGAAAGTGCGAGAGATTGTGGAGGCCGTAGGGATCTCGCATGGCTCAGTGGTTTCAATTTTGAATGATCACTTGGGCATGAGAAAGCTTTCCGCAAGATGGGTGCCGCGTTTGCTCACAGTCGACCACAAACGCAATCGTGTAACAACTTCACAGGAAGGTTTGGCGTTGTTTAATCGCAATATGGAGGAGTTTTTGCGCCGTTTTGTAACCGTGGACGAAACATGGATCCATCACAACACACCCGAGACCAAACAACAGTCAAAACAGTGGGTTTCTAAGGGTGAATCGGCGCCAAAGAAGGCCAAGGTGGGTTTGTCAGCCAATAAAGTTATGGCGACTGTTTTTTGGGATGCACACGGGATAATCCACATTGACTACCTTCAAAAGGGAAGAACAATCAATGGAGAATATTATGCCAACTTATTGGACCGATTTAATGACGATTTGAAGAAAAACCGACCTCATTTGGCCAAGAAAAAAGTTCTTTTCCACCAAGACAATGCAAGGGTGCACACATGTGCAGTTGCCACGGCAAAAATCCATGAATTGGGCTATGAATTGCTCCCTCATCCGCCCTATTCTCCAGATTTGGCTCCGAGTGACTACTTCTTGTTCCCAAACCTGAAGAAATGGCTTGGTGGAAAAAGATTTGTCTCCAATGATGAAGTCATCTCGCAAACAAAGGCCTATTTTGAGGACCTCGACAAAACATATTTTTTGGAAGGGATAAAAAAATTGGAGAAGCGTTGTACAAAGTGTATAGAGCTCAAGGGAGACTATGTTGAAAAATAAAATAATTTATTTATCAAAAAACCTGCGTTTTATTCCAAAAGTCACGTACTTATTGACCCGCCCTCGTACAATGGTAACCGTAGAACTATGAAAACAAATGAAATTGACAAATTCTTGTCATTTGAATTTAACTGATTATTTTATGTGTGTATGAAAGATTATATATTTGCAGATGAATAAATGTTTTATTATATATAAAAGCGTGTATAAATACAGATATTTGGCGATATAGGCAACAGTTGTTTCCATGTAATCAGCTAAAATGCGGTAAACTTTCATACAGACATACATAAGTGCGTAGTGATGTCGCAATTTCTCAAAATATAAACACATATGCGCCATTAAAGTGTTACATAAAATTTTCTTCAACATTTGCTCATTCTGACAAATATTTTCTATTGCTGACAAGCGTTTGCTGAAATTTTTATGTTTGCAAATTAAAAAAACGAAAAGTATTAATTTCAGCTAACAACAAATGCATCAATAACGAAAGTTGGGGGGAAAAATATAATGAAATGAAGAAAAACGTCAAAGAACAACACATTTAACCTACTAAAATTAGATTTCTCATTGTGCGACTTGCAAAAATGTCCAGCAACAAATGTGGCTAAATGGGGAAATGCCAAAAATTATTACAGCAGTCGATTACTTGGCACATTTTCAAATAACATTCGCATTTATTTATGTATGTATGT
Source organism: Bactrocera minax (assembly GCA_021498325.1). NCBI lineage: Eukaryota > Metazoa > Arthropoda > Insecta > Diptera > Tephritidae > Bactrocera > Bactrocera minax. Next base: position 53,129 of record JAKEEE010000065.1, on the reverse strand, counting down.
ACATATGTACGTGTGTATATACGTGGTGTGTTCAAAAAATAACGGGAATGTTCTTCGACTGTGTTCTTCGACTTTAATGGCGTAGTGGATCATGAATTCTTGCCTCAAGGTCAAACGGTCAATAGGGAGTACTACCCACAAGTTCAACGCCGTTTGCGCGAAGCAATCCGAAGAAGAAACGCCCGGATTTGTGGAAAAACAATTCATGGCATTCTGCTCAGCTCACACTTCGTTGCTTGTTCGTGAATTCTTGGCCAAAACCAATTCTGTAACGATGCCCCAGCCTCCATATTCGCCAGCCATAGCTCTGTGTGACTTTTTCCTATTTCCAAAAATAAAGAGAACCTTAAAGGACTGTCGTTTTACAAGTATATATGACATTAAAAGCACATCGCTGAAAGAGCTAAATGATATCCCTAAAATTGAGTTTGAGAAGTGTTTCGACGATTGGAAGAAGCACTGGCATAAGTGCATAATATCGAATGGAGAATATTTTGAAGGCGACAATATTATCGTAGGCGAATGAATAAATATAAACAAAAAAAATTCCATTCTTTTTGGAACACACCACGTATGCACACGTTTTGACTGACATACACGTATTGGAAAAAATATTAAGTTTGCTAGAAAATGGGTTGAACGCACCAGCTAATCCATTGTAGTTGTTATGTAAGCATCTACCTTTAATATAAGTTTTAGTACAGTGGGTTCGACGCTTTGAAATTTGGGTCGGCATGATTCAGACCTATTTTTTTGATATGATTCGTTCACTAAAAGTTTACCCCAATAAAGTATCATACATGTATGATTTGATATTGATGAGGGGATTCGAAAAATCGCAAAGCATTTACCTTGAGGTTTGGAAATAGATTCTCTCGATTTTTAATTTTTTCCCGATATAAGTCTCTTGTCTTTGTCTTTTGTCAAGTTGTCAAACAGACGTGTTGATTTTGTTTTGTTAGCTATCTCTCTAGGAAATACTATACCTCGAAAAGTGCTGTATACAGTAGTCTTGTTTGTGTAATCATTCGTCTAAGTCTAAAATCGTTTCCTAACATCGCTAGATTCTTATAAATTTTTTCGCCAATGCAACTAACTTTTGTGGGAAATTTAGAGCTTAAAATAGTTTGGGAACCGCTGAACCATAACTTATTTCATCACATTATTAACACGGAAATGACAACTGTTTATGTGCTTGAAAATCTTCTCGGAAAATGTCATTGCGCGAATGTGGAAAACCAGAGCAACTAATATACATATTATACATATATAGACGAGACTTCAGAGCTGTAAAAACTACTGATGAGCAATGCCCTGCTGTCAACGCCTAACCGACAACTGTGCACACAAATGATACGCAACAATATATTATTAATTTTATTTGAAATTGTGCAATAGACTAAAACAATGTTTGTCCATTGTCATTTCTAATTCTAATAAATTTAATGACTTGCTTGTGCTTTCATTGTCGCTCATGACGACCATTAATACTGTCGGAAGTGATTTTATAAAGCATTATACACCGATATTCCTATTTCTGTGAAAACATTTCAACATATTCGGATCTTACGGGTTTGTGAATCACTCGGATGGGAACATATGTTTGTAAAACTAGGATGATTTTAAATGTTGTTTCATTAGACCGATCAGCTGGTCTTACTTGCCACTCTTCTATATATTTTTACAACAGAATTTGATAATGTCCCTCCTACGTGTGAAGTGCTACCATCCATCCATTGAAAATGGTGCAACAATGTTTTGAGGAGTTAACTTTATGAAGAATGCAAGTATTTGAGTATCATGAATCATTTATTGGCTGTCATAAGATCGTAGAAAATGCGCCTTAGATAGATAGTTAGAGATAGTAGGATTTTGCAAAATTTATTATATACATTATGATAACGGTACCTGAATAATGTTTACGAAAAAACTTGAATTTTGCAGAAACAACCTAGGATAGGTTTAGATAGAGATCGCAAATAAAATGCTTCCGCTAACGAAACGCAAATACATAAATGTCGTGCAAAATCCAACTTATTCGCCGAACTTATTCCCAAGGATTTATTTTGCCCGCTATTCAAATATTAACTTAAAGGCAGGCGCCACTGTTAACGATAACGAAATTTTAAAAATATAAAAATTATCGGGTCAGTTTTGTAAAATGATATTTCAACGGGATCCATCTTGATTTTCATACTTTATTCTATTTAAATTAATTAAAATAAATATTCTGTGTCAAAATATGGATCAAATATTGTATTATTTGTATAAAATAATTTCTTTTCTCTAAATTTTTTTAAATTTATTTGGAGCATTCACTATTGTTCGCGCTGAAAAACATTCAAAGGTATCCCGTTTGTTTATGTTTTTTATATTAGATAACCGGTGGTTATTGTTTACTTAGGAAATGAATTAACACACGCCACATAAATATATATTATATGTATCTACGAGTATACTTCCTCGCTCAATTGAATAGTGGAAACAACGATTTAAAATACCATTAAGAAGTATGAAGAATGATTCACTATTTAGACTAATATAGATGGCGACCCCCGTTCTCTTTATTATCATTAAACTCTTCTGGCTGTCTTTACTTTTCGTTTATTTTCGTTTCTTTTCGTCGAGTTGCCGGTAACTGTTATTCATGCGTTTATTAAGTTACTCCGTTCATTGCTTTGTCTGCTGTTGGGCAATGTTTACATGTTTTATTTTTATTTTTAAATTTTTTCTGGTTTTTTATATTTATTTTTTATCATCCGTGTTTTTGTCAATTATTATTTATTTACAGTTATTTAAATAAATAAATAGTTTAATTCCCATATAAGATTTGACAAGAAAAATTATAAATTTCCAAAACGAAACTAAAAATAAACAGTTATATTGTTCTTTCAATCGTTACTTTTTCAACTCTCGCAACATATTGCAACAGAGTATATTAGTTTTGTTCACCTAACGGTTGTCCGTCCCTCCGTTTAGTCCAACAAATTAAGAGATAAACGTGTAGTTTGTTACAGAGAAACGCAGTGGGCAGCGGCAACTGTGGTTGAAAATTTTTTTAAACGCATTTTGATTCCATAAAGTTCGCTGGACCGCATATATTTCCAGATTCTCAATAAGTAATTCATTTGATTTATTTTTTTATATTGATAACTTTATTTCGAATAAAGCTTCTTTGGCATTTTCGAAAATGGAAATCTGATTCTTTCACTGTTTTTCAGTTTTACAGTACAGCATTATCATTTCAATCCCCCATATACCGAATATGTGGACCTCGAGTCCATCTATGGCTGAGCTTTTACCGAAAATATCGAACACTCTGTTAGATATATTAGTGAAATTCATAATAATGTGCCCTTGCGTCGAAAAAGGGTAAAATCGGCTCAATACTTATATACGGTTCAATAGGTTTTATATACCTAAAATAAAAATTTTCGGACTTCCGGTTGACTTTATATCTGAGAGATATCTTCATAAAATTCAGATAACGTCTTTTTCTGGTAATAATGTATGTATGTCTGGTAAAAATTTATAAGATCGGGATAGTACTTACCCTAACCCCCATATACCTAATGGGAGAATTTTCAAAATTCCGTGTATAAAGGTCAATATGTAAGATGTCTTAGCAAAATTAAATTAACGTATAATCTTAAATACACTCTAGTTTGGTGGTAAAAATTTGTGAAATCGGTGTACCTTCCCACAGCACTAATATCATGATTTATCATCATGATAATTTGTTTTAGTTGGATTGACTTTATGAGTATATGACCATTTGGCATTTCGAATTATAAATCCAATTAGTTTCTTAATTCATGCGAATTTTTGCTGCTTAATATTTGAAGAACTGTTGAATCATTGTTTATAAGCCAAGCAAAGGCTTGATTTGTTTTTGTTATAAGAAAAATGTAAAGAAAAGAGAAATTGTCACAATAATTTGAAGTAAATGTAAGGGGGTGGTAAATTAATACCAATATATAAAACGAGAGATATAATATTCAACTCTACTCAACTCTACTCAACTCTACTGAGTTTTTTCATTAATAATCTCTAATTTTGAAATTTTTCTCCTGCAGCGCCCAAGCATTGGAGCGTGAGATGCGTGATCCACACAGTATTTGCAACATCGACTGTCTATTGGACACAGTGAATGCGCTGGTTAACGATTGTGGTCATGAATCATTGAAGCGTCTAAAGAATATCGAGCAATATGCCACCAAATGTAAGTCGGCACAACAACAATAGCATTGTATGTAGGCGAACAGTGCTAAATGTTTCTATTTCTGTTTTCCCATTGCAGATAAGCCGGTGTCAAAGCAGATTTGCCAGCTGCGTATGAATGTCGAAGATTTTGATTTTATCAAACTGATCGGCGCCGGCGCCTTTGGCGAGGTGCAATTGGTGCGACACAAATCGTCGCGGCAAGTGTACGCCATGAAGCGGCTATCCAAATTCGAAATGATGAAGCGACCCGACTCCGCATTCTTCTGGGAGGAGCGTCATATTATGGCCCACGCCAACTCAGACTGGATTGTGCAGCTACATTTCGCATTTCAGGATGCTAAATACTTATACATGGTGATGGATTATATGCCGGGCGGCGATATTGTTTCGCTGATGTCAATGTATGAGATACCGGAGAAGTGGGCCATCTTCTATACAATGGAGGTTGTGCTCGCCCTAGACACAATACATAATATGGGGTTTGTGCATCGTGATGTGAAACCGGATAATATGCTGCTCGATCATCATGGCCACTTAAAGTTAGCCGATTTCGGCACCTGTATGCGTATGGGTCCCAATGGTTTAGTGGTGTCGAGCAATGCGGTCGGTACGCCGGATTATATTAGTCCTGAGGTGTTGCAATCGCAGGGTGTGGATAATGAGTATGGGCGCGAATGCGATTGGTGGTCAGTTGGCATCTTCCTGTACGAAATGCTGGTGGGCGACACACCATTCTACGCGGATTCGCTTGTGGGCACGTACGGCAAAATTATGGATCACAAGAACTCGTTGAGCTTTCCCGCTGAGGTGGAGATTAGTGAGAGCGCCAAATCGTTGATGCGTGCTTTTCTCACGGATCGCACACAGCGTTTGGGACGCCATGGCATAGAAGAAATTAAGGCGCATCCGTTCTTCGAAAACGACACTTGGACGTTTGACAATATACGCGATAGTGTGCCGCCGGTAGTTCCCGAACTGTCCTCAGATGATGATACTCGCAACTTCGAGGATATCGAACGCGATGAGTCGCCGGAGGAAGTGTTTCCCACACCAAAATCATTTGATGGGAATCACCTGCCTTTCATTGGTTTCACGTATACAGGTGAGTAGTAGTGGCAACAGTAACAATATTTCTTTAATGTCTCAACATTTTTTTTTTACGTTGCAGGCGATTATCAGCTGCTCTCCAATGACACTGTCGACGCCGAGGCAAAGGAGTCGGCGAATGCGATCGCAAACCACAGTCACCGGCATCGTCCTTCTAATTCAAATGAAATCAAACGCCTCGAAGCACTGCTTGAACGCGAGCGAAGTCATTTCGAAACGCTGGAGAAGCAAGACAAAGCTCTGCGTCAGCAAATCGAATTGATTAGTAAGCGTGAAGCTGAATTGCAGCGCATCGCCTCGGAGTATGAAAAAGATTTGGCCTTGCGCCAACATAACTACAAAGTGGCCATGCAGAAAGTCGAGCAGGAGATAGAGCAACGTAAAAAGACTGAGGCATTGCTCGCCGATGCGCAGCGCAATCTGGACAATGAGCAGAAGATACGTACACGCGAAATGAACAACAATCTGCATCACAATGAGAAGATCGTCACGCTGGAGAAGCAGCTGAAGGAAATGGAGGAGAATTTCAAAAACGAGAATGAGCATGTGCAAAAGCTCAAGAAGCAGGTGGCTGAATTGGGCCTAACGCAGCAAGAGTTGGAGGGCAAACTGGCACAATTGCAGGCATTGATTGCCACCTTACAATCTCAAAAGGACGCGTTGCAACAAGAGGTAGCCGAAACACAAGCGCTGCTGGCGCAAGAGAAGAATGGACGCTCACAGCTGAAAGAACTGGTTAAGGAGTCTGAGAATAAACTGCAAACCATGTCGAATGACTTGGAACGTATGGCTCAGCGTGAGCAGCAAGCGCACGAGGACAATCGAGTGTTAACCGAAAAGATCTCTGATCTGGAGAAGGCGAATGCTAGTCTAGACTTTGAGCTCAAGGCGTTGCAGGGTCGCTATCAGCAGGAAGTGAAAGCGCACCAAGAGACAGAGAAGTCGCGTATGCTTAGCCGCGAAGAGGCGAATCTACAAGAAGTACGTTTGTTAACCTATACGTTATTAGGGCTAAAAAATTTAGTATTATATTATATTATATTATATTATATTATATATATAATATATATATATATTATTTATTACTTATTATATTATTATTTTTATTATATATATATATATAATAATATATAATAATAAAATATATAAATAAGCATATAATGTATTCTATTTTGACAGGTAAAAGCGCTACAGACCAAGCTGAATGAGGAGAAATCAGCGCGCATTAAGGCCGACCAAAACTCACAAGAGAAGGAGCGCCAGTTGAACATGCTATCGGTGGATTATCGTCAAATACAGCAACGCCTGCAAAAACTAGAGGGTGAGTGCCGCCAAGAAACAGAAAAAGTAATGGCGCTGCAGTCGCAGATTGAACAAGAGCACAGCAAAAAGAACACATTGCTGTCCGAGCTCAGTTTGCAGAGCTCCGAAGTTGCGCACCTGAAGTCACGTGAAAATCAACTACAGAAGGAGGTCAGCTCTTTGCGAGAGGCGAAGCGTAAATTCGAAGAAGAGATTTCGCAAATTAAAAACACTTTGAATAAGGAAATTCTTTTGAAGCGCGAATATCAGGATCAACTGGAAGCCGAACAGTATTTCTCACGCCTCTACAAAACACAAGCGAACGAGCATCGCGAAGAGATATCAGAGCGCTGTCGTGAGATACAGGATCTGAAAGAGGAACGCACGTCGTTAAAGCACCAAGTACAAGTGGCAGTGGCGCGTGCGGACTCTGAAGCGTTGGCGCGCTCCATAGCTGAAGAGACCGTAGCCGATCTGGAGAAGGAAAAGACAATCAAGGAGTTCGAGTTGAAGGACTTCATGACCAAATATCGCAATGAATTGGCAGCGAAGGAAGCGGCTCTTACAACGGCCAAGGAAACCGAAACCGAGTATGTCAAGAAATTAAACCAGAAGAATACGGAAACCGACGAACTCTTGCAACAGCAAAAGAAACTGCAAGATGAAATGTCGCAACTGCGCACCACCAAGGATGAAGAGCTCGCCAAGCTGAAGGAGAAACTACAAACCGAAATGCTGCTAAAGCAGGTGGCTGTAAACAAACTTACAGAGGTGATGAATCGCCGCGACACGGACTTGCAAAGTGAGTCGATCATCAGACGATTGGTGGAAATCGAACATGTCCAAACATATTTATTAAATCGCATTATTTTTAATTAATCTTGCAGAGCAAAAAGGCAAAGCGCGCTCATCCGCCGAGTTGCGTAAGAAAGAGAAGGAAATGCGTCGGCTTCAACAAGAGCTCTCACAAGAGCGCGAGAAGTACAACCAGCTGTCGCTCAAACTGCAAGACGTGCAAAGTCAGATCATCGAAGACAGTCATGTAAGCCTATTTTTCTTCTTCATTATTCAAATTTATGAATATAATTTCTAATCACCCGTTTAAATGTTTTTAATCGTTTGTGATAAAAAAAAAAAAAAACAATCAAAAGAAATGTTTTCTTTGCAGATCAAGCAAAAGCTGCAAATGGAAATCGACTGCAAGGCTACGGAAATCGAGCAGCTGCAGTCGAAACTCAATGAAACCGCCTCACTGTCATCAGCCGACAATGATCCCGAGGACACACAAGTGCTTGTGAGTTGAATTTTTTTTGTATATCTTGAGATTGAATGTGATTGAGTGCTGTTATTAATTATTTGCATATTCCGCATGTTAGGACTCGGTGTTCGAGGGCTGGTTGAGTGTGCCAAATAAGCAGAATATACGCCGTCACGGCTGGAAGCGGCAATATGTGATTGTGTCATCGCGCAAAATTATCTTTTACAATACCGAAATCGACAAACAGAATACAATCGATCCTGTGCTTATATTAGACTTAAGGTTAGTGAGTACGAATATTTTATTTTTAACAAAAAACAAAAACACACACATTTTCTTTAATTTCAATTTTGCAGCAAAGTATTCCACGTGCGTTCTGTAACGCAAGGTGATGTGATACGCGCCGATGCCAAAGAGATACCACGTATTTTCCAGCTACTCTATGCCGGCGAGGGCGAAGCGCGGCGACCAGACGAACAAAATCAATTGGATATCAGTCAGTTGTTGGCGGACGAACGGCCCAGCACCATTATGTATAAAGGTGTGTTCAATATGAACTGAGTAATGACTTTATTTTATATAAATTACTTCTGTTTTACCTTTTTAGGTCACGAATTCGTGCATATAACATATCATATGCCAACGGCCTGCGAGGTCTGTACAAAACCACTGTGGCACATGTTCAAGCCGCCAGCGGCGTATGAATGTAAACGGTAGGTGAACATTGAAGCGCTCAACGAGAACATTCTTTTTTTATTCAAGAAGTACTAGGAAAATTGTTCTATTAGTTTTCAACCCGAATTGTAGTATGGAATTATTCAAACAGATTCCGAAAAATTTAATCGGATCAATAATTGAAACCACTTTTACAACTAATTATTAGTTGGATTGTCAATCACCATACTTTAAACTATAAAGCATAATTTTAGGCGCCAATAACAAGTATGATCTTTACAAAAAATAAAAATTAGGATATCGAATTTTTTGGGAAGAGTAAAAATTATAATATTACAAGTCATTTATAAATCGAAAGTCCTTCTGAAACTAAAGCCATTCGAAAATCAAATATAATGCTCTTTAATTTTTTAATAAAAAAAAATTTTTTTATTTTTTTTTTATATTTTTTTTTTATATTTTTTTTATATTTTTTTTTTATATTTTTTTTTTATATTTTTTTTTTATATTTTTTTTTTATATTTTTTTTTTATATTTTTTTTTATATTTTTTTTTTATATTTTTTTTTTATATTAATTCGCTCCCACCACGGTTGAAAATATGGAACATGACTAATTTGAGCAGAATTCAAGACATATGTTCGATATTAATCGCCTACCTGTAATAACTTTCTCGCTTCTTCCCTGAAAGAAACCAGAGTTACACGGGTAAACTCCTACTTCTCAACAATGATATTCTCAACTCCGACATACTAAACATTTCACTTACCGATCCAAACAGGGTTGGCTTCCTAACAACATACTAAACATGTTTGGTATGCAACACCTTACCAAATGGCTTTAACCATTTCTCTGCATGCCTCTCTTTTTTCTCACCCTATTTCCCTTTCGTCCGGTCCAAACCCTTCGAACTCTGGAACACTTCCAATTCTTATCTCTAAACATGGTCAGAGCAACTGCTAATCGCTACAATAGAGCAGTTATAGCAGAGAAACAGTTATGTCTTCGCTATAATAACCATATATCTATTTTCGAACCACTAATTCTAATAAGCAAAAAAATATGATCAAACCAAATATATATTGCAAACTAATATATAATATATGTATATAAAAATATTTTTCATTTCAGTTGCCGCAATAAAATCCACAAAGAGCATGTAGACAATAACGATCTGCTGGTGCCGTGCAAGCTGCATCACGATCCACATACTGCCAAAGAAATGCTGCTGCTGGCCGGCACGCCCGACGAACAGCATCTGTGGGTAACACGCCTCTCCAAGCGCATACAGAAGTTCGGCTACAAAGCTAACTCGTCATCGAACAATAACAGCGGCGGCGGCGGCGATGGCAGCAAAATATCGCCAAGGTGAGCCCGCAGGCATGCCTATTGCCATTTAATTAACTATATTTGCATATACATACATTTGTACATATACATATATATATATATTTCTTGCAACATTCATGCCAAGAACTTACTGCTTTGTATTAACTGCAGACAGTTGCATACATGCATACATACATACATATATTTAATGTTTTGTACTTACATATATAATACAACATCGATACATATAATATATACTTATTGAATTCATACAAATAATATTTATTCTAAAATCATATTTTTAAATTTCTTTTTCTACTTTTATTTACCTGTGTGTTGCTTAACGTGACTGAATGATTGGCAAACATTTCGGTAAATGCAAATGTGTATAACACATGCCACCCGCAAACCTGTAACCTGCATATCCTCCAAAAACAAAAAACAAAAAATAAACAACAAACAAAATTCCCCAAAAAATATATGAAAAATCATAACTACCACCAACATATCGCCATCACGCCATCACGCCATCACGCCATCATTCTGCTACTATCATACCACCTGCATACATAAATACGCCAATCGCGCTCATTTGACCCCCCCTCCCCCATTGTGCCTCATCGCGCCACTGGCGTGCTCGGAGCAGCCAATCGACGCGCTCCGCTTACAAGCCATACGCAGTTAACGTACAAAGATCAGCTACGCTACCAGCCAATTCTTCATTGAAGCAGTGATCCGCTAAAGCAATCAAATATTTTATAGAAGACAAAATTTGTAGACATATATATATATATATATATATATATATAGTATGTATAAGTAGTCGAGAGCTTCACGTTGTATGAAATGCGCGTGCGAAGACTGCGTGTAGTCGAAAAAACAACAAAAAATATGAAACGAAAACGAATGTATGAATGTCTGTTCGAACGTATTGTGAAGCTTATTTGCTGTATATCTAAACTTATATATGAATTTATATACTTGTATATTAGTTTTCACTAGTTTAAACACACATCCACACACACGCACACACACACACACGCAGTTGTAAGCGCGCATTTGCTGTTACATACTTTCACTTAGCATATGCAATTATGTGTTTGCATTCTATGGAAATGCATATTGTACATATATACAAATAACTGTAGAATGAAGAAGAAGCAGCAGAAACTAATTTACTTTGCTGGTAAATGTAATAACTTTCCATATCATAATTATTATGTTTGTTAATGCTAATGTTGAATTAAAACAAAACAATGTTTATATAACTGTCATATCACCTTAGCCGCCAATTTACATACATATACATTACTTCCTGTATGCTAACGCCGTATGAAAAGCAACAAAAAGTAATAAGAGCGTAGTAGATACATATATAAACTTAGTGCGTCGTTATGTAAGTTAAATTTTTATACATTTATTATTACTATTATTTGATATTATGTAAGTAGTGAAATAAGTATTCTGCGTTATAAAATTAAAAAAAAATATTTGCAGTTGACTTTTTAAAGCGTGTGGAAAAGTATGAAAAGTTAAATGAAATAAATAAGAAAGTGTAGAAATTGTGCATATACAACTACATTCTTCACAAAAAGCAAAAATAATAAAAGCAAAAAAATGAAGCATTCTAATAAATAACACCAACAGATCATTGCCCAACCTAAAAAACTGAAATGTAAGGGTGTTTCAGTTAGTATTACACTAGTACTAATTTTAAGCTGTTGCCACATTCGATTTAACAAAGTGATAAACTTATTTTGAGCCCCAAATGTGTAAAAAAAAAACAAAATATTGAAAAATCATATATTTATATAACTATTGTTTCATAAATTTGAAAACTTTTGTTCAAAAACAAGTTTTTTTTATTTATTAAGCACCTCTTAAATTGTCAAAATACAGATTATTCATTAACGATATAGTTCTGGCGCCAAAAAACGAGTATACGGAAACATTTAAAACGCTTTTTCGTTATATATTAAAAACTAGAAAGTGCAATTTAAGCACCTATCAGTTAGAATTGGTATGTGGTAGCTGTTTTTAAATCACCATTTGAAGCGTGCTTAACAAATTTGAAAAGTAATGTAAAAATATTGTTGAAACTTTCACAGGTGTTAATAAGCAAGCTCTGCAGTTTACAAATTATGTTTGAATTATCAAATATGTGTAAATAAAAAAAAAAAAAAATTGCGAAAAGTATTCGAACTTTGAAAAATTTTACATACATCTACAGTTAACTTTAACCTTTATGGAACTTGGCATATTTCACACAAAATTGGCAAAAAAAACAATTCCGACTTGAATTCCAAAAAAATAAAAAAAAGTCAAATGTTGAAAAACATAACCACATACGGTTAACCTGCGGTTTAATGTTTAGTTTTTCTGCTAATTATGCCTAAAAACTCATATTAATTCCAACCACATTCTTATATACATACCTACCTATATATTATATATAGTTACTTTTTTTACGCTATAATTTACGTATACGAAACTAGCTTTTCCAGCAACAAATTCCATGCACTTAAACTTAGCTAAAAATACTAAAAAAAAATGGAGCAAGTAAAGAAAAGAGAGGTCTTTGCATAGAATATGTGCTGATAATTCCATACTAATTTAAATTTCTTATTATTTAAAAGCAAACATGCAAATAAGTATTATATATATACACGTACATACATGCATACACATTTGAAGGGGTGTATTTAATGTAAGTTGTTAAGCTTTAGTTACATAACATGTAAATTATTTAATTTTATTTTTGCTTAGATTAAGTTTCAAAATGTGTATTAACAAAGATTAATCCAATAAGCGGCGAAGTCAAAACAACAAAAAATTAACTGACATGAAAACATAAAAAAAGTAAATATAAAATCTTAAAATGCCCACTTTAGACGATAAACTGAAATGCAGCAAATACATACATACATACTTTGTGTATACTGAAGCGAAATTTCTTACTCAATAAACAAAAGCAATATTACAATTTACGGAAAAGTTAGAAATTGTAATGAAAATTTGATGATGAAACTTGTAAAAAACTTTTTTGTTAACAAAAAAATATTTAATACAAGGTTTTGAGACAAATTAAAGCAGCTAAATGAACACTGACTAATTGCAAGTCTAGCAATCTAGCAACCTAGCAGTTTTCCGTACCATTGCGTCCAACAGCAAATAATTTAGTAAATGGAGAGCAAGTGCTTTTGAGATTGAAAAAGAAAAAAATATCAAAATGTATTTTCGCTTAGTAATAATTTCGAAAACATTTTCTTTACTACGTTTTTTTCATCAGTGTCTTTTTTCATCCGAAATCACTCATTTACTTCCGAAAATTTTTTCTAAAATCTTTCTGGTTTTATTTAAGCTTTGCTTTGCTGTTGTGTTGTTTGCATTGCTTTATCTATTTTTTCTTCTTTTTTTTTAAATGTACGAATTGTCTTTATTTATTTTATTTAAATTTTTTATCGAAATTCACAAAAAAACTTAAAATTAGTGGTATTTTTTATGTTTATATTCATTTAAACTAGTGCATATATGTACAAGCTAAATATATTATTTTTTATTATCAGTTAATTTAAAATTAGGCAAACAAAAAACAAATGTAAAGAATAAAAAACAATTATAAAATATTAAATGTTTAGTTTTATTTTCACTTAATTTCTTTCTTATTTCGTTTATCGAATATTTTTAAGCTATTTCATTTCATATCCTAAAGGGTTTTCAAAAATTGTTGCGAAAATTTGCTACAAACAAACCTTTAACTAAAGTCAAGGGAGCTGGAGGAACAGAAAACAAATGAAATAGCAAAAAAAATTTAATTGTTAGATATTTGAAGTTTTAAAGACATAGATAGCAAACAAGGCTTTACCAATTGAAAATATTTTTTTGCCTGAGTTAGTTTGAAAAGTTAAAAGAAATCCCACCATAATTACTAAAAATTAATTTAATGATTATTAGAAATTAATGTAGCAATTATTATGTGAGATTAGAGACTGAATACGTTCCACTTTTGGATCACTATGTTTTCTTCTTTCCGCCCGTTTTTTCATGTACAAATAGGTTAAATGTCAGCTATATCAGCTGTTTTTTGTTTATATTTAAAATTAGTATCTATAAAAAATAAAAATGTGAAATATCTTAGAAATGTTACTTTTTGTCGGTTTATTTGCCTATATATACAAAATATGTATCTGATATTACGGTTCCAAACAAATTAAGTGAACAAATATGTCCGCAGTGAAATAACTGATTACATTCCTCGCTCTTCGATTGCCTACGGAACATTTCGAGAGATTTTTGACACAACGAGAGAGTAACTTTTTATTACTCTCTAATTAACAGAAAAATCCGCAGCTAATAAGCAATAGTTGGGTCATTCAGTTCAAACTTTAAAACATCAACTTTCTTAAACTTGTGTTAAAAGTTATTTCTTTCGGAAATTTTAACAAAGCTCACGCCATTTGCAAAATTCATATTATTTGTACCCAATACTCTCGCAAAAGCTTTATAAAAATTAAGTTTTGCTTAGTGAAAAATATATATTTATACATATATCAGTAATTATGCATAAATTATTGCTCAGTTTGTTTATAACTTATTATTTTCATTACTCATTCCTTTTATACAATAAGTGAACTTTAAAGTGTGTGCTTCCCAAGCAATTCATTGTGAATAATCTCTTTAGCTTGTAAATATTACTTATTATAGCTCGACTGCAGATTTTGTTCAAATCGAAAAATTTCACTAAATTTCACTTACATTTTCCCCTATTATTATATCTTAAAGTCGACTGAAATGGCAACCGTCAATAACGTCACAACAATCACAACAATCACAACAACGACACTCCTCACCGCCAACGCCGCCACCAAAACCATTGTCATTGCAACGGCAAAAATCACAACCACCAATATTTTACAACAACAAATGAAACAAATGCACAAATTGAAATTGAAAAAAAAAAAAAAAAACAAAAAAAAAACAATTGGTGTGGTTCAGCAGCAACTTTGCGGAACAGCAACAACAACTAATAAGACTATCAAATCGCCTGCGCAACAGTTTTATAAAACGCTTTCGTACAGCCATACGCGCTGATTAGCATACGAATTTTGTAAAAAAAAACATAAAATATATATATATGTAAGAATAATATATATATATATATATATATATAAGTAAATCTTAAAGACAAACAACTTAGAAAAAAAAAAGTTTGCGCACATTGAAAGGGTTTTCTTTGTACTCCTTAATTACATATAAAAAACATTTATTTATTTCCTCTTAGGTTGTTACTTGCTTAAGTTATCTTGAAGTTGCTCAAGCTTTTGTACTTAATAATTTTATATATGTAAAATAAAATTCGCCATAAAATTTGTACTGAAGAGCGGAATTGGAAATGAAAAACAAAATATTTTATTATTTTCTATTTTTTAGAAATCTAAGTGCAGTTATATATTTATTTAGATATTATATAGTTTATTTATTGAAATACTATAAATTCTTTTGTTAAAATGACTCAAAATGAAAAAAATTTTGAAAAAACCTTTAAATATATAAACACGGAACAAAAATATTGTGGTTTATTTTGAATTATATTTATCACTACTTTTGTACATAGGTATACAAGTCCAAAACTTTTGACTTTTATACATGAGTATATAAGCAATGCTGGTGAATAACTAGCTATATATTAAAATTTTAAAAATTATATTAATGAAAATAAAAATACCAGAAAATATAAAAATATAAAAAAATATAAACATTTATATATTTACTAATGAAATAACATTCCTAATTATTTTATAAGCAGTAAATAATGCATTTATAATCAAAACGCTTAAAGCGCATTAAATCGAAAGCCAACTAAGCAATTAAATTGTGAACGAAAAATAAAATACAACATGAATGAAAAGTAGCAACACAATCAAATTGTGAAAGTAGAAATTTAATTGCCTTTTAAAAATTAATTTTATTTTATTGTTTTATGGAATTAAATTTTTATTTAATAAACCATAGTTAAATAGTCAGAAAGTTGTTATTGACAGAAATATCACATTTTGAAGTTTCAAAAGGTTTCAAATTGTATTTTACGACACTGCTTCCGCCTCTTGTAACTCTAAGCTGAGGTGTGACTACCAAATCACATGAAATTTCTTTTGAATACTAATCTATTCGACTTAAAGATGAAACCGTGCTTATTTCCGTACTTATCTTAAATTTATTCTAAAAGTTGTTTCATGAATTTTGGTATCAGAAAGTAAAATATAACTATTTAAGTATGTATTGTAGATATAAAATATGACAGCACTTTGCTGGATTGAAATCATTGATTGAATCATTGAATTTCTCTGCCGTTTTTGAGTTCTAAGGCTGGCATGAAACATGTCTGCATACTTTTAGGTGCTATTTGATTTCGATATTAGTAAACTAGTTACTGTTATTAATGGGAAAAAATGCTCCCTATTAAGATTCACAACTCATTTAAATAAGCTTCTGAGACAACTCAACTATTTATTGGTATTTAGTTCACAACTATTTTAAGTTGTGTGTAAGACCTCAACCAGGTTAATTAAAAAAAAAACATGGCAAATCGATATAAATATTTTCTGTCGCAATATGAGTAAACCACTTGAAAAATCTTGAAACCTAGTGGCGTGAACAAAAATTTAATTTCGATGTCACTTTGCACTTTATTTTCAAATTTTTTTCCGAACCTTTAGATTTGCTTATCGATTGTTGTCAATATTTATAAATATTTCTCTTGCCAGCTCTCTTGTTTTGGTTAGACAATTTGGCTAACAATTATAATATATATATCCATACATAATGTTTGTCTTGATTTACAATATAAACTAGGCATTAATATAACAATAATAAATTTCTAAAATCAAATAAAAAATCAGCAGCAGCTGTGAGCATATCACCTTCTTATAATTATGAATTACACAAAGGAATACTAAGCAATTTTACTTTATTGAATTTACAAACTTTTTTTTTACTTATTACTTATCTAGTTTATTGATCAGTAAAGTGTATTCAATAAGGTAAATAATAAAGTATAAGCGAAACGCCTTGATTAGTGGTTAATTTATACAATTTGTAATTAATAATAAATCTACTTAGAAAAACCCATACATATTAGTATATACAAAAACATATACACATTATACACATGTATGTATATATGAATATGCAAGTAATTTTAAGCTTAAAACTTTTGCAATATCGTATTCTCAAATTCATAGTGGTTAATACTGTCGTTATTTTATATCGTATTATGGTAGTTAGCGCGGCCCTTTATATGAAATTGTATACAACTAAATTTAAGCGCAATAAATCGCTTACAATTTTGTAAGAAAATAAATATTGTTTTTGTTCATTTTTTTCTTTGAGAATGAATGAGTAGATCGAAATTTATGCCAGGTCCTTCAACAAAAAAAAAAGTCTTACAAAAAATTTAAATTAAAATTTTGTATAAAATAAAAGTAATAATTTATTTGCGAATAAATATAAATTGGAAAAATGAAAACCTTTCTTTGGAATAAATTGTATGCATGCTGTAAGTCATCCATGAAATTGTACTCACCTAACTGACCCAAATTTGTGCAAAAGGTTACTGATTATAAACAAAATCTTCTTAGCGATTCTTGTTTGAATCTGTTCCACATGAGCAATCTTTCTACGAGATGCCATAACTAGTCCTTGCTTTTTACAGTCTTTTTTATTGGCTGAAAAAGAGAGCGTTGACCAGAGAGTGACTACATCTCACATGTTCTATTAAAGTATCTACTGAGTTTTAAAGTCTATTGCATCTGCATAACCGGGGTGGGAAAGCTATATAAGAGCTATTGATAATATAACCTCAACATGTAAATTCAGATAGGTAAGTTGAAAAAATTAAATAATATAAATAAATGGAATTCCGTTTTATTATCTTCCTCATAAATAAAATAAGGTTATAAAAAAGGTTATAAATGGTATCCTTGCGCTTTATTCAGCTATCCTATTCGCAAGCTGAAAAAGAGCTGAAAACCAAAACGCTTCAAGAATTTGATATGGTTTACATGAATTTAACCATATTTTAGTACTTGATTAACTAGATTTGTTAGCTAGTTATTCGGAGAAAATACTTATTTCGTGGAAAATTTCAGTCCGAGCATATCTCTTTGAAACCACGACACTTTCTGTTTCACTTTAGTTTTATTATAGTTGCCAAACACAACACCTGTACAGTACTTCCACTCATAAAAAAAAAATTAAATATGGATATATTTTATTGATACTGATGAAACTCTCAGGTGTTGGCAGCTGTCAGATTCCTAACCTAACAATTTACACCAGACATTTTCTAAAATGTTTCTATTTGAACATAATGATAAAAAATAATAAGAAAAAACTGAATTAAAAACAAAGGGTCGAAAACGAATCGATTTTATTAAAATCGTTTTTATTAAAGAAAAACGAGAATCGGAACATCAGATCCATTTAAAACAAAAAAACATTCCACAACATCCACAACATAATTCTTGATCGTTTAGAAATCTTAAGCCATACATAAAGCCGAATGTTCCCTCAAGTGTTCTAGTACCTGCCCCTTATTATATTTCCATGAAAAGAAACATTTTCTTAAGATTTATGTGAGGGACTGTCTCAACAAAGTAACACAAATTGTTTCGCTCTCCATCTAAATAAAATGTTTTACTCAATCTTTCTTTGTTAAAAACTGTTACTATCTGTTATTTGTTGTAGGTGTATACATTTATAAGTAATGTAAGTTCTCAAGATTATATATTTATAATTATATATATGTGAATGTTGATAATAATTTTCATTGGATGTGTGCAAGCAAGTATTTAAATGTGGTGGCCTATAAAGTTTTACAAATAAGATAAACATTTATCCATGAATATTCAAACATACAAGCATTCATTGGATAAACAAGCTCCCGTCTAAATCTACCATTTACAAGCTTTCCAAGCGATATTTATTGTCATTCCGCACATTATCGCGAATTTCGCTTTCATTGTATACAAACAGAAGCATATGATCTAGAAGTATAAAATACATAAGCGACTATCAGTGGCGGAAGAATTTGAACTACACAACTAGTTCGAGTAAGAGCAGACCATAATCACAACAACAAACACATCAGAACCTGCTTAACTCGCTCCTGATTTCTTTAGACACAATCAAAGCGGTAACAACAGATTATTGAATTGAAAGAACCATGTGACTACCTGGTTATTGGTAAAATAGGACAAATTACGCAAGAGTTATTTGGATAAAAATATATGTATACATAGATAACAAGTAAGGAAGAATTAATTTCGACCGCAGCCGGTTAAAGGCAATAGGAATTTGTAAAAATTAATGACCTGTGAAAGTTTCGAGTTTTATTAGGGACTATGATATATTCATCATATTAGAACAAAAGATGTGGACTGATTGCAAAATTTTGATTGTTAGTTTCATATGAAAGCGCCGATGAACGAAGTGAGCTGCTCTTAACTGAAATCAACTAAAACATTTTATTAGTAAAATAAACTGAAATGATTTGAGAGACCGCACATGAAATTAAAGTAGAGCTCCGAACACACAAAAACTTCAACAACCGTAGCTTAAATTTCAATTGGAACGCTTTCAGCGAACACCATGAAATTGAAATGGAATGCAAATTTATAAGTCTAGTTTATATCACTTGTTCAAATACGTAAGTATGTATATGTTTCCGCATTTTCAAGGAAGTCTTTGATTTTATTCATTCCACGTGCGTGCTCTTACGAGTCTTCAGATTTGAAGAGAGTACGCGGATGAAATATAAATTAGTTAGAAATACACATATTGTTGACAGCAATAATAAAGTACTAACTTTTCAACATTTAAATCTACAACAGCGATTCTAATGCATAGTATTTTTGAAGATATTACAAATTTTGTTGAAAGGATTGATCACAATTACACCCTTACTCCTATTATTATGTGTTATTGCAACTTTCCTACCACAACCCTTGCTGAAGCCTACACATTTAAAAAGTAATCCGTTATTCGTCCACAAACCATTTTAAATATATCTTTTGATCTCATTCGAATACTAAGGCGCTTCTCATATTCAATTTCCTTTGATACTTTTGGGACATCATTAAGAGCGGCTTAGGGCCTTTTATTGAATAGACTATCCACTGAGTTGATCGATAACTGTCATGAATGAATGAACACTGAAAATGTACAGAATAAGTTCGTTCTAACTGGTTTCGATGATCTTATACCATTTACATAAATCATACCGCCAACTTTGAGAGTGAAGATTTTAACTACAAATCGATGTCTCATCAGTCATGACTTATAGAAACATACTCGCTAGAAATGTTGAATCTCCAACGAAACACGTGCCAAGATGTGATTGAAAATTTCCTCTCCATTTTGCCACAATATCAAAATAATGCGGGATCATAAATGGATGGTGAATTTTGAAAAAAATACTACACTTGTTTATTTTCATCCATACAAGAAATTTACACTATTGGCAGTAAACTCAAAAACTACTGAAAGATTTCATTCAACTTTCCAGAGGTTCCATATCCTTATATTATTTGGTCCTACGTATATACGTAAAACTCGCTAGATGTCGCTCAAATCGATATATTTATTGAAGTCGTATTTGTGAACCGCTTTTGATGAATTTTGAAAAAAATACGAAACGTTTTCGAAAGATGGTCACACTGGGTTGCACTGGAGTCCCATAAATTGTACAATATTTTTTATCATCAAATTAATATATAGCTCGTCAATTAACTTTTTGCATTTCATATTTAGTATATTGGCGCTTTGCTTTGATATATTCACGTAGACCAAGTGTCATAGAGTGAATTAAGTTTTTGGGAACATAAACTATAAGTGTTTGGTTCCACTCTTCTTGAAAAGCATTGATTAAAGCGGTTTTGCTTGCTTGGCTCCTTTTAGCCACTCTTTTCAACTCGTTGATTTTGATCGCAAATTGTCAAAAGGGTTAAAGTCCTGGCTCTGGGCAGGAGTGCCGATAACTTGTTTGCACATGCACGGATGACTCGGGTCTCGCACAACAAAGATTTGCCTTTTGAGTAATTGTTCTAATACAGCTTGTATTTAAGTTTTCTCGAATCACAGTGATCAACAAACTCAAACTTAATCGCACTTCTGTTCAATTCGTTTGTCAAAATGTCTATGTCATATTACTTCGTCATCGTCTCACTGAAAGTTCGCAGCTCACTAATGCTAATATTAACGGGAAATTTACCACACTTTACTACTAGATATAATATTCTTTTATTGAAGTGCTATAATTGATTTTCTCCAAACTTTGCTTGGTCCATCATGGTAGTATATCATAATTTTAGTCCCGTCATAAATTATAACATGGTCCTTTTTTCTATTTCCTTAGGTCGATTAATTTCGAATTAAATTTAAAAGACAAACAAACAAAGCCGAGCAGCAAACATAAGGATAATCATTTCCACATATTACAAAAATAACAACAAATTGCAAGCAATAGCAAATTGCATGCAAGTACTCAACACTAAGTGCTACATCTATAAACAACAACGATGGGCAGTTTTCCCTTTGATTGATTGATTGATTGATTTGATTGATCACTCATTCTATTGTCATTCTTTTTTTTTTTTTGGATTTCTATTCAGATTGGTTCGCCGATCGCCAAAATAGTTTGATTGAAATGAATGTGAAATGAATAAAGGGATATCTGCAAGTCAATGGGTGTACATATGGATTTAAATGTTATTAACCAGCTAGAAATACATGCATATGCAAATGTCTTCACCGGTAAGTGTACATGTATGCATGCGCGTGTGTGTGTGTACTAATTAATTGTGTGCGATAAAATTGTGCAAGTGTTGGCTTGTGTGAGTGTACACATATTTTTCTCTTTATCTGTCAATGGCGGCGTAGATTTGTTCCAAGGTCAGCACCACTGCTCCACACGCACATAAACACACACACAAACATACACACGCACACCTACACACACATCTATGCCACAGATGCAGACGAATTTTACTCCAAATGGCCAAAAGTGAATTTCAGCGCTGAACCGGCCTGCTGATAGCTGCTCGTTGGCGTGTAAGCCATGACGGCCATGGAAGATAGCAGTGCGAGCCAACCGACGTGTGTTTCTGTGTGTTCATTGTGAGGCTATTGCTGCGTCAGCACGCACACATACACACATATGTAAGCGCTCACGCGCGCACACCGAGAAGGATGTAGAAATTATGCTAATGCACTGATCATTCCGGTTGGGCTCGCCTGCTTTGAATACATAGTTGATGCGCTTACTACTCAAGCCGGTTCGGTTTGATTTGGCTTTGGGTTTCTTCGGTCGCTCCATTTCGTCTTTGATTAGTTGTACATTTGTGTGCATGTAAATTACAGCAAAAGCGAAAACAGAAACAAAAATTAAAGACAAAGAGACTCTAACCCGAAATAAAGCTGAGGGATATTTCGCAATCGTTTAAAATATCAAAACACACTATAATATATATATTGTATAATATATGTGCGTAAATAATTCACTAGGCACAGGTTTCAGTTTGAAGAAATGGGCAAAAGCAAATAAAAGCTAAAAAAATAAATTAAAAAAAAAAAAAAATTTGGTATAAAATAATTTTTATTCGAAACTTGTTGAAACATTTTTCTTTGTCATTCAAATGGTTTTATGGTTGTGTGCGTGTGCGCTTGAATTTCGAGATTGTTTTTATTGTAATTTTTTTTTGTAATTTACATATGACCTTGAGTTTTCTATACACAATACATTCGCTGCTGTTCAATGCCCCGCTGTGCGCAGACTCAACATCGATGTGAATAATTCGCAGCTACTCGGATGTGTGGCCATAACTCATATAATTTTATTTGGAAAGAGTTATTTATTTATTATTTTCAATCATTAGTTGAATGCGGTTCTTAATTATTAAACAACTGTATTTGACAAAAAGACATCAACAGCAGAGGATCTCATGTGGCTTAGCGCGATTCGTTCCAATGAAGTCTTAATGCATGTCTCCATCTGTATGCGTATTCACCATGTATGTATTCATATAAATGTGTGTGGATGTGTGCCAGCTGAAGACGTCAAGCCATCTGCGAATGTGGCGCAATTATCGCGCAGGCGCACCCAGCACAAAGCATGGCATTGTCGACACCGACACCGACACCATCGTTGTATACTCTCATCACTTTTGAAGAAATAATAAAAAGAAAAAGTATTTAAAAAAAATCATCAGCAAAGAAAAAGGAAATGAAAAACTAAGAGATTTATGATGCTAGCATATATATATACACCTTTACATTCGGTATAAAATAATTCAGTTATATCGGTATGTATGCCTCAGCTGTTTCCTTTGGTATGAGAAATTGTTCTTTGTAAATTTTACGTCATTGAATTTGAATTGAAAACTCGGCAAGTCTATAATACCCAGGCAATAAATACGTTCTAAATAGTTTTCGAGAGCGCCATATATTGGATATAAAAAAGTATCGAATATTTTAGTTCGTCTGATTAATATGAGATCCAAATATAAACTAAATTGACTAGTAAATAAGGTTTTTATAAATATTTCGATTTATAGGGTAAATTTTTGAACAAGATACTTACTTTATTTGATAATGTGTTATCTGAACATGAGCTCGGCGGTTTGTTGCTTATAATAAAATTATGTTATTTCAAACAATCCGTGCACAAGCGTTGTCAAAAATTGATACTGGGTGCTAACTATAATAGTTTCGGCCATCGATAATAGAAAAATCGATAATTGCCATTGGATCAATACATTATTTGCATATACTCGTACAATATATATTAAAATTATCAATTATCGAAGTGTAAATTATATAAATTTATCAAAATTTAAACTCACAATAAAATTTTCAGTGAAGAAAGAAAAATAAAGACAACCTTCTTGCTTGCGTTGTCCTAGAAATTATTATTTGTGAAGTATTCGAGGTTCACAATTATTATTTAGTTTTAGTTTTACTTAACAAAATATTTTATATTCATCAAAATCTTCTATAAATCTGATTAATTGTGTGTAATTAAATGCTTGGGCCTTAAAGCAAATGTAAAAGTGGCCTTATGATATGTGAAAAAACCAAGGCCTGAAATCATTTTAACAATAGACAAAGCGATTAATGCTATTAAATTCAAAATAAAGTTTTAAAATGAGTTAATCAGTTTAGTATTTAGACACAGTTTAATAAAGAAATACAATAAAATTTTGTTAATATTAATTAATGTTATAATATAGTTATTATAGATAGATTCGGTTTAGCATGCATCAATCAAAGCATAATGGATCAAGTGATGCAAATGAGTTCAAAAAAAGAAACGAATTCAACAAAAATGTTCATGTTTATTTCCGATATGCTAATATTTATAATCGAGAATTCTATTTTTTAAGCAGCTTAACTCTGCGCAACTGCTATACAGTTAGCAGCCACATAAATAGAGTAATCTTTGACATTTATGACTGTAGAAATTCTGACTTCATCACATTGCAACTTACTCGTCAGCAGCTACAATAGCAACTACTATGTACTGCTAACGTCACAATGACTCTACTAACTTAAATATAATTGGGTAGACATACCTGTTATATGTACATATGTCCCACAACCCGAATCTATTTATGCAAAGCACTCGAAGTAACTTTTGAGGCAATACGTACATACAAACATGCTCAGTGGCTCATATAAGCAACGCATACTTATTCACACACAATTTGACAAAACTATATATATGAGAGAGAGTGTGTGTGTGTGTGTGTGTGTGTGTGTGTGATGCAGATTAATGAACACGCTCAGCAACTACTTAACTTCAAATCAATATTCACCAACACCTCAGCAACATCGCTGACACCTAACCAACTACATATAGGTAAATACATGTGCGTACCTGCCTTTACCTAGTCCATTGGTGTGAGCGAAGTACGCGGCGCCTGCGTCACCATAGGACATAGCCAGTGCCACAGTCGGCGGCAGAGCAAGAGCCAGAGCCAAAGCTAGTGCTAGCGCCAGTGCTAGAGTCACAGGCAGTCGCCGCACTACCATTACCAACAATATTGCCATCGCCATCACCGACACCGACATCGCCACCGTCACCGTCACCGCCATCGTCACCGTCATCGTCGACACGTCCGTCGCTGTGCCGTCAGCAGACCAATTCGAAATTGTTTTCTTGAATCTAGCGAATTTGAAATGCCAAACAGTCGTTGTTAAGAAGTGATTGTGGCCTCACACGCTCACCTCCAGCTCAGCTCAGCTCAGCGCTCAAGTACGGTGGCGAAATCGTAAAAGAAACTAATCAACCAGACAGCAAATTAAACGCCTGTAAACGTTTGTAATATTTCAATTTTGTTAACTGCAATACGCTGCATAATCGACAAGCAAACAAAAAAAAAAAAAAAAAACAAAAAACAAAAAACAAAAAAACAAGAAACAAAAAAGAAACCACTCCAACAGACTCTTTGTGTAATTCCGCGTTTGTTCGTTGGACTAAATTCGTTGATTAACGTTTTTCGTTTTTAATTACCGTTAAGAAACAGCACACACTCAGCAAAATTCAGAAATGAAGTTCTTCAACATGTGAGTGTATTTCCTTCCACTTTTACATATATACATACATACTTTGGTAATATTGCTATTTTTATTGATTTTCGTATTTAATAAATGGACTGCATAAACCATGATAGCTCATAAATAAGTTGCAATCAGTCCGAATTCATGGAGGTAGTGCAGTGAACTTGCTTCGATGTGGAAATCTTGCATACTCAAGTTCCTGAACAGTCAGAAGTGTATGCACATACAAATATTTATTTATTTTCAAATGCATTGAAACACAGAGTAGTAATAATGGGTGAAGTTGTGCAAAGCAATGCAAAGCTGTCGGAAATGCAAACACGCCAAATATTTGGGTTGGACTGCAACCGAGTTCGTGTCTTAAGTCTTTCGATTTTCACACAATGTTGGGCTGGTTTACTGCATGAAATATACTCGTATATAAAATCGTTCATATACATGTTATTGAGGATTATCTCATTGTCTAGTAGCAAAAACATAACATTTTCACTTAAGAGTATTATGGGAATGTTGCTTTTTTTGCTATCTTTTCATTAACAATAAGAAATATATTATATTTGTCTCAGTTGCTTTCATTGGTATGAGTTTTGTTTAAAAGTATATTCAGACGAATTTTCTACAATTGATTTGCCTTTTAAATATTTTCAAAAAATTAAGAAGAAAATTTAAACAATTAATTGAAATCACATCTTTCATTTCCACGAGTTCAAGATAAAGTTAAAGTACATAATAGAGAATGGGCTTCATATATGAATAAAAGTCAAGTCTTTTAATTATTATTACTTATTATAACTTAATGGTGCTCAAGAGTCAAATGTATTACCAATATTATTATTATTTTTTTTAAAGAATAAAATAATAAAAGAATTTAAAAACAATAAAAAAATTAATAATAATAATAATAATATTGGTAACACATTTGACTCTTGAGCACCATTTAGTTGTATAAAAAATTCTAGAATTGTTAAGAAATTTTTTTCAATTTTAATATATTTCTAAATTATTTCAAACTGTTGAAAAACTTCTCTCTACAAAATGGGAAGTCAGCATTTCTTAAGTTCACAAATATAACTACATCAACTCCTTTTTCTTAAAATTTTTTTTGGCATTAATATATTTGAGTATTTTTAGCATTTTAAGAAACGTTCCTAGAGGAAATTATAAACGTTCGCATGAAACTCTACTTTTTTAGTAAGAAAAAATTACTGATAACATTTCAATTGTTCTTACGAAGTTTTACACATATTCCGAAGTATTGCGTCTTCAATTTACTATTATGCCAAAAGTTTTCTTTAATTACCTTGCAAAATATGGTGAGCAAAACCAAGGTGCTATAAACTACAATCTCATAGAAGGTCACTGATGAGGCGTGACAACCTTTGATAGCAATTTTTTTATTTCGTTTTTTCAATAAATTATGTCAATTGTAAAAAGACCAACAAATTGTCCACCTATCTCATTTTTCTTTGCTTCCTCTGCTCTCCTTGGTACACCAAATATGATCAATAACTCTTTGGCTTATAGATAGGATTGTATCTAACTGTAATTCCTTGAGCACACTTGATGTCAATGATCCTGAACCTTTCTTACTTGAGAAGGCATAACCTAATTAAACTAAAACTAAATGGAATGGAACTCACATACCGAATACTTGTATATTCAAATCTCTTGACTGATTATAAAAAATACTTTCCTTCGCAGTCATAAATGACATGATTAAGAAAAATATAATAAAATAATATTTAAAATACATATATTATTACTTATATAAATGATATTTACTCTTAGGGTTTGACTTTTAAACAAAATTACGAAAGCTTAGTGTACGTGAACTTCCCTTAAGTGAAATTAAGCACTTTATTATGCAGTGTAAATACGGCCTAAGTATGACCTACTTATGACGATAGTATGGACAGATATGATTAAACTTTTCTTAACCATTTCATTATAATGTGTGTACATTTGAGAGATATTTCATAATCAAAATTGATGCCTAAGCTAAGCTTTCTTTAGTTCAAGGCGAACCATGATAATCACATATTATTCTCAAAAATCTTATTCTGCATAACTTGCTATACACCGACCACGTATACGCTAAACATCGAACAAGTCTAAAATTAATTGTTACTCGGCGAATCGTCTGCATTGCCGTTATTATACAACCACCAAAGATTATGGCTGGACGAACATGTTATTTGATTTCTTAAAATTTACTCGTTTCCTATGAGAAATCAACATGGCAATTTTAGACACACAAAAAAACAAAAAAAAAACCAAAACAGATATCAATGCAAAACACAGCAACAGCACAACACAACACAAGACAACAGAAGACAATGCTACTAAAAGAAGATTTGTCTATTTGAACTTTACTATTCGTTTTAAATTAACGTTAATGTTTAAAATGGCAAAGTGCAAAACTGGTTGCAGACCATCGCAAAATAATTCAAAAAACTTGAAAATGAAAAAATTTCAACAAGTGGCGCTGAAAAGAAGACAAGCATTTCAGAAAACACAATGTACCAAGTACAAAAAATACGTCAAGAAACAATGCCACACAGCAGCGGCAACGTTCGGTTATGATGAAGAATTGTTTAAAGAGGCAGTGGTGTAGGTGCTGGCGGAGGGGGCTCTAGGCAGATGTAGCAGCTGCACTGGCAGAAGCTATAAAATTCCAATTAATTTTGCCGAATTTTTATGAAATCAACACACATGCATACATACAAATTTGCACATATTACGAATATGTCATTAGAATTGTTAATGAAGCCGAGATTAAAAAGTCGCAAAATAAATAAAATTTGCTTCAATTCTAAGTTAATCGCGAACGTAAATCTACTATTAGTGATTTGTTGAAGTAAACATTTCATTGTTCAATTTTTTTTGGATTAAAATAAGTTAGAAAGTATTCCAAAATATCTTTCTTCGCAAATCATTCAACTAAATGTTCGTCTAAAGAGTCTAAGAAAGTCTTCAAGATTTCATCATCAAAATCATTTGCATATAATTGCGGTTTTATTAAATAGAGAATATAGAAATTTTGCATCAAAAAGTACCGCAAGTAACTGCGAGTCCGCCGAAGAGCTCATAAATAGTCTCACCTTACCCATCCTCAAAAAAATCCAGCAACTATTCGAATGCTGCTTAATGCTGATAGAATACCATATTTTCAGGATAGGATAAAAGATTTCGTTTAATTCAATTGATCTCTTCTCATAACTCTTGCTCAATTTATATATAATATATAATTACTTACCTTTTATAACGCTACAATATTGCTGACAATTATTAGTGAGTAGCTGGGTGTCACTTGCATTTGCTTGCGATTCTCATACGACCCGATGTGTGGAGAAGTGGTTTCAAGGCCGCTTGGTATCACCGTTTTGTCCATCGTCAGCTTTGTCTGCAGCTGCGGCACGAATCGCACAGCCACGGGCCACGGCAGCTGCGCCAATTTTGCCCAGAACAATCCACTTGATAGAGACCCCAGACACATATGCAACACACACACACACACAAGCCTACATGTACAGTGCATGCAAAAAGCGGTTGGACACGCGCTCACAGCGCACTGAACGCTGCCATTTCGATTGTAAACGCAATACGTTAAAATTGAGTAAAATTGACTTGTGAATTTCAATTGCTTGATGGCGCTTTTTTCATTTGTAACCACTTCATTGGTCCATTGGTCCAAAGTGGTACTCGGTGAACCGGCTTGGTGAGCGCGTGTGTAGCCAAAGCTATTTATATTCGCATTGCAAATTATTAGTTTAATTACAAATTTAACACGCATTTAAATTAACGGCTCCAACTTACCCACATACAAACACACACGCAGCCAAACAAACACTCATACCGAGTTCCGCCGACTGGCCGCCTTGCAGACAGAGATGTAGACAAATGATATGCTCGCAGCAATGCTGTTTAATTTCAAATATTAATACGCACTAACACCTGCCTATTTACGCATATACACATATATGTTATTGTGTTTGTGTGAATTTATGAAAATTTGAGTGTGCCGCGATTACTGTAACCGCCGCAGGCAATGGCAAACGGCATTTTTGCAGTCATATTGAGCGATTACACTTACGGTTCGAGAGATTTCTGTGCTAATGCAGGATTAGTTTTGTTTTAAAATACTTCCACTTACAAAGCAAATACAAAAATGGACACATTTTAATAGTTTTTCAATATATGCATGACTTTTTTCGCGCAAGAAATATTTTAGGTTGTGTAATGAGTACATAAAAAATGAAATTAACATAAATAGATAAAACTATTAAAAAAAATATAATTAATTAAATTCTTTTTAGTAAATATAAATATTTCCAATGCAAGACAACAAGAATTAAGTCTGCGAGAATTTTAGCGATGCCAACGCCTCCTCTAAAGACTTCTTTTCTAAATTTTGCAAATAAAGTGAATTATTTTATTTTAATCAACAATAGTTGATAAATAACAAAATAAAAACATGTTTTTAAATTATTTTCATGGAGGTATTTCATTATTTAAACTTATTTCAATTGGTTCGCACATCAAATTACGCCACTTTGCATCCAAAAAAATATAAACAAACTTTTTTTTTATCATTTTAAAATTTCTAATTTTTAAATATTGCATTCTTTAATAAATATAATCAAATATATACACTTGCTTAAATTTTCGACAATATCCATTAAATCTAACCTCAAAATATTTTCTTTTCACTACTCCTCCACTTTTGCTTTTCTTCTTTCCACATTTTATCAAACATCTATTCTAATTGCAATATTGTGAAGAAAATACCGAATTATTACGCTGTACACGCAAGCAACGCACATACTCGAGGCGCATTTTTGCTTGCCACTTCATCTCATTTGCATTGGCATAACAAAAGACTTGAGCGATAAACCGGCATTTGAATACAAATCATTAGTGAATAAGTTAACCTAAATTTGAGTGTAAAAATTAAACTAGGTGAATGATTTGTTGTTTAAAAAAGTACCGAAATTTATTAGATGCAGATGGCGAAATGAAATGTGTGGAAAAAGTGGTAACAAGTTGATTATAAATTGAAATTTTGTACATTTTATCTTTGAAAGTTGTAGTAGACGACCATATTTTGAGTTAAATTGCACTTTTATTTTCAGTAAAATAAACAATTTTGAATTTATTAGCAATTCATGTTCAAAATTAAATATTAAAAACCATTTGTGATAGTGCAAAGGAAAATGCATAGCTTACAAAAGTTTTTTAGATTTAAAGGAATTTCAAAATGTTTGAGTAAATTACTTATAAATATAAATATTGATATTGAATTGTATGTCATAGTCACTCGTCTGTTTATTCAAAACCAATTATATATTTTTTAAGTTAAACTTTATTTTTCTTGAAATAATTGCAAACAAAATAATTTTTGCTGTCTAAAATTACATTCGTTTAAAATTGCTTCACACGTTATATTATATTGCTCTCTTCGCTTTGCATCCTCCAATATATGAGTTCACTCCTGTCAATCAACCACTCCCACATCATTACCTTTGGCACAAATAAAAATCATCCTAGTTATGTGTGGCCCACGTTTTACCTCGAGAAGACATACAGTGGGAGTGTACCAACATCTTTAAGACGCTCAATGCTAGCCTCTGCATGTAATAACGGCGACAACAAGGGCAAATAACAATTGGACAGATAAATATCTACTTTTAATTACTTTATTTTTAAATTTCTTGCTCAACCTTTTTTCTTAATCTTTTATGTCAATTTTATACCAGTTTTTAATATCCCACTGGTAGGTGTGAATAACTTTCGGAGCCGTAATGGATTTGTTTTAAAAAATATATGATAGTATAGTAATAAATACCTTAGATGCAGCAATATAAGATTTTTCATGGTGTAATCAGCTCATATCTCAATTATACAAAAAAAAAATTAGTTTGCTAAATTTTTTCAATAAATTGAAACATAAGTATTTATTCATTTTATTTTACAAATGGCTTTTTTAGTGTTTCTATAAAAATTTTATATGAAGAAAGTGCTATCACCAATTTTTAGCCACTTCAACATTTTGATGAAGCTTTCTCGCCTCTAGCAATGAGCCAGCACGTTTCACAGAAAAGTGAGAATGCACGTAATATCTGCCTTAGCCATGATACCTTTAAAAAATTAACAGTTAGTAGACCTAGTTAGAAGCTTAACGTACACTCATTCATATAACATATTCACATATGTCGGCATACTTATTATTATTTCGTGCTTTGCATGAATATTATTATTGAAAATGTTTTATCACATTTTTTAAATAGTTTTTCGCCATAAACTCTCAGCCGTAATAACTTAACCAAAATGTAGCAAAGGAAATAAATGATAAACGGATAATAAGATAATATTTTTGATAAAATTATTAAGTTTTCATCTTCCCTTCCAAAATATGTATTATATGTAATATTTCTTGCTTTGTTTGAGACCCCCACTTTAATTATTTAAAAATCAGAGTTAGATTTCCGCCATCTCTGGAACTAAATCACACACCATATATAGCTATATATATACACATATATATACATAGACAACATTATTCCATACCTTATGCATATGTGTTGGGTTATAACTACTATAATAAATGTATAACCAAGGCGGCGCTTGTTGGGATGCCATAAAATTCCATTGGATAATTGAACTCTTACAAACCTTTGCACACATATATGTACCTATGTACATAATTTTGCTATAACTGACCATCCTTAGTTTGGTAAAAAAAAAAACGTATGTTCTCTGTTGCGCATTACAAAAGACATCACCTCCCAGCGAAGAGTCACGCTTGTAATTCGTGACGCTGAAACATAATGCTAAAGCTCAGCCCAACTACATATACTTCACTAAGCTCGAATTGCTTGAATTGCTTGAATTGGTCGCAGTTGCACACATACTCACCACAATGACTTGCCTTACCTACTGTAATGCTTAACAATTATTCGGATGTCACAAGTACTTCGCTTATAATGACCAGCAGCTGTCTGCTTAGCGCTAAGGTATATTTTAAAGCTAAGAGGTGAGAGGGTAACCCTGCCCAGGTTAAAAGTTAACTTAATCACAATAAAAATTAAGATAGTAGGTGATTAGGGAGGAATGGTAGCCAAATATTTCATAATTGTGCACTAAAGTTGAGTTTTTGGTTAAAAAAAAATCATAATTAGCTCTTCCCGTAACCCCCTTGCCGCTCTAACTTCGTGCCACAACCTCACTAATTGACAAATTTGCTAGGAAAAAAGTGAGAACTCGTCCAATATATCCCCTAAGCCGGCTGAGCTCACGACAGGCACCGATGAACACTAAATTATTTGTCGGAATGCGGTATTAACTGGTTTATACACATACAAGTGTGCGTATGTGTGTGGGGATTTTTACTGCTGATGACGTTAATGATAACTTTGCAGCCAAGATTATATAACAGGTTAATTTGCAAGCAAAGCTAGATACTCGTAAACAACACTACACACACACTCATACACACACATACACATATACATGCATTTATTTGAAGTTATCTTTGAGCAATAATAGAAAAGACTGTATCCAAGTATAAGTATATATATATATATAAATATATATATATTGGAACATGCTGAAATTGCCCAAGAAGCAGCCAATCAATTTTTGCAAAAATAACAATTTATCTTCTGCTCAGCAATTGTTTGATCAATGTGCATATGTGTATGTATGTGTACATTTGTGTACTGCTGCTATGTGCCATTAAAATCAGTTACTTCTTTACTTGCTCGCAAAAAAACTATAATGAGAATAAGCAACAACAAAAACAACAACAACCCATTAAAAGACATTTAGAAGCTGTTCATGTGTTCGCGGCGCCTTTTTTCTTTGTTTCACCCGGTTAGACCGGTTGCACGAGCAGCCGAAATGTCAAGCGATGTATTCGTGATACAAAAAGAATAATACAAATAAAATATATAAATAGTTAGTTTTTTCTAAATTAAAAGCAATATAAATAAACAAAAAAAAAAAAAACTTCGAAATTACATACATTCCCGCAGCACTTCGAATTCAACGCGCATTTCTTTGTGGTTTCTTCGCTCTAAATCTAATTTGTGCGACAGTGTCCGAGTGCTGGTCGCCACCAGCGCATACAAATGACACTAAATACACAATTAAATGCATTTCTTTTGTGATTTTAACTTCTTTCACGATCGGCGTTTGATTGCGACGCGTAGCGCAAAATGGTCGAACAACTGCGCCGCAAATTCCAAACACATACATTTCACACAGATGTATGTACACCAGCAACGATTTTGTTATGTAACTTGATCAATGGCAATAGCAACAACAACAACACTAACACTAACTACGGGCACAACAATGGCAGGCGTGCATGCACATGATTGCGATCATTAATTTGTAAGTCCATGTGTCCATCGAAATGAAATTAGCTGTGTCTTTTGCGCGGTGTGACGTGGCGCGGCGTGATGTGATGCGAAGTGATGTGATTTGCAATTGTAATGGCACGAAGTGAAGTCGTTGGAAAGGTGTTTGCAGCCAGTAGAAGTAAAAAACAGGTCGCCAAATGTACTGGCCCTGAGGTCGACCGCTTGTGGCGCTTTATTGCGCTGTTGTTGGATACATTTCCTGGGAATTTCTACACACATACACACACACTTTTGTATGCGTTTGAAACATTGTTTGGCGACAGCTTCGATGCCTGTGATTCATTAGCTCTTTTAACTCAGAACAGGCTCCATTGTGAAGACATAATATAACACACACCTACATACACATATATAAGTTATATTCAGTGTATGTAGTTACTTCAATCGCCTGTAATTGGTGGCTTTATATGTATTAGTAAATTGATTCCAACGATTTTTAAATGAAAATAAAAAAAATTTATTGACAATAGAAATAATATTGAGCCTCAGAAGTTCAATGAGAAAGTTGCCGATAATGTTGTCATTCATATAACTAAAAATCTTCAGCTCTTAACAGTGTGCAGATAAAATTAAGAAGCAATAACAACAACAAATAATAACAAAATATTGTGTTGTTATGAATTATTCAAAATAAAAAGTAAAATTATGAAAATGTATATATGTAGATTTGGTATGCAAATCCAAACGATTATATTTTAAAGCTAAGTATTTCGGTCTAATATGCTTTAAGATAAATATGTGAAAAAATCTTTCACCAAACACAACAAACTAGTCGGAAAAGATTTAATAAGAAATATTTTCGAATAGAGTTCTTACCTGTTAAAACAAATTGCCTCCAAAACGTGAGGCATTTAGGTAGGTTGGATTAAATACATGGCACACAAGAAGAATTCTTAATTTTTGCCTCAATTGGGAAAACTGAGAATATTTATATTCCAAATAGATATAAATTATGTTTAATAATTTTCTAATTGACTACTTTCACGTTTTGTTGAATCAGAAACGGCCAATATTTTTCATAGCGATATTCAGTATATTACATACGTGTACATATTTGTAATTAAGTCTGTTAGATCTGCTAGTAAGCAATTATAAAGCACGTACACGGTTCGATTTCTCTCTTTTATTGATCACAAAAAGTTCATTATTTGAATGCTAATTACGAAGATCAATAATGTTGCCTCCCTGTGGTAAATTTTTCTTGGTTTCAAACCCTCTTTCAATAGATTAAAATAATATGAGTGGACTTTTTATGGAAGCTTCTGTTCAATGGAATTTTTGGATATTTTTATCATTATCACATATTCTCAATATACACCGGGCTTTTTTAATACTTAATATTAACGAAATCCATTTCTGAAACCTTTCACATATTTTGAAATACCTTCCATTTGATTTTTTGTTTGGCCTATGTTGCCTCTCCAGTAAGTTGCACTCATCAGAAACAGTGCAAATATTTAAACAATCTTGCAAAATGGTGAACATATATATGTATATAGTATATAGCAGGGAGGCGCTAAGCAATCAACAGCTGGAATATTTCAAGTTAGTATAACGGTTACAAACGTGCCGCTGCTACTAAGTAATGGCAAAAAAGCGGTCAATAGAATTGCAGTAAATGCGATGAAAGGCGTGTTAGAAACGGTTATGGTGAACTCAAGAACAAATTTGTGTGCTTATATGCATGTAGATATGTATATATGTAGATGTGTATATATTAGTATGCATATGCTTATTTATTATTCTGTGTACTTTATTATTATTCGAAATGCAAATGCATTTGTCCAAACCAAACCAGAAAATGTTAATTCTTTACTACTTCGATTGCGTTTTTGTTGATTGTTGATTTTCAATATTTCTTTTTTACTTGTATTTGAAAAGTTACTTACAGCAGGTATGTTTCGTTGTTGTTGTTTTATTAAACCGTTGTTTGAAACTGGTTATTTTGCATAAGCAGTTTTTAAATTTGGACTTGGCTTTGTGGCGTTGCTAAGCGTGGTAAGTAAATGAAACAGCTAGGTTGACCAATAGCAACAACAACAACAATAGTAATTGGTGTTCAGCAGGTATAAGCGTATAAGTGTGTTAATAATATAGCGAACGACTGTTCGACGCAGCAACGGCAACGGCAACGGCAACGCCAGCGCCGTCACCAGCTCCGCCATCGTGGCGTATACGTAACTTTTTCAAGCTAATCTCTTAGGCCATCACAAGCAGCTGCGTCCTTCACTAGCGCAACTGAACCTTCACCACACATGGTTGTGTTGTTGTGCTGTTACCTCTTTGCTTGTTTCGCTTATTTATTACTTGAATTCGGTAATGCCGATTAAGTGGTAATCTTGCAGCGGCAGCCCAAAAATTCCACACTAATTGCCGCACAAGCTGACCACTGCTTTATGACCACACCAAACTTGTTTGTTTGTAAATTTTTTAGCTATTTCTTGGCGTTTGTATTTGTTAAATTTGTTAAATTCTAATAATTCTAATAATTCTCCATTCCACTCTCCATTGGCAGCACACTTTTGCTGGTCGTTCTAGCATTGGCCTGCTGCTTCTCCCTCACCTACGCGCAAGAGGAAAGCGCTGCGCCAGCTGGTCCCAAGCGGCCGGCATTACGTCGTCCAGGCGTTGGTAAAGCGACTAAAACTACAACAACAACAGCAGCACCGGAGGAAGACAACGAGTACGATGACGGTGAAGGCAACAATGCCGAGGGTGAGGAAGGTGATGACGATGGCTTGGGCACTAGCAGCACGACAACAACAACTGAGGCGCCCAAAAAAGTGATAGGACCAGTCATTCGGCCATTCCGCTCGAACGACGACTTCTTGAACTCGCTGAAACGTCGCCAACAAGATGCCAAGAAACACAGATGTAAGTGTAAACACGCCATCGAACAACAACACAAAAATATACACAACCATTAACGCAATTACCGTTATCTGTTTTGACTCTATACAGCTGTTGAGAAGCCAACACCAAGGAGTAAGCCAGCGCCCGCTAACGACGAAGAAGGTGATGAAGGTGCCGAATCTGCGCCAGCTCCAGCGGCGAAAGGCTTCAAGGCCGGCAATCCAGCCTGTGAGTATTCAGCGAATGAGATTTAATAATTTTAATTTAATTCACTATTTTTCCATAATTTATATTCAATTTAACGTTCTTCCGCAGTGAACCGCCGCAAATTGGCGAAACCAGGCAAACCCGAACCAGCGCTCGCCGATGATGCCGACGCTGAGGAGTCCGAACAAGAACCAAAAGAGCAAGCGAGACGCCTGCCACATGCCCGTCTCGCTTTGAGGAAACGCAACTAAGCCGCAGCAACGTGCACGTTAAGTGAAATGTGAAAATTTCAAATTTCATTGCAAATCCAGTTCTACTCCTCTTAATTTCATAACTTACTCTAAGTTCTTTTCAATGAGATGTAATGCAAAAACCTACATAACTGTAAACTGTTTAGCCTTCTTGACTTATCTAGCTGTCCCTTGTGCACTTACAGCGTTATTATCTTGTGACGTTTAATCGATGTAATCGTTGCGGTTTAGCGTTGTAATTGCTTTGTGATTACAAACACCTTATAACTGTATATTTTTGTTTCACTTCATACATATATAGAAGCTTACCTTTTTGAATAGATTTAAGTTATTTTATTTTATTATTCTTTCCAGTTTTATTTTAATTGAAATTTTCGTTTGGAGAAAGAATTGTCCTCAGTGCTCTTAAGCTTCTTTAAATGTGTTATAATTATTATTTTATATATGTATTTTTGAGTTTACGTGTATATTATATATTTTATTGTACATACTGTCAGCGTAAATTTTACAAATTTATCGACAACTACAATAAACTTAAATATGTATTGATAAAAAATGCGAAAATGCGAAAATCAAATTTTTCGGTTTTTGTTTTAGTTTTTCAGATTTTGATTTATGTTATGAAGAGGGGGAAGGGTCGCTTCGACTTAACAGGTTATTAGGAAGCCTGCCACGTTTATTTATGAGGCCTAAAATGTCATTTGTGCTTGGCCTACGATTAACAGCAAAACGAACATAAATTTATAATACATTTCTTGAATTTTCGTTTTATTTGATTACCTTATTTGTTGTTCATATAATTTTCCACATAGAGATACTTTTAAATTTATCCAGCCAATATCGGTGAATCTAATGAATCTATCATATCGACTCTCTTTTAATCCTTCGAGGTTTTTCTAGTAAGAGATCATCAACAATGGTGATTATGTTTTCATGAAGATCCCTTTTTTTAATCCATATATTGTAGACTTATATCATAGTGAGAATAAAGTGTGGTTTCCCACCACCGTAGCGATAGCTGAACCAATTTTAATATATTTTAATGTATTTTTTGATTGTTCGGTGTAATTCTATAATGGTTTAAAATAAAAAAGTTAAAAGTTGTCAGCAGTTTTAAAAATTTATGCTAAAAGCCCAGCGTCATGAGAATCGAAATCTCATCTAATGCATTGAAAGAATTAGCATGGAATCTAATACATATACACGTTGCAACTCACAAGTCCGATGTGTAAGAAAGGGATGAACAATCGCGCGCACACCAGAGCTTCGGTGAGTTTATCAATTCGGCCTTAAGAAACTCATAGAAACTTTAACAGAAATCTCTGGTGATGCTCTTGGGTAATTCACGAGTGATTTAACCGATAGTTGGCTTGCAGGTACGTTGTTAGGACAAATATTAATTATTTTTGAAAATTTGTTTCAAACTAAAAATCTTATAATTGAAAACCTAAATGGATTTAAGATAGAATTAGTTCAGAGCTACTTTTGAAAAAATCTGCCAACTCTATAAAAGAAATTCTGATCAAGTAAAAAACATATCAATGTGGGTATCAAACGAAAGGGGTTTAAAAATATAGTGTTGTCGCTTGCTAAATAAATTTTTTTCTTTAAATTGATAAGATCAACAAAATATCGTAAAATGGGTATCGAACGGATGAAGGTAATGTTTATATCGAACGTATTTTATCAGAGAAAAACAGCCGTCGGTTTAAAGAAAAATATTTCAAACAAACTAATAAAATATATATTACAATATTGGTAGCTAATGGAATTTATTTGCGATATTTACATAGAAATATTATTAATAGGATAAGCAATTTATATATCTTCCCTATGTTAAAATAAATAATTTCTAGAATATAATAATTCAATTTTTAATATGTAACAAATTTAGTTGGGAAATATCCGTAATACTTATTCTTCTCCTTATTGAATTTAATGCGCGGGTACCCGGCAGCAAGTAAGTTATCAGACTAATTAAGAAGAATTAAGCACAATAATAAAATTTACAACTTTATATGAATTCAATCCATCATCAATCATTATCATTTGCTCTTAGTGATTCGATTAGTTGGCAAGAAGCTTAAAGGAGGTTGTCTTCGCTAACAACAGAGCGACATCTGCAGTAGTAAATGAAAATCCGTTAATATGCAAAGCGTATCCAGTGTACCCCCCAGTGTACTTTTATGCATTATTATGCAAGTATTATACGTTTGTATCTATATGTAGTGCATTGAAACTTTATTGACACGTTTTTATTTTAATGACATTGTAATATCTTGATTGTTAATTGTTGATAAGCACCATCATGAAATTAGCAGGTTGCTATAAAGAAGTAAACTGATCAAAAATATACATACATTTGTATATATGTATGAGTATGAACTTAATCAAGACCCAAAATGAGACTAGATAATGCAATTCGGGCAATTTTTCAGTCTTTTCTGTTTGTAAACTCGAATATTTGTGTTAGAAATTTATCTAGAGGTTAACATCAAAATATTTTTTCTTATTTTTTTATATGAAATTTAAATTTTTTTTCTAGAGAATATGTCTTATATCAGTTATTCTGCATCATCAAAATGAGTCTAGTCGTTCTTGGGCTACAAATCATATAACCAAACCGGCTTTGTTTTATTTATATGGGTTAAAAACTTTCTCATTCCATATTCGATGTTTTTGTTTTAATATAAGTGATATTTTCATATTATATGGTCTCAACTGTAAATCTTCTAATTTTCAGAAGCATAGTCATCTTTATTTTAAAACAGAAATTCCAAATCCTTGTTTCAAAAGTTTTCGTTTTTCAAATCAAGTAAATCTGGCAACGCCTATTTTTATTTATCACCATAAATGTGTGTATGCATGTATGGATATTTTGATTAAGCAGTTTTTGTTGATAACAGCTAGGAATTTAGCTTCTTAAACTACCCTCTAGCTTTCTCAACGATCAGTTGCATTTAGACGCTTGCAGCGATAGGTTCTGTTTTCGTGTTTTAATCGCTTTGCTCGTATAGAATTCGTAGTGCGGCTTACAGAACTGAATGAAAAAAGTAAATAAATTAATTAAAATTGTTGAATTTGAAATACATTTTTTTGGATACTTCACTGTGTTGTTATTGGTAAGTTGCGCGTATGCTTCTAAAGACCGCACTTATACTTACACGGCAGCAAAATCTCCATAAATGAATTATATAATAATCGACATATGTACATACATACCCATAAAGCATATGTATACAAATATTAGTACTTGAATTGTTTGGTAAGTCTATGCTGGGTGGCATTAGCGCGCGTGGCAAATATTTGTTCTAGTTTCTCACAAGTGCTCATAAATATAATACATATATATATATATATATATGGGTATATATGCTGTGCGGCTACAGTAAATAATCAATGAAGCTTAATTTGTGTTAATAAAAACCGATGAAAAAAAAAAATAAA
This sequence comes from Bactrocera minax, assembly GCA_021498325.1. Classification (NCBI taxonomy): domain Eukaryota; kingdom Metazoa; phylum Arthropoda; class Insecta; order Diptera; family Tephritidae; genus Bactrocera; species Bactrocera minax. The sequence continues at coordinate 12,439 of JAKEEE010000065.1, read as the reverse complement.
AATAAAAAATTCAAGTGACAAAATTTAAATTGTTATTAATTTAATTAACTTGTTAAACAAGTTTACTTTTAATTTTTCACTTATGTACTATTAGATGTACATATATATGTTGTGGAAAAGCGATGATATGAAAGTGAAAACAAAAGCAATTAAATAATAATAAAAGTAATAAGAATAATCTATTTCAATAAAGGTGGGAAGAATTAACAAATTCTGTTGAATATACAAAAATATAATTTTTTAAACTTTGATCGCTGCCAACAAAACGAGATAACGAGTATTTCATTCCTATGCGCTACATTTTGCAAATTATGGAAATAAAATCGTGTACTGGATTTCTTATTTTTAAGCCCAGTGAACATTTACGAAATAGTTTAAAATTCAATCAAAATTTTAGGCTGGAGGAAGGCCTAAAAGAGAGCTAAAAACTCTTTAATAGACCTAATAGAATAGGTGGCCTGATTGGCCGGATTTGGCTGAAAATATTATATATGTATATATGTACAAATGTTCAGAAAAATATAATCAACTAATAACAACAAATAATTCAAGTAGTCACCTTTTATTATTCTCATTCTTCTTATCACAAATCAAGAGGTGATTTTTGCTCTTGAAACCTATTGCCGGTGATCGTTTGTGTGGCTTTTCACACTTAAGATCGCGATGTTTATAGAACGTTTAGCATACAACACTGATGGATCGCGTGTTAAATATTGAACGTTTAGCACATTTTGCGATACGAAGGAACGAAGTATTGAAATAATTCAAAATTGCTCAATTTTTATTAAAAGTGCATTATTTATTTATATTCATATACAGAATTGGTCATTTTCAAAGATTTAGTGAATTCTTCACAATCTAGGAACCAGCTTTTGCTCCAATTCGCGACATTTTGTAGAAAAACGTCGGAAAAAAACACAAATATTGAATCAAATCTTATTTTTTTCATCTTTCTTTCATAAACATGTAAACATGGATCGCGATCCATATTGAAGGCACCTTAGGGTGATAATTTTTGTGAGCATACGCCGAAACATATACGTTATAATTGTAAACAACATTGGCGCACGCATGTATATAATTATGTGTGTTTGTGTGCAGACACGCCTTCATTTTACTATTTAGTACCCTGCCGGGCAAATAAAAGTTGCCGAGAAGTTTACTGAGTTGAGTTGAGCAAAAACAAATTACTCTTTGACCATGCGAATTAATTTTATTCAGTGACATAAAGCCTTTAACATTCAAGGAGTTTGTTTCTTAATGCCGTATTGTATAATTAGTTTGTAAATTGTAGGGAAATTCTGTCATTTAGTCAACCTTTACCTTTAATATGTGTTCCTTTATCTGAAATTCGATATACCGTTGTATAAGAAGCAGGCATTGTTGTTCACGGCTACATTATTCATTTAAATAATCAAAAGTTTGTGGAGATATTTTTCGGCGAGTTATCGCGCTTTTGGTGATCAATGTGTGCATCGTAAAAGAAATAAAGAAATTAACCAGTTCATGAGATACTCTCATTTTTCACACAATTTTGGATCACACGGATTAAAACGGCTGACAGGCATCGCAATATCTATTCGTCTCGGTATCAATTTTGGTTTAAGACATCGCAACCGTTAGGCTAACAAAACTAATATATTCCTGAAAATACATTAAAAATAAACAAGTGATTGATAATCTCTCTAAGTTAAGTCATATATAAAATTTTCAATGCTTCCAAAGTAAACGCAAAGTTCACATTGAGTCGGTCGTCCTTGACATCCTCCACATTGAAGTGGTGATATCATTCATAACGCAATTTGCCTTCTGTTTAGATTTTTTTTATATTATAACGATGGGTATTTATTATAACTATGAGTATATCAATTAAAAATGAAATTATTCAAAAACAATGTAAAATTCTCCAATTTAATTTCGACAGTTTAAAACGAAATCATGGTACCACCGATATTACTCAGCAAAGAGATACCCGATATTGAGGTGAGCATTATTTAAATTTATCTCTTTTTAAATAAAAATGCCATTGTTCAACTTCCTTCAATTACTTTAGAACCTGATGGCCTTGAATCCGCGTGTCAAGTCGAAGTGCTCTTTCGTGCCAACTGCCGAAACGAAGATTAATAAGAAGCATTGGAAGCGAAACAACGCCCGCAATCCAAGCGTGAGTATTATTTTAAATAAAACTTATTTCCCATACTTAAGGCAAAACTAAAATTCCGTTACAATTTATTTAAACAGGGATGCTCGAAGCTACTCAATAACTTCGATGATGTCAAGCATACTACACTCTCCGAGAGAGGGGCTTTGAGGGAGGCGGCGCGTTGCTTAAAGTGCGCCGATGCACCTTGTCAAAAATCGTGCCCCACTCAACTGGATATCAAGAGCTTCATCACCAGCATTGCCAACAAAAATTACTATGGGGCTGCTAAGGTCATTTTCTCGGACAATCCTCTTGGATTGACTTGTGGTATGGTGTGCCCGACAAGTGATCTATGCGTTGGTGGGTGCAATTTGCAGGCCTCGGAGGAGGGGCCCATCAATATTGGTGGCTTACAGCAGTTTGCGACCGAAATATTCAAGGAGATGGGTGTGCGGCAAATAGTACCACCAAATGTTAAACCACTGCCGCAATCCAATAAGAAAATCGCTCTGCTGGGCGGTGGGCCCGCTTCACTTTCCTGTGCCACATTTCTGGCGCGCATGGGTTATAAGGACATTACGATTTATGAGAAACGTGCCTATTTGGGTGGTTTAAGTTCATCTGAGATTCCGCAATATCGCTTGCCCGTCGATGTTGTGAATTTTGAGATTCGTTTGGTTAAGGATTTGGGTGTAAAGTTTGAATTGAATCGCAGTCTGTCAACTAAGGACTTGACAGTCAATGTGAGTTTAGACAAGAGCTCAGTAAATGTATTTGTCAAATTAAAATTTTGTTTTTAGGGCCTCCTGTCAACTGGACATGATGCGCTGTTCCTGGGCATAGGCTTACCAGAACCAAATGTGGATCCAGTTTTTGCTGGCCTAGACGAATCTATGGGCTTCTATACGTCGAAGAACTTCTTGCCGAGAGTGTCGGCGAGTTCAAAACCAGGCTTATGTGCTTGCAAGGCTAATCAAGCCTTACCTCAGCTAACGGGCAAAGTCATCGTTTTGGGTGCTGGTGATACCGCCTTCGACTGTGCCACTTCGGCTTGGCGCTGTGGTGCTAAACGCGTTTTTGTTATCTTCCGTCGTGGTACCACTGGTATGCGTGCTGTGCCGGAAGAGGTGGAGTTGGCGCGTGAAGAATGGTGTGAATTTCTACCATTTTTAGCGCCTAGCAAGGTTGTCCTTAAGGATAATAAGGTAATAGACAAGACATTTTAGAAAACGAGCACCTAATAATTTTTACTTTGCTTTGTAGATTCGAGCAATGGAGTTCTACCGCTCTGAAATCGATGACAATGGCAAACTTATTGTGGACAAAGAGCAACCCACAACACTAAAGGCCGACTTTATTATATCAGCATTTGGTTCGGGTTTGAATGACCCAGAAATTATTGACGCTATCAAACCAGTAGAACTGGATCACTGGAACCTGCCCAAAATCGATCCGAAGACTTTACAAACCAGCGTGCCACAAATTTTTTGTGGTGGTGATTTAGGCGGTCAAGCCAATACGACTGTGGAATCAGTGAACGATGGTAAAATTGCCGCATGGAGTATTCACTGTCAATTGCAGGGACTGCCACTTGATACGCCCGCAGAATTGCCTCTTTTCTACACAGAAATCGATAATGTAGACATGTCCGTTGATTTAGTCTACGAACGAACCGACAAAGAAACGGGCAAAAAGGAGAAGAATACGCTCAAGTTTCCTAATCCCTTCGGTTTGGCGTCAGCACCACCCACCACCAGCGCAGCGATGTGTCGACGTGCGTTTGAACAAGGTTGGGGTTTTGTGGTTACTAAAACATTCGGTCTCGATAAAGACTTGGTCACCAATGTATCGCCCCGTATAGTGCGTGGCACCACATCGGGCTACAACTATGGACCCCAACAAGGTGCCTTTCTCAATATTGAGTTAATATCGGAGAAACGAGCTGAGTACTGGTATCATTCGATACGTGAACTCAAGAAAGACTTTCCCAATCAGGTTGTCATTGCGAGCATAATGTGTGCTGCTATTGAGGAAGACTGGAAGGAAATGGCCACTAAAGCCGAGGAATGTGGTTCTGATGCGCTCGAGTTGAATCTATCCTGTCCACATGGTATGGGTGAGTCTGGTATGGGTTTAGCGTGCGGTCAAATACCCGATTTGGTGGAGAACATTTCTAAATGGGTCAGCGAATCAGTAAACATACCAGTCTTCATCAAATTGACACCGAACATAACGGATATTGTGAGTATTGCGGAGGCGGCGCATCGTGGTGGTGCCGCAGGTGTTTCAGCGATCAACACCGTACAGGGATTGATGAGCCTGAAAGCCGATGCAACTCCATGGCCAGCAATTGGCGCGAAGAAGCGTACCACCTACGGTGGTGTGTCTGGTAACGCAACACGTCCAATGGCATTGAAGGCGATCTCATCGATTGCCAAGAAACTACCAGGTTTTCCCATACTCGGTATTGGTGGTGTGGACTCAGGCGAGGTGGCATTACAATTCCTACAGGCTGGCGCCTCGGTGGTGCAGGTTTGTTCTGCTGTACAAAATCAGGACTTTACGCTAATCGAGGACTACGCGACCAGTTTGAAAACTTTGCTGTATTTAAGGGCTAATCCACCACCAAACTGCGGCCAATTGTGGGATGGACAATCGCCACCAACACCCAAGCATCAGAAAGGCAAATCCGTGGTGCACTTAATTGGGGAGAACAACAAGGTGAGCATAATGTTGACTATTTTAATCTCCACACATTTGAACTTTATTCATATGCTTAGACATTGGGCTTCTTTGGGCCGTACAAGAAAGAACGCGAGGAAAAACTCTATGAGGAACGCGTCAAAAATGGTCCCTTATGGAATGTCAAGTCCGAAACTGCTGTTGCACCTGCGAACGATACACCTAAACCAGCTTGCAGAATAAACGATGTAATAGGAAACGCATTGGAACACATTGGTGCCTACAAAAAGTTGGACAATACACAACAGAAAGTGGCTCTAATCGACGATGTAAGTTTGCGCAAACGCTTAGAAGATTTTAAGTAGTGATTCGCATTATTTCTATATTTGTTTATCTGCCTCCTTCAGGATATGTGCATAAATTGTGGCAAGTGTTACATGACTTGCAATGACTCCGGCTATCAGGCCATACAGTTCGATGCCGAAACCCATATACCACATGTCACTGACGACTGCACCGGTTGCACTCTTTGTGTCTCTGTCTGTCCAATCATCGATTGTATTACGTGAGTATCTTTGTCTAAGTACATTTAAATACTAAAATATTGATCGAATTGATTTCTTACAGCATGGTGCCAAAGAAGATTCCGCACATCATCAAACGTGGTTGGGGTGAGAACACTCCTGTATTCGCGCATGCCCTTAGTCCAATGCAGTAATTTCTTCGAGTCAACATCTTTGTTCTTTACTTTAATCATAACTGTAGCACTTTAACCGTAACTTTATTGCCATAATCATTGAAAATGTAAACGCGGGATAAGTAATGATAGCATAACTGTATTGTATGTATTGTATAAAGTTTTAAAAAGAAATACACTAACGCTTTTTACCGAATTTCGTTAATAAATCTTGAAAATTATTTTAATTCTATTGTTCTCATTTTCTGCTTATTGCCCAATTAAATGTGAGGAAACAATAGACTATGGTGGGAATGGATCAGCTGGTGCCTCTACAAGGTAACCTCTGTCATTTATAGCATATTCTGGTATTTTTTTAGAATTGACGTACGGTTAGCATCTCATCAATTGGGGATGTTCCGGGCGGAAAGTCAAGTTATGAGGTACAAAAGTTCGCTGACGACGGGACTTCAATCCTCCTCTTTAATATTATAAACTCCCTATATTTCTTCCGGGTTCTTCAAACCGCAGATTACATCTTCGGCGGTGATATGCAAAGTAAGAGAAATGTATCTACAATTTTCATAGATTGAATTGTTGCTCTGAGGAAGTATATGTGAATGTCGAAAAGGGAATTTAATGACCAATTTCGCGTAGACGGATCATATATTGAAGTTAGGTGCTAGGAGAGACCAATTGGCATCGCTTCAGTATCTGGTTTAGATAGCGATATTCAGTCCGATGTATCCGCTACGAAAAGTATCTATTCTATCAGAAAAATATCTGAGCAGTTCTGGTCTGATATTCAAAAACACGATTTATTTTTATTTAAAAACTAAGGACAGTCTTAGGAAAGCCACGTCTACTTTTGAAAAGGGGAAATATATGAAGAATTGCAACAAAAACGATTACTGAAGTGGACCTGGAGATATCTCATTTTAAAGTCAATGCTTAAACTTACATTTACCAACTCTCACGTGGTAAAACTAACAGTACTGCCGAATATACGAAAGGGAAAAGGAGGAATTTTAAAAATCTACTAACTCGACCATTAAAAGAGATAGGAACATCTAGAATATCTACTGAATACAGCAAATAAAGACAGAGTTAAGAGAAGGTGAGGGCATTCACGATCATTACGCTAACTCAATACTCTAATAAAGAGCTTCATGAGTTACAGTACTTTCAAAATTCGATTTAAAATCAATTTCATTAATCTATCGAAAATACAATTGTGCACACACAATTTACATGTTTGTAAATAATGTCGGATAGGTATCAAAGCTGTAAAAAGCGTTGGCAGAGAGTTTTTGAAAACTATTCTGAAACACTTCAAATAATTTTCACTTTTAGAATTTACTAGAACGTTTACTATATTTTACCAAAAAAAGATCGTGTATTTTCTAAATGTTTACAAATTTAGCAAGCTTGCGGGCTTCTTTACTGATCTCGCGACGACTTCCACGACGACTTGTTATGAGACCCTTCCGCGTGCTCTCTCGTCCTTGTTTAGCAAATGCGGATTTCCACACACATGCTTGTTTAACGTAAATGAAGAGTTCGATTGAAGATATAATCAAGTTGATATTTTTATTTTTCTAGGACCAAATCCAAAACTAAATGCCCGGAGGGCATACTCTCGAAGGATCCGCCCGAAACTACGGTAAAACAATTTCATACAAGGAACCTTCTGATTAATACTAAACTTAATATTTTCACAGAAAAAACTCGCTCAGCATGCGTGTTGTAAATGTAAATGCTGCGTGGTTCCAACAATCGAAACCAAAACTGCCAAAAAACACTGGAAGCGGAATAGTGAGCGCAACCCAACGGTAAATGGCTCATAAAGTTCAACTCAGCTTACTACTCTTATGTGTATAATTTTACGAGTATTTTCGCTTTATTTTTTTATTTTCGCTATAGGGCGAATCGAAGCTTCTCAACAACTTTGAAGATATTAAGCACACAACGCTCTCGGAACGTGGTGCACTCAAAGAGGCAGCGCGTTGTCTGAAGTGCGCTGATGCGCCCTGTCAGAAGTCGTGCCCGACTCAGATCGATGTTAAAAGTTTCATCACGAGTATCAACAATAAGAATTATTATGGAGCTGCAAAGATCATATTCTCCGACAATCCTTTGGGTCTTACTTGCGGCATGGTGTGCTCCACCAGTGATCTCTGCGTTGGTGGCTGTAATTTGCAAGCTACCGAAGAGGGTCCTATCAATATTAGCGGCTTACAGCATTTTGCCACCGAACGTTTCAAGGAGATGGGCGTGCGTCAAATAGTGCCGCCCAATGCGAAGAAGTTGAAAGATCCAAAAAAGAAGATTGCTCTAATGGGCGGTGGACCCGCTTCGCTATCGTGCGCTACATACTTGGGTCGCTTGGGTTACAAGGATGTCACGATCTATGAGAAAAGCTCTTTTCTTGGAGGATTGAGCGCGGCGGAGATACCACAATTTCGTTTACCTGTGGACGCTGTTAATTTCGAGATCAAACTTGTTAGAGATTTAGGTGTGAAGTTTGAGTTGAATCGTTGCTTGTCCACCAAGGACTTAACGGTTGATGTAAGCAAGCTGTAGTTGCTAACGATGTTTTGTACTAATTTTGCATTTTTAATGGGTTAGGGTTTACTCAAAGACGGCAATCATGCAGTTTTCTTGGGTATTGGTTTGCCCGAACCAAACATTGATCCGGTTTTCTGTGGCTTAGAGGAATCCATGGGGTTTTATACATCGAAAACTTTTCTTCCCTGTGTTGCGGGCGGATCCAAACAAGGTATTAGTAAGAATAGCAAACTGCCAAAGTTGTCAGGCAACGTGATTGTGTTGGGCGCTGGAGACACTGCCTTTGACTGTGCGTCTGCCGCATGGCGTTGTGGCGCTGATCGTGTGCTCGTCGTGTTTTTGCATAGTACCGCTCTTATACCCGCCTTACCCGAGGAAGTTGAGCTGGCGCGTGAAGAGTGGTGTGAATTGGTGCCGTACTCGAAGGCCAGCAAGGTCATTTTGGAGGAAAATAAGGTTTATAATAGTACCATTCAATATCACTAAGAGATTTTGTTTTGATCAAGTTGTTTTGCAGATTGTTTCTGTAGAATTCATACGCACTGATATGGACTTAGATGGAACTATTAGAGAGGACAAGGATCAGAAAACATATCTACCAGCGGACTTTGTCATATCCGCCTTTGGTTCCGGACTCAATGAGAAAGAAGTAATTGATGCCATGAAACCAGTGAAACTCGACAAAAAGAATTTACCAAAAGTTGATCCGAAAACTTTACAAACCAGCGTACCGCAAGTGTTTTGTGGTGGCGATTTAGGTGGTTATGCCAAGACAACTGTAGAATCAGTGAACGATGGTAAAGTCGCTGCTTGGAGTATACATTGTCAACTTGAAGGCCTGCCACTTAACACCGCAGCCGATTTACCACTTTTCTACACTGAAATCGACAATGTAGACTTGTCGGTTGATGTTTGTTACGAGTATATAGATCGTAAAACTTGCAAAAAAGAGATGCGCGCGCTCAGGTTTCCGAACCCATTCGGATTGTCTTCCGCGCCACCTACAACAACGGCTGCTATGTGTCGTCGCGCCTTCGAACAAGGTTGGGGATTCGTTGTTGTGAAAACATTTTGCCTCGACAAAGATACGGTGACTAATGTTTCACCACGCATAGTTCGTGGCACTACATCAGGCTATAACTATGGGCCGAATCAGGGTGCTTTCCTTAATATCGAATTAATCTCAGAGAAACGTGCCGATTATTGGTACAAGACTATAGCTGAGCTCAAAAAAGATTTTCCCGACAAAGTTGTAATCGCCAGTATAATGTGCCCCGCTAACGAAGAAGATTGGAAGGATATGGCGCCGAAGGCAGAGAAGAGCGGCGCAGACGCTATTGAGCTAAATCTATCTTGTCCACATGGCATGGGTGAGTCCGGAATGGGTTTAGCAATTGGTCAAGTGCCAGAACTGGTTCAAAAAGTTTCCAAGTGGGTCAGTGAATCTGTTAGTGTGCCAGTTTTTGTCAAATTGACACCAAACATCACTGAAATAGTAGATATCGCATCAGCTGTTAAGCGCGGTGGAGCTGCTGGCGTAACCGTCATTAATACTGTACAGACGCTCATGCTTCTAAAAGCGGACGGCACACCATGGCCAGCTGTAGGCAATGAGAAGCGCACCACATACGGTGGCATGTCGGGCAACGCAACTCGTCCGATGGCGTTGAGAGCCATCTCGGCAATCGGAAATAAAGTACCAGGATTGGCAATACTCGGCTGTGGAGGTGTGGACTCTGGCGATGCAGCATTACAATTTCTACAAGCTGGTGCCTCAGCTCTCCAAGTGTGTTCGGCTGTGCAGAATCAGGATTATACTGTAGTACAGGATTATAAGAGTAGTTTACAAACTTTGTTATATCTGAAAGCGAATCCGCCGCCGAAAAACCCCGAATTATGGGACGGTCAATCAGCACCGACTCCCATACATCAGAAGGGCAAACCTGTGGTGCATCTTTCAGCCGAAGGCGACAAGGTAAGTTTATCCATACTTACTACTTATTACTTTTAATATCACTAAATTAGTTCATTTCCACAGACGTTGGGCTTCTTCGGTCCATATAAGCGACAACGAGAAGAAAAACTCTTTAAAGAACGCAAAGAGAAGGGTCCGCTCTCACAAGATAAATGCATAACAGCTGAGAAAAAGGAGTCTAGCGGTGGTAAATCGAAACCGGCATTGTATGTAAATGATGTAATCGGCAAAGCTCTCAGTCGCATTGGCACTTTTAAAGAGCTCGACACCAAGCAGCAGAAAGTTGCTCTTATTAACCCTGTAATGGGCATGACCTCAAGCTCTCGCTTTCCTTCAAATGTTATCTAATATTTTGTCTAATTTCCAGGATCTATGCGTAAATTGTGGTAAATGCTATCTCACGTGTAATGATTCTGGCTACCAGGCTATAGAATTCGACGCCAAAACGCATATTCCACTGATTGGCGATGACTGCACGGGTTGCACACTTTGCGTCTCTGTGTGTCCCATCATTGATTGCATCACGTAATTATACAACAGATTGTATGGCTTAGAAGTTGGTAATATAATCATTTTTGTTTTTGGTTTACAGAATGGTACCCAAGAAAATACCCCACGTCATTAAGCGCGGCTGTGGTGAGAACACAGTTATTGAGGTTCCGAAACAAACAAAATAAATTTTTCTTCCAATACACATTTATTCACTTGACTTATGCACTTATTTGTTATGAAATATAATATTTTTGTATAACCTTTTATTTACCACTTCGATGGAAGGAGGATCAATGTTTTCAATTTCATATTTTCCATTTACAATTTCTAGGTCTCTCTTTCAGCGATGAATGCCAAATGCCATAATTAGGATCTTTTAAAAAGAACGTATAACCTTTTGATAATTACTGGTTATGTATTGGAGTAGATTAAGTCTCATCTATATAGATTTAATATATTTATTTAACCATAAAATTGCATCTGTTATGGATAGAATTGAACAGAATAGTGGAACAGGTGCACCATAACATGTGATGTACGTGTGGAGACGCAGATATTGTCTATGACACTTTAGCAAACATAGTGCTTCTTAATAGCGACTATTCATGGTGTCGGATACTCAGTACTGCCTCCTCAGTACTGTCGGATATTGATTTAAGAACAAAGGTTATGTCTTAGAATACATCTTTTTCAACCTTCCTCGCCTTAAATATTTTACCTCTGAAGAATATTGGTACTGGATCTAGTACAGATAGCATACCTATAATTAATTCTTCTCTTTGTTTTTCACGGTAGGGATGAGTATGAGATTTCGCTTAAGAGTGGAGAAGCCTTGGAGAAATTTTGTTGCGGGCTTAGTCGTTGGTCACTACCGCACCAGAATTAATTTATAATATTATAACAACAAAACAGTATCCAGTAGAGGATTTCCTTCTACCTATACTATAGCTATACACTATCTGTACTACGGCAATGAACTCTTTTGAGAAGGACAACTTGCAATAAACACATTCGTTTAGTAACAGATAATCATTTCTAAGAAAAGAGGAAGTTGGATAAGATTTTTGGTCCCACTCCAGTCAGATCAACGGTGCAAAACCCATAAACGAGATTATCTTTCCTTTTAGAACAAATTTTAAAATGCAAATATGTATACAATTCCAGATCCCCTTAAATAAGTAAATTAAAAGCACATTTTAGAGTATGAATACATGATATAATAAGTGTCCTTTATTGATATTGATATCGTGTTTAGTTTCACATAATGCTCTTTCATTAATTCTTATTTACTTCTATGTAAATAACCACTTTTGCTTCCGCTTTCTAATTATAAATACATATTTATTTTGATAAAATTTAATTGCATGAACTTTGCCACAGCATTTTGTGTAAATACAAATGGTGTTTGAAACAAATTGAACTTATAATGGGTTCGTAAAAATATTTAAATAAAAATCATAGTAGAGATAATTATTAATGTATACATTTAAATATGTATGTATGTGTATATTAAAACCTAATTGAGTGACATGAACAACACAGTGAAATTACAAACTATTAGGAAATGATGTTGTGTATTAAACTCAAAACGCTACAATACACAAACATATAGGTGTGGGTATTTATGCTGGTATGTAATTACACAAATATTAGAGAATAATGATAAATTCGTTGGAATTTGAATTTGTATAAATAAAAACTAATAAGAGCGCATAAAATAAAAGATTTTTAGATTTTTAGAAATGAAAAATATTACATTTTAATATATATATATATCTACGTAACATAGGGGCTGAGCAGCAATTTAATATTATAAAAATGTTTTGAAATTCTAAAAAAGTTAATGTAAAGAAAACACACACAAATAAAAAAATAAAAAAAAATATTGCAAACTAGACGTTTG